>OY744476.1:13557587-14157587 GCA_963556175.1 Tipula confusa | reverse complement strand
ATAACATACGAAACTAAAGCATATGGAACCAAGGCAATTGACCTCTTGGTTAGTATTTTAGACGATATGCTGCAGTTCACGAAATAAAAAAAAGTTCCACGATCTTTTGATTAACAGCACTAAAGGGCCACTAAAGTATAGTAACCCTTGGGGTCAGATATAGAACAGTATACCGCCAAAATTTAATAAGAATCATGTGAACGCTTTATGGTAGGAATTACAAACTTCAGTAAACAGTGCAGGCAACTCTATAGTTATGGCGGGAAGTATTCCCAAATTTGGTTGTTGGGAAGTGTTGTCACCGAACTGCCCCATCAGACCTAGTCTTACATAATAGAGCAGAAAATCACTACTCTGCCGAAGGAAATTGTAGGATTACCAAAAAAGAATTCGTACAAACTGGGCAGTCACTGATCAAGTTCTTTCCCTGAGGATTATGCTTTCTAATTATTTGCAGCAATACTATATATGACTCAATCCATCGGGATAGCCTATGGTTTACTTTGCGATATCTGGGAAAAAGAAACACTTGAAAAATAGGTGCTTTCGTTTAAAATGATAGTAACATAATATAAATACTACCATGGTATGTTAGACTATTGACGTGCTAGATGTCGCTACTGGTATCGCTTTAAAATAATCAAAATATTTGTATAAGTATAATCGCCTAAATGCCAGCTGGGCAGCTGGGCCAGCTGGGCCTAAATGCCAGCTCGGCACCAAACATTAATTAAAATTAAAAGTTATAAATAATAAATAATTTGTTTATATATAAACTATACAATTTATTTAATAAATTAATAATAAATAATTAAAATATTATAATAGTTTTTCGTATTTTATTTCTTATACAATTTTTCCATAAATAAAGTTTACATTTATAATATGTAATAATAATAATGATAATTATAATATTAATAATAATAACAATAATAATATTTTTATTTTAAAAATTAAAATTAAAAATGAAAATGATTTTTTAATAAAAATTTATTACATTTTTCTGGCGTTATATTATATATTTTCTCACTAAAATATATTTATGTATATATAATTTTTTGGTTTTTACTTCTAATTAATTAATAGCTTAAATATTTATTGTATTATTTTCTAAAAAATAAAATTAGCTCTTATTAAATATATAGTTTTATTTAGTTCGTTTACATATTGTTTTGTAAAGCTTTATATATATATATATATATATATATATATATATATATATATATATATATATATATATATATATATATATATATATATATATATATATATATATATATATATATATATATATATATATATATATATATATATATATATATATATATATATATATATATATATATATATATATATATATATATATATATATATATATATATAAGTATGATGTATGTATTTAGCGATCTAACACAATTTCAGTTTTTCAGTAAATTTTTATCATGAAAGCTTTTTAATCAATTAGAAAGCTTATTAATAATTACTATAACGTCTTTTTAATTAAAAAATATTTATAAATCACCCTGTGTTATATTTGTATTAAATAAATATACGACAATTATATTATTTAAAATATATGTATTTATGATCCTGTGTTCGAGGGCAACCATCATGTCTCCTAAAAGACTTGTAAAAACCAACATAATATTTTTCTAATTTGATACTCGACACTTAAAAGAAGCACGTCTTGCTGCATGATTCGTTTAAAAGTAAGGATAGTTAAAGGAGAATGGAGAATGTAGTAGTTTAAGACTAGAATAAACTGGACTCTAAACTAAAAAAGGATGCGACCTTCACAACACTATTTTGATGTAGCTAACGAGGTCAGAAATTTGCAAGCTTTTTTAGACCTTAACAAAAATCCTATTCAGCAGGTAGAAGAAAAGGATCACTTTCAATATGTAGTGTGCTAGTTCAGCCACCCTTAAATTAATACTCCTGTAGTTGTGCTCAAAGTTATACAAGGGTGAGCTTTGATGAACGCCATATTAAATGTAGCGCCATGGTAAAAGCAAAATAATAAATGCTTTTTTGGAGCTACCATTGGAATGTAATCATGGGTTAGTTTTACAGAGTAATATACACCTGAGATACCCTTTGTTTCAAGATTCGTATTTTATTTTCTAAGCGTTCTAGAGTTAATGTATACTTCAAACATGATTATCGGCGATATTACTATGCAAGTATGATATTTATGGCATTACATTACTACATCAAAGCTCCTATTGAAGACAATATTCCATTATTGTAATATTATTGTGGCTTAATATTGTATAGGGATGCGATGGTTAAACAACATAACAGTTCTTAATATTTCGGGGACATTTTGAACGTTATGAGTACAAGTGTGACTGTTATTAACTGTCTTTTGCTATTATTCATTGACTATGTGTATAATCTACAGTTCTATTTTCTCTAAATTAGAAACGTTTTTTACCATCACCACTTCCCTGAAATATCTGCACATCAATTTGACAGTAACCAGTTTCTTGAGTAATTTAGATGGCGCAGAACTTTTGGTGACTTTGTCGTTTTTTCACAAGTTGTCATCTCAATTATTTTCAATATGTATAGCGCCATTTTGTGTCCTCGGTCGGTATCTTAACTATATCTTAATCCAGTTTTTCGTATAGGACCTATAATAATCGTGATATTTGATGATAACTCTTAAAATGGACCACTCAGTATATACCGGGTGATTTTATTACCCTAAAACTTTAAAATATTTTGTATAATCAAAATTGAATCATTCCGCGGGGGAAATATATTAGTGTTAAAATTACCACAATGTAGTTAATCGACATAACATGCAATACTGGAATGTTGAAAATTTGGAATGGCTTTGAAAAGTTGAAAATCAGCGCCGTTGGATAGTCAGCGTATGATGTGGAATACTTGACAACAAATGCATCGGCACCCACATTATTTAAAGACATTTGAATGGTATTTAAAAAATAAGTGAGTTGAATGAGTACTGAAACATTACAAATGATGCGGGGGTCTAGCACACTATTCGGTGGTAGCACGTGAAGTTCTTGATTGTGAAATAAAGATTAGGTAGATCTAATAGGTATAAAACGAACAAATTGAACTTCGTCGAATACAGCGCCATTTATTACAAATCGAAAGAAATGTTTCTTTTTGGCCGTAAAATCCATCTAGGAAATCAAATATATGGGTGTGGATCAATTCCGTTTTTATTCTTTTGAAGAGATTCGAGACGACTTTGGTTTACCTTAGATTTAAGATTTTAAGGAGAATTAGGTGGGGCCTAATTTTAGCAGTAATATATTTCCCCGCAAAATAATTAAATTTTGATTATGGACAGATTTTTTGTAGAGTTAAAAATCACATCACCCGGTTTACATATTTATATATATATATATATATATATATATATATATATATATATATATATATATATATATATATATATATATATATATATATATATATATATATCATTTGTTTTTATTTTGTTTTATAGATTTCTAGCTAAGTCTAGGAATTTTTTTAAAATTTTATAATTTTTATCATATTTATTTATAGTTTTTGTTTATTTAACTATAGTTAAAAAATGTAAATGAATTAAAAAAAAAAACTATTATTTTATAAACCACAGCAAAATTACATATATAATATAATTAATTTTATTATTTTCACTTATTGTTTAATAAATACAACCTGAATTTTTTATTTAATTATTTTGAAATAAAAAAAGAATTTATTATTTTTAATTTTGAAATATAATCCAAATACATTTGTAATTTTAATTAAATATTATTATCGATCGCCATTTTGTTCATAAAATGCTATACAAATATATAAGTTATATATTTTATATATGTAACCTAAAAAAAAAATAAAAAAATTTAAATAAAATTCCGCCATTTTGTTCAAAAATACAAAAACTCTAAATATTTTTTTTAAATATATTTTTAAATAAAATATAATTATATAAATTTATATATATAATTTTATTTTTATGTTTGGTGTTATAATTATTTTATTCAATTATGTTTTGTTTCGGATGTTTATTTAATTTTTTGTTATATTTTGTTAAATTATTTTCATTTTTCTTTGGAAGACTAATTCATCTATTTTGTTTTTTTTAATGTTTTTAAATTTTTTTTACTATTTTAGCTATTTATTATTTTATTGAAAAGGAAAATAATAGTTTATTATAAAGTTTAAAAATTATTGTAATAATAAAAATTAAAAGCAAAACAAAATAATTTATTGATTAATAAAATTATTATTATTATTATTTTAATTAGTGGGATTTTATTGTACTAAATTTTTAATCAGTTCATTTATTTAATAATTCGTTTATTTATTTATTTATTTTTATAATTATTAGTATTTTTGTTTTTTAATATTAAATATTAAGAACGAGAGATAAAAAGAGAGAAAAACATTTATTACAATATATTTGGGTCTTTTGCGTTTGGATTTTTTTGTATTTCATTTTTTTTTATTATGACGCCATTTTGTTCAGATGAAATGCGTGCAGCAGAAATAGTTTTTGTAAAGCACACGCTAAGAGTTTGTTTTACAAGGTCTATAAATTATTATGAATTGGTAAATTTAATGGGTCTTATGTTCTAGTGAATTTTGAAGTACCTTTTTCAAAACAGGATCATTTTGTTGTATTTTTAGATATTGAAATGTTTGAGGCCACTTGAAACTGACAAAGTAATTATAGAAAAGATGATTTTTATTTCTTACCATTTTTAATCCTTTCTGAATAAGTATTGTGTAAAAATTTTGTTGAATAGAAAAGTCGCTATAGTAGTAAGGTTTTTTGCTACTGGGTTGATAGCAGGCATATTGTTTGCCAACAAAATATGTTGGGCATTAAACTGGCCTAAACAACAGCGCAAAATATATTTCGCAGGTCACATATTTTCCAAACAGAGAACTAGGGTGCGTTGGTAATAGGCATTATTACAAGAAATCTAGATGCTCAGACTCATCACATGTATGAAGCATCGATAAAAATTCAAACAATGGAGATTTTTTTACTTTGGAAACAAGATCACAACAACAAAATTTCTTAAAAAGAAAAACACATGTTGGAATGACTAATGCCTTATTTACCTGTGATCTTTTTAGCGGTAACCACGAAATTTCCAGCTGAAAGTAATTTGAACTTTAACATTCAGAGAGAGATACTAGCCAATGGAAGGTACATAAAATAAGATTTTTTTTTCGACTTCGGGCCTTTGGTTGCTTCTAAGTAAACAGTTACTGCTTGACTGCTTTTAGCTAGAGCTGCTAGAAGTGATTTTATGCTTTAAATATTTTAACCACCCGGCTGCCTTACCCAAGATAAGCGGAAAGCAGCCATACAAAAGTAGTCTAAATTTACCATCAACCAACTGTATCAGAAATAATAAGTCTCCGGAAATTCCTGCTTTTTTTTGATATATAAATTGAATTCCAAAAACCAGTTAACTGTTCCTGTTTAGAAAATAGGCTTTAAATTCCAAATTGCGTTCACTAAATCATATTAATTTTACTTGTACATTTATTTTGTTTGTAAAAAATGTATCTTCCATCTTAAATTTTGAATTGTCAAAAAATATTTTTAAAAAACGCCATTTTGTTAAAAAAACAAAAATTAACACGCGCCATTTTGTTGGTATCAAAAATAGTTGGTTTGATATTTTGTTTTGCTAATAAATATGATTTATTAAATTTTTTTTTTAGGTATCTATTGAAATATGTAACGGTTTTTTAGTTTTACTTTTAATTTTAATATGTGTGTATTTTTCAACGAGTGCAAATAATTTTGTTAATATATTAATTAATAAATTTATGTGAAATGAAATACAAAAAAAAAAAAATAAAAATAAAAATTAAGAAGAAATTTGTTTCTTTTTAAATATTTTACGATTGTCAAAATAATTATATAAATGTATAATTTTAATTATTTATAATAAATATATCATATTATATTTTACAATCTGACCATTTTATAACATAACCACATTTAATAAAATAAATTTTTTTTTGCTTTAAATTTATAGTTGGAAATGTATTCAGAAACGGAATAATGGGAGGTATATATATATATATATATATGATTACATATTATAAACCACCCACCGTATGCATTTAATTTTAAAATTTAAATTAAATTAATTACCCAATATAGTTCAAAATTATTGTACACATACAAAAAAAAAATCAATTTTGGCTTCAATTTAATATTTTATTTTATAATATAATATACTAAATATAGTTTTTTTTTAGTTTTGTTTTAATTATCAAAATTAGCAGCTAGAGATGAACATATACCAAATAATAATTAATATATGATTTCGAATTTTTTTTTAAACATACGGCTATTAAATACATTAATTATAATTATATTAAGACATTTCTTTTAAACATTTTTTTTTCTATTATAATATATCCAAATTGGTTACCTGCTTTCTAATATATACTATATATGATGTATACCTCTATCACCTAAATATAATACGTAACTTAAAATTAAAAAAAAATTTAAAATATATGAACAAAAAAATAAAAACGTTGAATTTAATATTCTAATATATTGTGTATGCATTTCAATTAAATTTTTTAAATATCGCACTATACATTAACATATATGATAATATTATTACAATATAGTTACGACAAGGACAATTTCCAAAAATTCACGTAGTATTTTATATTATTTTGATACGCACACATTTAAATAACTACCCTACTAATTTTTTTTATCTCCAGGTACAATTACATAAATTATTTTTTATAGTTCTATTTGATTTGATTTATTTTATTTAGTCATATTGTTTAGCTAATTTACTAAAAAATTATATTTCAAAATAATCATATATCTATATATATATTGAAATTATATATATATTATAGTATAGTAAATAGTTTTTAAATTTATGATAGGCTTAAAACCGTTTTGATGTTTTAAAACACTTTAAAATTTCGCCACAGATAACTATAACCAGATGAATATCTTGTATGGCTAAATTTTACACAACCAAAATCTAATCGAAATTTTGATGTATATACAAATTAAAAACATATTTTTCTCATTTTCATTTTTTCCACACAATTATTTTAATATTTGGTCTTTTGTTTTATTTTTTTTATACTATCAAATAGTCGTGCGCAAAAAAGAAAAGGATGAAAATATGCGTTTTTATAAGTACATCTTTTTTTCGTTTGGTTAGATTTCGATTGCATTAATTTGCGTAGTATACATTTACTTATGTAAATTTGAGCCATACAAGATATTCATCTAGTACACTTATCTGTGATTTCGCTATAAACAATTTACAATTTAATTAGCTAATTGGTTGTAAATTTTTGATCAACCAAAGCTCAAGTTTCTAAATGTCTAACAATAGACTTTTTTTAAAAATTAAGTCATCGCAACACAAACAGTTTTGGGTTATCTAACCGTTCAATTAGGTTGGTCACATCTCGTATATCTATCCGCTAAAGAACAATAAAGTGTTTATTCGGGTTATTTGGGCGACCTACATAAAAATGTTTGAAGACATCGAGCATTTGATATTTCCACATTGGTAGGCACAGTTGTCAGTACTACCATTTTTTGGTTAGACCATCATTCTCGTTTAAATATTTAAATAAGTGATACTCGCTTAGACTGTTTAATCGTTGTTTGGATGATTGGATCCACAAGTCGATTTAAGGCAAAGAATTGTCAATCAGTTAGTCTACTGGTATTTATACCAATTTTATTGCAATTTGGCCTTTGTTGAATAGAATACAAATTCAACGACTATATACGACTATAATCCTAGATAGGTTGATATACCAAAAACAATTATAATTTTTCGAAAAAATTCCAAATTATGATAGTCTATAGCCTTGTTATTTTAGAAAAAATTTAAGGAAAATGATCGATTTTCAATTGATTGAAAATGGTTGCAAATCCATTAAAAGTGGGTTAGGGGTGAATTTTATTATTTGAAAGTGTGATTTGACAATCCTGAAGAGCCGGACCAAAAATATCATGAATTTTTGTGAAAAATTCCAAATTTAGAACGTCTTTAGCCTTGTTATTTTAGTAAAACTGAGTGAAAATGTTAAATTTTCAATTATTTTCAAATGGTTGCAGATCCATTAAAAACAGGTTAAGGGTGGATTTTGTTATTAGAAAGTGTGTCTTAATCAATCCTAAGGCTGTAAAACTTCTAAGGATTGTGTCGAATAAATTGGATTATCGTTAGCTGAATTGAGGCTAACTCTGAACGCCGGGTGAAGAACTGTATTGCTCAGATCTATCGTATTTAAGAAATATAAGAATAATTAATGATAAAGCCCTTAGATGAAGACGAAATAGAAGAGATAGTTTCTTAAAATGCTGCCCATGAACACTTTTCTAAATTTTTTTGAATTTTTTGGCGCGAATTTTCTTGGAACCATTTTGTATCGCAAAAATGGGTTTCCGTGTAGTATCTCTTGTATGCAGATTAGAACTAATTCAGCCAGTTAGGTTATATATATGTATATGTACAGCTTTCTTGATTTTTTTGAACAACTATTCAAATTCTGTTCTCTTAAATTCATCGAAAATACACAAAGTGTATATATTCCAAAACTATGACAAACAGTTTTCATCGTTCCGAAAATAAAAAGAAAATTTCAAATATTTAAAGTATTTTTCAAACTTTTACATCAAAACAGTTTTTTTAGCATTTTTTGCTTCATAAATTCGTTTACCCCATCATCATCATCATCACCACTATCATTACCATAGTCAGGATAAATATCCAGAGTACATAGTTATCGTATTTTTACATATAGTTAGAACACTTTCATCTATGTATCGTTGCGGGGGTTTTGAATTTTAAATTTTTCCTTTTTTTGTTAAATTGCTTTTTAAATATTTGATTATGTTTTGTTTTTATGATTTAAATTTTAACTTTAAACTTATATAAAATTGCTTTTCCATTTTTTGTTTCTAATACATAATATTTCTTAAATAATATAACAATAAGATAAAATTCGTTGATTAAGAAGAGTTGATGAGTTACAAAAAAAAAACTAAAATTAAACGAGATCAACCACTTAAGTTTTGATATAAATCAAAGTTTATATAAAACTTTAAAATAATAAAAATGATACACGTGTCCTTCTTGCATCCCCTTTGGCTCTTCGAGCCATCCCGTACTGTCACATGCTCGCTTCGGTACTTGTTGTCGATCCCTTGGAATCACCTTGCGCCCCACTACCACCTTCATCGTCACGTGAACTTCCTGATGCTGCACGTCCCGCTAATCCACTAAAATCTAATTTATACTGCAAAACAAAAGAAAAAGTTTCGAATTAATTCACCAGTTAAGGATCAATATTTTTAGGTATGCGGGAAGTTATTTAAAAAAAAACACACACATGGTACGAAGTTAGTGCTTAATCGGATTAGTAAACATAAAGCAAAACACTTAAAATCATAAAAACTGAAACAAACTTTTATTGGTCCCGATATAGTAACACTAAATTTATATAGAGTATAAAATTGAAGAGAGGTCTCTCTAAAAAGGAATTTGTTGTGGCATCACAAGTTTGAACTGTTTACAAAAAGATTAATGCTTTATATAGATAAAAAGTGAGAATGTACGTATAAATGCGACTTACCTTGTTAGCACATTCGAAACACGTGGTCACCACTTTATTGATGACGTTCATTAAATTTTTCGTTTCCTGTATGACATGATCGACTTTAACGAATGTTGCTGCCTTACCAACGGTCGGTTCTTTCACCGTAAATTGGAGGGTCTGAACGAATGTCGGCACCTTGTCCAAGTGTTCGAGAAGTTCTTTTTTATTTTGCCCCGCCGGTACCTGATATGAAAATTGTCGTACAACTTTATACAGTCGATTTGCTTCTTCGGCAAAATATTCGGCTTGGGTGAATAAGTCTTGTGTTGTACGCAAATTACCATCACCCTTGGTAAATTGATACATTGAAAATGCCATCGCAGACATGTTTTTGGCTCGTTTAACAATATCGTTGTTTTCATCGGTCGCCCCATTCCATTTGTCAGTCTCAGCGTCCATTTCATTTGTCAACATTTTCATTTCTAGTCCAGCTTTGGCAATTTTTTCTTGTTCCTCTTGATCGAGTCGTGATGGTTTTAGTGGTTTGGCCGTTGTACCATGTTTCTGAAAAAAATAAAATAAAAAAATTTTTTTAGATTTGATATCAAAAATTATTATGATTTTATTTTGTTACCCCAGGTCGTGGCAAGCTTAAGTATTCGTGTTGAGGCCGTGTTTGGGTTTGTGCCAAATCAATAACTTCTTTTGAAACAGAACTAACGTCACTCGCCAACCATTGCCACATGTCCACAAATACATCTAAATTTTCAATTGCTATTTTACTCGTTGGATGCGACGATAATGCTCGTGCTGCTGTTATAACCTAAAAATGAGATGAACGAGTTAATTCGTTTTGGGTACAAGTAAAATTTCGATTCGATTACCTGTGGTCCATAAATTCTTAAATTAATTTCGGTAAATTTAGCTTGAACTTGTAGTGTTTCAGTTAAGGCAATGTGTCGTAATAGTTTACATACTTCGAGCATATGATCGATAAAATCATGAAAACGATCGGCAATTTCTTGCAATCTATCTAATTCCTGATTTAAGGCAATATTCCTGAGGGAATTTACTAGTTCAATACCATTTTTAACGATATGACTTAGATCAGCCGTATGATCGATTGTGGTTAGCGTCAATTGATGGGATAAATCTTGTATCGCCGACAGTACTGCATCGATTGCCGTATCAACATCAGCATTCGGATACTTTTCTAAATTGATTGCCGTGCGCAACAGTTGATTTAATTCTAATTTTGTTCGATCGCACAGTAAAAGGATATTTTCCCGATGCTCGTGACTTGTGTACGCCGAATCGGTGAAATCTTGCGTTTTTTCGACTAATTTATCGAGTGCGGCTAGGAGTTGTTCACGAGTTTCGGGCAGTAATATTGACATACCATGATTTGATATAATTTGCATGGATGACGGGGATATCGGTTGGTGATAGTTCATGTCACGGTCTATGCTTAAAAAATTTCGACTTTTATGGCCAGCACTAATATGCTTTTCTCGTTCACTATTACTTCGCATCAATTCACGTTCACGTCCTTCCCGATCTCGTTCCTTATTCGTTTTGATTGTCGCATATTGTGTACCGGTCGTTGATCCACTCGTTGCCGACGGTACACTTTCAAATCGTGGCCTAGACATATCGACGAGTTTACTAAATTGTCTTAGATATGTGAATGCAGTCGCTCGCTCCGAGTCCCAATCAAGTGTTTGCTGACTAACGCTACGTGGTGATGAACGTTCGCAATTCGATGTTTCGAGCACACCATCTTTAACCACGTAATGTATAAGATCCATCGCCCGTCTCATTTGGCAAAATACTGTGTCCCGATTTTCACGCGAATTTGAACATTCCGGATGACGCAAACACGTTTTCGACGATGTAAGTAGCATCATTGTGGAACGTTCTAATACTTGTCGGGCGGCAGCCATTTGAGCTCGTCGCCGCTCATCTTTTAAATCATTTTGACGATCGCCGGTGACATGTGCCAATTCAACCATTTCGGCACCAAATACAGAAAATGCTTTAACGAATTCAGTGAAATTGGCCACTGACTCTAATTTCCCTAATGACCGGGCCACCCGATCTTTAGCTAACAGCAGCTGTTTTACAACCACTATATCAGCTAATAGTAATACTCGTGTAACTGAACTCAACAAAGCTCGTGCTGATCTCACCATTGCCCCTTTTTCTGCTAGTGGTCCATCGTGTGGTTGGTATCCAGTTGGATCATTCGCTGCTATATCACAGAGACGTTCGATTGAAGAGCCTGCGATTGCAAAAAAAAAAAAAGTTAAATCATTAATCATCGTTATGGGAGTGCATAAAATATTGCTGGTAATGTGATGGCATCGTCTACTCCTGGTACATAATATGCTTAATGCTCAACTGTTTATTTTTCCTCTTTTCCCGAGATTAATTATTTTTTTAACCCCTTCCTTTTAATAAATGAATAGTATACGATAAGAGTGAAGTTGTAATAATTTATGAAGGTCACGATTATGCCCTAACCTTACTTTATTTATACGGTATTGTGTTATGTACGGTTCTTTTTTTTAATATTATTTTTTTAAATCATCTCCATTCTTCATCAAGTCAAGTCAAGTCATTGTCAAGACGTATTTGAATGAAACGAACATAGTTAAAAAATGAAGAGAGCAAAAAAATTTCGACATAGCGTGGCTAAATGAAAAACAATTTCATTTTCTAATTAGAAATTTTCTTTTATATTTTCATAATTTTGTTGAAGAATTAATTTCCTTTTTAATTTTCACGTTTTAATTGTCAGTATACGATGATGATGATGATGATGATGATGATGATGATGATAGAAGTTGAAAGGAATGTAAAAGGGTGCAAATGCCTTTAAGCATGAGATCTTATTATAGAACTTTATTATTGGTGTGAAATGCGATAAGATTACGTGTAGCAATTGTTTTGGCAGATGATGTATAATTTTCAATAGTATATGTCTTTTTAAAGTCCAATTGTTCAGTTGTATTATTGGGATGAAAAGCTCGGTTCAACGAAAAGTTTGACATATCGTGAATCAAGGTACCAATAAATAACCGTTAACATTATCGGGAAATGTAAACCGAAATACATGTTTGGAAGAGTAAAGAGCTTGTACAGTAGTACTATAAAGGTGTAACATACATTTTGATAAATCATTTTTAAGCATAAAAAATTGGAAAGGGGTAAGTCTTTACAAATGTACGAAAATGAATGAAAATGCCATCATAGTAGTGGTCCGATTTTTAACTGATACCTTAATCGAAAGCTCTCCTTTAAATTTATCCTTTAAATTTTTTCTTTTTCTTTATTTTCTTTTTATTCGAACCAATATTCACACTTGCATTCAGATAATTTGTTATCGATTTGTTCGAATATGGTTTTCGTAATTTTCTTATGTTCCAGCCCAAGTAGGATACCCAAGACCGTGTTCGTTAGCTATAATATGACACTATCCTTTATCTAAACGAAGTAAGGTTATCGCTCCTACAAACTGAAGGTAATATAAAAGCCGATATTAGCTTGCAAAAAGGAGAAGTGTGCTTGATAGAATAACTGAATTGTCAATAACTATCTACCGATATTTGTGTTATCAATCTAGGTTTGATAAAGATCAACTGAAATTTTGACAAGCAATAGTATAAGTGTAGTCTATTCTTGGATCTTTATGAGGATCTTTAGTCCGTGTTTGTCTTTATCAAAAAAGTCGCTTCTGTTGTTCCAACGTTCATATACCCGCTTCTAATAAGAAATTGTAGCTTTAAGCACTTCAACGCAATCCAAATAAAAACCACTACAAACTTTCCAAACTGGATAAAAAACCCGCTAACACTAGGTAAATTTTATATTATTCATCTTTACAAAGTTCAACAATCTATTTTGCTAATGTTGCACTTAAACAAAGCTCAACTTTTACTTAACTTTACATTTTTAACGACTTTAAAATTTTATTACGATTTCATTTCATCTAAATTTCTCATACGCACTACTATACCGACGTGTTGTAATTTTATACATTTGTCATTTAGGCGCACTTTAATTATTCGAATCCTCCGTGATTTTAGCAACAAAAGAAATATTTTAAATGTGACTGACAGATCGTTTTTGTTTATGTTAGTTTAATAATTTTGAAGGCGACTGTTCGAGTGTGAATTTTTCTGTGATTTTTTGTGTGAATCGGAACAAGAACTCAATGTTTAGAAAGAGTCACAGTTATGAAATTAAAGAGAATACTTATCATTTTCTTGATATATCTCAGAGTTAATTAAGTAAGTTAAAAATTTAAGTATTTTCTTAAATTTAATACAATCATGTGACTGCATTACTTAATGGCTGGCATTTTGCATCAACGCAATTGATATTATCATCCTCTACAATATTTAAGGGCTTATAAC
This sequence comes from Tipula confusa, assembly GCA_963556175.1. Lineage (NCBI taxonomy): Eukaryota > Metazoa > Arthropoda > Insecta > Diptera > Tipulidae > Tipula > Tipula confusa. The sequence continues at coordinate 14,143,569 of OY744476.1, read as the reverse complement.
ATAAATGCAACTGATTCCATTCAACATATTTTTGAATCAAATTGAAATTTTTTTAAACTGACATAATAATTGCCTAGTTCTGACGATATTAGTAAAATTAATAGATGCAAATTCCATATGCCAGCATCATACTAATAAAATATGGCATTCCGCATTCAAACTATCATCACAATTTAACGTTTAATTAAATCGATATTAAAAATGTCAAAATTGCTCCAAAATATTAATAATACGTTTAAACGACATTTTAAAATCCAATTGAACATTAACAAGTGATCAATCAAATTTTTAATGTTTAATTTTACTATCATCACATCGTAAGTCAAATGAATTTATTTTTCTCGTAAATGCCCACAATTATATTTTTGAACATATTTGTTGAAGCGAAGCCAAGAACTGGAGAGGTGAAGTTGTAGCGATATGTTATTTCTGAGTATAATATACAAAATGTCAACCACATCATGAAATTTATAATTTAGGCCCACCTACATCCTCGAAAGATAATAATGGTAAAAAGGAAAGAATGTTAGCTATAGAAATAATCGCAGCAAAGTCACTTTCCTATCAAATATGAAAAATGCGAGTTTCTATTAGATACATACTCTAAAGATACGATTTTGCCAGTTTATTAACTGATTAATTACTCTCCTAATACTTGCTTAGCATATAGAATACAAATTTGACCATAGTTTAAATATATATATTCAAGTCACGCACATTTGGTACGAAAATCAATTATCGATTACTGAAACGGTTAAATCAAAATCAGTCCACATAAACTGTAGTTAATCATCAAAAAGGAATGGTGGAACGTACATAGTTTATTAGTAAGACCACAAATTACTCATATCCTTAATTTGAGATTATTGGGCTGATATATGTAGAATTAGAAGGTCTTAGTGCAGAATATAGATTACACTTATGGTTTTCATGTTTTGGAGAAATATTTCAAAGTTTTACCAGAGTTATTATCTGAGTTGATATGCCCCTATACGAAAGGGATGGATGACAATTTGTTTGACTCAATTTGATCAAAAATGATTCTGCAATCTCTAAGTAAATAACAATGTAAGTATTAAACCATTTAAAAATCGTTTATGCCTTTATAGATTTTATTTGTCGTTTGTTGTCTCAACTTTAAAGATTTTTAACCCCAAGTCTGTTATAAATTCTTACAAATCCAAACCAGACCTACACACACACAAAATTGAATTTATGGTTTCTTACACCGTAAATATAAATAACCGTCTCACATCTTAATTTAAAAAAATTTACCAGCATAACATATTTTTGGCTTTGATTCAGCCATTTTAGCGTAATAACTGTCATCCTATGTAAATGCTAATATTTTTCATTTAAATATTACTGACTATAAAAGACGATATATAACTTAGAAATTCCAAGTTGGTCGTATGCGTATTTGTTGTCTTCATATACTCGCATTCATAATTTATTGTATGCATAATGAATTATGATGATGTTGTCTCAAGATTCCCAAGTAAACGAGAAACTTTTTATAAATATTTTTTTATTTAGTCATCGTTGTCGACTTCTTATGGTGTGCTTTATTATTTTCAGTGCTTTGGTAATGGGAAATTGATGGAATGTATATATACAGGGTGTAATTTAAACAATTTGGATAGATCATCGGTTCTAATATAAGCTCGTTTTTATTAATCGAATAGTTATACCTAAACCATAAACACTAAACTATAAATACCGCGCAGATCACATTCTACTAGTAACTACAAGGAGTCAAAACTAAAAATCCTGCAATTTTTAACGGAGATAACTTAGTTTTAGACACCACCGTCCAAAATGTAAATGCGCCAAATTTCAAACACCCTGCATACATAACATATTTTTATTCCTATTACGATGGTATAGATCACATCTTATAGTATTAAAAGTAGGTGGATGGTAAAATAAGTAACTATATCTACGTCTCATGTAATTTGGTACCTATATCCAGCAATAGCTTTGACCTTTTTCGATAAAGTCTATTTAAGTTTTAACACCCCAAAACTATAAATTCTGATTCAGTAAATTTTGCTTATTTTGTAAAAATTATCAGAGGCAAGACGGGAATATATTTACTATGAGTTGGAGTTGGAGACGTCATATATTGATTTTTGAAAACATTTAAGTTTTTAATAAACTAAGAAATGTTCCCGACACAAAAATAGTTATATGGTAAGAAAATGTGACCGTTGTATTTCCACTACAACAAGGAATGTGATTTGAAGGTCGAGGTTTTATCTGTCTACATAATATAACGTATTTATGAAGAAACCAACATTTTTTTTTATTTTAATCCAAAAATATATATAATACTTTAGGAAATAAGTATACAGTGGCTTTGCTGGGAAATAATTTTCCAAATTTCGAAATACGATGTGCTTATTTCCTAATGAAATTTAAATCCGGAAAACGAATTTTTTTTTCATATTTTTTCGATTATTAACAGTGATAATGTTGATATGTTTGTGTGAAGTGCTTAAAAGCTTCTTAAATAAATGTAAAATGATATTTTTGTTAAACGATTTTGATGGACATTGTCATCGTGCGTACTGGATAGCTGTCGATTAGAACTCGAAAGTAAATATTATATTAACTATTCCCATATCTAATTCAGTGCATTGCTAGTAACAAATAACAAAAAAATTAAATACTAAGGTTTTAACGGATGTCCGATTAAGATTAACGTTATATCAACTAAAATAATATAACGGCGTTTATTCGAGTGGTGGATGCGTGGCCTGGTTATGAACCAGTTTAACAATTAAGCAGCGTAATTAAGTCGAGAAAAACAAACGAAGAAATTATGGTCAAATAGAATTGTTCTAATTGCCAAACTTGGCATGGACTGCCACAGTTTGGTTGTGTTGGTTATGAACGGCACGGCACGTTAGAGTGGGGAATCATTGTACTTGCACAGTCAGACGCAATGATGGAAAGATTCAACAGAACATTAGAAGGGCATATTCGGGAAGAAATAAACTGCAATCAGGATCGATGTATTCTCCTGTTTACGATGGCGTATCGTGGTCAAGCCCATGACACGACAGGAAACTCACCAGCAATGGTCGTCAGAGAATTTCAATTTTCGTGCGATATCAAATTTCGATAATCCAAAGGAGAACCAGCGGTCAAATTTGGGTTTAATAGGTTTGTGGTGGAAGATTTGTTTTGGCTAAACAATCCAAATTGAAGGAATGGAAAATTTTCGAAGTTGCAGCATAGTTAGAAAGGACCATTCAACGTAATATAGTCACAGGATGAAATTGAAAGTAGTCTACATCCGACAGTTTAAAAGGAACATTTGGAACGAACATAGAACTAAGGTGGGGGTAACGTGAAGATTATGATCCACATACCGGTCCGGGCGGTTGACTCTTGGCACTCTTCTTAGGGAACATAAAGGGTTTCATCCAGGCCTCTAAAAGTTTTAACTTCATTAAGTTACAGGAGGACTTAAACAGATTTTGCAGCTGTTCCATTAAAACTTTACAATAAAGACATTGATTGAGGCAAGCTTTTTTCGATCTTGGTGTGATTAAAAAGTCACACGTAATAGTGATCCGAATGTGATGACTGATACCTTAATCAAAACCCCACGACCTTAACATATCCATACATTACTTCATTGTCAGTTTCCTATACTAATGTCATTCTGAGAGGATTGAGAGTGACGAAAAACAGTTTGTTTTATTTGCGCCTCGATGTTTGCCATCTACGTGTGTTTTGGATTACCCCACCTTATCAGAATCGATGTAATATATTTTAAAACTGCAACTTCTAGACTATTACCAGGAATTAGCATCCGCACTCTTCGAATCGAGTTACTTTAGCACGACTTAAACTGTTAGCTCTCGAACGTCAATTGTATCAACGAGTTATGGTTTTTTCGAACCAGTCCTGAGAGCATGGCGGGTTTTTAACTGATTATTTGAAGTTTTCGATTATCATTTAGCAAGTTCTTAACTTTTATATTCAATTTGCTGTTGAAAATACTCTGTGTGTGCAAATATGTAGACTAAGTCCAAAAATTTTGCTTCTTGAAACTTGCCCCTTAAAAAATGTCGCAATTATTCTTTGTTGGCAGAGCTTTCATTAAATTTGTATTGGTCTTCCAGATGGTTCTTATCTGATGTACAAAACCATATCATCATGGATGGCGTTATAGTTAGGAAGCGTAAAAATGAAAACGTACTTTTGTTATTTATTTCAAAAGATTCTGGGTTTTTACCTAAAGATCGGTCAAGGTAAAAATAATTTATTGTCCTACTATATGAGCTACCACAAATTAGTTTATTCTTTGTATTATTTGTTCTATTAAGCTGTATTATCAGCCACTCTTAGTAACAATACCAACATCACGAAAACAAAAATAAAACTTATAAAAAAATCGTCCGGAAAAGCTAATAAATTTATAAAATAATTTTTACTTGGAGTTTTTCATTTCGTTACGGCTTTGTTTTCTATTGTTGTGATTTTTTATGTTTTCACAAGAAGTTTTGTTGAGATAAATACAAAATTTCCATTGTATTTTGAGTCACTACGTTTTTAAAACATTTTCATAATGGTACAATATGAAAATGTTCCTATTGTACAGTTATTTTCATAATGGTACAATAGGAAAATCGAACAAATTTATGAGATAAAAAAATGTTAAAATATTTACATTTCCAGCTAAACGGTTCGAATGACAAAGTAGATTTACGCAATGTGCGTTTTGTTGAAAGACATTATGGCGGCAAAACGGGATTGTTCACTTAATCATTTCTAAATTCGTAATCGTTACATATAGAGCTCACAAATTATTTTAGTACAATTTGTCCCCACACATCTGTGTCGTTATAAAGACGATAAAAAGTAGTTTTTGATGATAATTTTTTGTTAGCAACACCCAAACATTAACAATAACTTGTCGGAATTGTTTTTATTTGTTTTTCTCTGTGAACTTTGACCTAGTTTAGAGCTTTATGTTTATAATTTTTGTTAAATGGTTTAATTTCCAACAAAAACGGTATTGTCAACGTGCTTTTCATTTTTGTTTTTGTGTTTTTAGGGAAGTTTGTAGAAAATGGAAAATAAATTTATTGTGAAAATTTAATAATGAAACTATAAATAATTAAAATTAATTCGATTTATGTATATATGTATGTGAAAATATACGTATACCTTTAAATTAAGGGATAATGGTAGGGGAGGTGAGGTTTTTCAATTTAATTTAGGTATATAATTCTATGTAATATACATGTAGGAATATCTGACATATAGGGTAACTAATAATTATATATATATATTCGTTCGGAATGGGAATAGTCGGCATACTTTGGTAATATTTCTTTTGTCACTACCTTTATGTTTCGGTGTGACTATAGTCCGACAAATTCATTATTTCCAGGATTTAGTTTCTTGCCAATGGCCAGTAAGTGAAGATAGCTGTTAATCTTAAAAATAACAAATTTCTTACTTTTTGTGAGTGAAGCTATTGTGGTGTAGAATTTAATTAAGGCTCCTATTGATCAAGTATAGTGTTGTAGGGTCCTTAAAAGTTAAAGTATGAGAATTACTTTGTAGAAATACTGTTTTGCCAATTTGATTCCAATTTTGCACAATTCTGCGCTGTTTTGTTTAAATTTTGCTTGTTTTGTTTAGCGCTTTTATCTGCTGCAATAAAATTTAGCCACAGTCATTGACATTTTAATTTAAAGTAAGAAGATAAGAAAGGAAATATTATCTGTTGATATGTCAATTACGAGTTTGAGATGCCTTTGAGGTGTTACTTATAAATACGGCAATGTTTTCTTTGGATGCAACAAAACAATGGCCTCAATCAACTAACTGCTTGTTCGAGCTGCGGAATGTAACGTAATATAACGTATTTATGAAGAAACCAACATTTTTTTTTATTTTAATCCAAAAATATATATAATACTTTAGGAAATAAGTATACAGTGGCTTTGCTGGGAAATAATTTTCCAAATTTCGAAATACGATGTGCTTATTTCCTAATGAAATTTAAATCCGGAAAACGAATTTTTTTTTCATATTTTTTCGATTATTAACAGTGATAATGTTGATATGTTTGTGTGAAGTGCTTAAAAGCTTCTTAAATAAATGTAAAATGATATTTTTGTTAAACGATTTTGATGGACATTGTCATCGTGCGTACTGGATAGCTGTCGATTAGAACTCGAAAGTAAATATTATATTAACTATTCCCATATCTAATTCAGTGCATTGCTAGTAACAAATAACAAAAAAATTAAATACTAAGGTTTTAACGGATGTCCGATTAAGATTAACGTTATATCAACTAAAATAATATAACGGCGTTTATTCGAGTGGTGGATGCGTGGCCTGGTTATGAACCAGTTTAACAATTAAGCAGCGTAATTAAGTCGAGAAAAACAAACGAAGAAATTATGGTCAAATAGAATTGTTCTAATTGCCAAACTTGGCATGGACTGCCACAGTTTGGTTGTGTTGGTTATGAACGGCACGGCACGTTAGAGTGGGGAATCATTGTACTTGCACAGTCAGACGCAATGATGGAAAGATTCAACAGAACATTAGAAGGGCATATTCGGGAAGAAATAAACTGCAATCAGGATCGATGTATTCTCCTGTTTACGATGGCGTATCGTGGTCAAGCCCATGACACGACAGGAAACTCACCAGCAATGGTCGTCAGAGAATTTCAATTTTCGTGCGATATCAAATTTCGATAATCCAAAGGAGAACCAGCGGTCAAATTTGGGTTTAATAGGTTTGTGGTGGAAGATTTGTTTTGGCTAAACAATCCAAATTGAAGGAATGGAAAATTTTCGAAGTTGCAGCATAGTTAGAAAGGACCATTCAACGTAATATAGTCACAGGATGAAATTGAAAGTAGTCTACATCCGACAGTTTAAAAGGAACATTTGGAACGAACATAGAACTAAGGTGGGGGTAACGTGAAGATTATGATCCACATACCGGTCCGGGCGGTTGACTCTTGGCACTCTTCTTAGGGAACATAAAGGGTTTCATCCAGGCCTCTAAAAGTTTTAACTTCATTAAGTTACAGGAGGACTTAAACAGATTTTGCAGCTGTTCCATTAAAACTTTACAATAAAGACATTGATTGAGGCAAGCTTTTTTCGATCTTGGTGTGATTAAAAAGTCACACGTAATAGTGATCCGAATGTGATGACTGATACCTTAATCAAAACCCCACGACCTTAACATATCCATACATTACTTCATTGTCAGTTTCCTATACTAATGTCATTCTGAGAGGATTGAGAGTGACGAAAAACAGTTTGTTTTATTTGCGCCTCGATGTTTGCCATCTACGTGTGTTTTGGATTACCCCACCTTATCAGAATCGATGTAATATATTTTAAAACTGCAACTTCTAGACTATTACCAGGAATTAGCATCCGCACTCTTCGAATCGAGTTACTTTAGCACGACTTAAACTGTTAGCTCTCGAACGTCAATTGTATCAACGAGTTATGGTTTTTTCGAACCAGTCCTGAGAGCATGGCGGGTTTTTAACTGATTATTTGAAGTTTTCGATTATCATTTAGCAAGTTCTTAACTTTTATATTCAATTTGCTGTTGAAAATACTCTGTGTGTGCAAATATGTAGACTAAGTCCAAAAATTTTGCTTCTTGAAACTTGCCCCTTAAAAAATGTCGCAATTATTCTTTGTTGGCAGAGCTTTCATTAAATTTGTATTGGTCTTCCAGATGGTTCTTATCTGATGTACAAAACCATATCATCATGGATGGCGTTATAGTTAGGAAGCGTAAAAATGAAAACGTACTTTTGTTATTTATTTCAAAAGATTCTGGGTTTTTACCTAAAGATCGGTCAAGGTAAAAATAATTTATTGTCCTACTATATGAGCTACCACAAATTAGTTTATTCTTTGTATTATTTGTTCTATTAAGCTGTATTATCAGCCACTCTTAGTAACAATACCAACATCACGAAAACAAAAATAAAACTTATAAAAAAATCGTCCGGAAAAGCTAATAAATTTATAAAATAATTTTTACTTGGAGTTTTTCATTTCGTTACGGCTTTGTTTTCTATTGTTGTGATTTTTTATGTTTTCACAAGAAGTTTTGTTGAGATAAATACAAAATTTCCATTGTATTTTGAGTCACTACGTTTTTAAAACATTTTCATAATGGTACAATATGAAAATGTTCCTATTGTACAGTTATTTTCATAATGGTACAATAGGAAAATCGAACAAATTTATGAGATAAAAAAATGTTAAAATATTTACATTTCCAGCTAAACGGTTCGAATGACAAAGTAGATTTACGCAATGTGCGTTTTGTTGAAAGACATTATGGCGGCAAAACGGGATTGTTCACTTAATCATTTCTAAATTCGTAATCGTTACATATAGAGCTCACAAATTATTTTAGTACAATTTGTCCCCACACATCTGTGTCGTTATAAAGACGATAAAAAGTAGTTTTTGATGATAATTTTTTGTTAGCAACACCCAAACATTAACAATAACTTGTCGGAATTGTTTTTATTTGTTTTTCTCTGTGAACTTTGACCTAGTTTAGAGCTTTATGTTTATAATTTTTGTTAAATGGTTTAATTTCCAACAAAAACGGTATTGTCAACGTGCTTTTCATTTTTGTTTTTGTGTTTTTAGGGAAGTTTGTAGAAAATGGAAAATAAATTTATTGTGAAAATTTAATAATGAAACTATAAATAATTAAAATTAATTCGATTTATGTATATATGTATGTGAAAATATACGTATACCTTTAAATTAAGGGATAATGGTAGGGGAGGTGAGGTTTTTCAATTTAATTTAGGTATATAATTCTATGTAATATACATGTAGGAATATCTGACATATAGGGTAACTAATAATTATATATATATATTCGTTCGGAATGGGAATAGTCGGCATACTTTGGTAATATTTCTTTTGTCACTACCTTTATGTTTCGGTGTGACTATAGTCCGACAAATTCATTATTTCCAGGATTTAGTTTCTTGCCAATGGCCAGTAAGTGAAGATAGCTGTTAATCTTAAAAATAACAAATTTCTTACTTTTTGTGAGTGAAGCTATTGTGGTGTAGAATTTAATTAAGGCTCCTATTGATCAAGTATAGTGTTGTAGGGTCCTTAAAAGTTAAAGTATGAGAATTACTTTGTAGAAATACTGTTTTGCCAATTTGATTCCAATTTTGCACAATTCTGCGCTGTTTTGTTTAAATTTTGCTTGTTTTGTTTAGCGCTTTTATCTGCTGCAATAAAATTTAGCCACAGTCATTGACATTTTAATTTAAAGTAAGAAGATAAGAAAGGAAATATTATCTGTTGATATGTCAATTACGAGTTTGAGATGCCTTTGAGGTGTTACTTATAAATACGGCAATGTTTTCTTTGGATGCAACAAAACAATGGCCTCAATCAACTAACTGCTTGTTCGAGCTGCGGAATGTGAATTGAGATGATTTTTTTACTCGTTATTTTTTTTAAAACACTATATACTCGTAATACTCTTTCATCATAATGATTCCAAGCAGGATAATACATCGGATAAAACAACCGGTCCAAAACAAATCAGATGTTCGATTTGTCAAATCAGTTATTCGATGCTATCCTAAAAAATTTTCTGTACTTCTTACAAATAAAGTTCTAAAAAACAAAACCATATTTATGGTCTGCTTTAATCAAAATAAGGAATGGAATCTAGAAAAAATAAGAGGCACTTTTATTTTATTCCGTCTCCCAAAGCATTTGCCTTTAAACTTTTATTAAAGGAAGATATATGACTTTTAAATTAAAATTTTTGTAACTAATAGATTTCTCCAAACTACTTATTTTCTTACGAATAAAATGGAGCTTATGCTACGATTGAAGTATTACTGAAGCGTTTCGGGGGCAAAAATCTAGAAGAAATATATTAGCCTATTAGAAAAAAGCTGTTGACAATTAAACAATGTTACAATAGTCAAAAGGACAGTATTTAACTAAAAACACTTCTCAGATAAGCTCAAACTGTTACAAGAAGTGAAAAATGTAATTTTCTTAAAATTTGCCGTTAAAATTTATCAAAGAAAAACAATATTCAAACATACTGTCTAGTCGTATTAAAGATTTTTTCTGAACAAATACTTCAGGTTTGAAAAATAGGTGCTTCTATTAGGAAAACTGAAAATGTCATTCCTGCAAAATAGGCATCATTTAAAAACAATTGCTAAGGAAGTCTTAAAAATTGAATTTTGATGTTCGGTTGGGATAAGCTGCTGAAAAATCTGTAAGAAGTCAATGTGTAAGAAAAGCTACTGACAAACTTACTAACATTTCACCTAAACTGAATGCTTTTTTTAAATTCTTTATATCTGATAAAGCATCGTTTAAGTGATGGTCCCTTAAAAAAGGGATCAAATAGTGTGGTATCACCATCCTAAAACAACAATAAAAATACTCGCAATGATCATCGCTGACAGAAGCTCATCTGCAATCAATTCAAAATTAAGAAACGAACAAGCTCGTCCAGGAATATTTTGCCATGAAGTATAAAGTAAAACATGCATCACATTTATATAGTTAACGAAGTTGGTTTCAATTATATAAATATCACAAATCAAAACGATTAGACTCAAACCGAATATAATCACAGATTTAAAGAAATTTTTATACCTTGGTTGCACCATAGCAAAAACAGGTGGGACAGAGGAAGACATAAATAAACGCATATAAACAAAGGCAAATTTGCATTAAATATGTTACATATAATCTGGAATACCTCTATTCTGTTTCTCAAAATACGAATGCTCAACTCACACAGAAGATCATACAGAAGATCATTAAAAAGATCATACAGAAACTGCAGGTGTTCGTAAATAAATGCCTTTGACAAACAGTAAAGTAATTCTGGCCGAACACCATAACAAACATCAAACTGCATCGAAAATTAAGAAACGAAAATAGAAATGGATTGGTCGCTAAGGAAACCATAAGTGATATAAAAAGGATTTAATTGGAATAAAATCTGCGAGGGAAAAAGAAAGTTGGAAGACCAGTAATAACCAGGAAAAGAACCTGTCAGCAGAAACGATAGAATTTGGCAAATCATAGGTTGAAATGAAAACAATAACCCCCAATAGAATAAGATAGTCCAGTCTACTACACGCTTTATGCTCCTAAAATGGTGATAAAGCAACAAAATTGGAATAATAGGAATAACAATGCCAAGCTGAAACGGTGGAAAGCTTGACTGAAGGAATATAATTACGACCTGATTTATAAACCTCGCGGTACCAATAAAGTTGCCGATGCTCTGTCAAGACTGGAACTTGAAGCTAAAATCTTGTCTGCCACCGGAACTATTCACAGTGTGGAGGGAAAGTCTACCAACTTAATTTGATACTGTGATTGCCGTCAGTAACTAGCTGATACTCCAGAGAGGTCAGGACATCTATGTTCATAAAGTGCCCCATATCTCATACCACCGACACTATATTAGCCTACCAAAGCTCACTAAGGAAAATTTATGTAGGGTCTACAAGAACGATTACACCCAACTATTATCAACGGAATTAAAATCGCAGAAGAATTTACGGAAATTTTTTCTACTTGCAAAGAATTGTTGAAAATATAGGAATGAGGAAAATAAATTCCCCATCGTACAAGAAGAACACAAACGGGACATCCAACAAACCAAATTTGTAAAATTTTTTCGCATCAAGTCAAAATCTCCGCATACTTGTGATGGAAAAATAGGGAAACTTCGTGACTTTTATAACGGTCTTTCTAAAAACCTTGGATGTCCAAATTTCTCTAACACACTGCTATAACGAAGAGAGGTAAATGGGACTATCAAGTGCGTTCATTCCACCATAATATAAATAATTCGCTGCCTCCAAAACGAATACAGAGAATTATCCACGAAAGAACTCATCAACATTGTTGTAGATCGCTACAATGACTTCACACACTCAGTTACGCAACAAAAACCTAACGATATCTTTTTTGAGAGAACTCGCCGATTCTATTATCAAAATCTTATTGACTTTAAGACCAAAGTACACGAAAATTTGATAAAAAACCTCCGTGTACAATGAATATGGCAAAGCCACTTTTTTGGAAACTATTTTTTCAATTTGCAAATTCTGTTAATTTTCTAACCATTCCGTTCTATTATAAAAATTATTACAGATACAGAGGACGTGATCCTACCTCACTACACTATTATACACTCACTTACACTATTTAAACATTTACCTGCACATTTACCTAACTGCGATCCCATCATCTTGATTAGCTGTACTAGAACTAGCATTTAATTCAACATTAACGTTAATTTTGTCGTTATAATATCTTCATCGTACTCAAGCATATGCGTATCTATTTCTTCAACCGTCTTAACAGAACTGCCTCAATTGAGGGTAAATTGCACAAAAAATTGCAGCGTCCTTAAATATGGTCTTATTTCATTTTTGGCGCCTGCGAGGCCTGTGTGTAGTAGTCATAGTATTAATACATAAAAAAGTACTATCATCTTAAGAAAAAAACAGTTTACCCATTGATATTCTAGATGTCAGGTCGAAAGAACATTAAAATTTAGAATAAATATATGACATTTAGGCGATTATAAAAAAATATGTATATAAATATTTATATACGTCATGTACTACGTCAATGGGCTAACATACCATGGTAGTAATATGTGTATTTATACTATGCAGTAGTGCATACTTCCAACACGCTACGAGCCGGGCTTATATATATATATATATATATATATATATATATATATATATATATATATATATATATATATATATATTTATATGTTGTGTGGTATTACTAAGTGGTATAGCCTGTAAAAACCGATTATTAATTTACAATTTTGAGCATTTCTTATCATATATACATATATACCCCAAATTTTAATTATATTCGAAATTTTTCATAAATTGTTTACCGCCTTATGCAATATTTATCACTCGAATACAACCGGAAAGCTCTATACGATATTTATACTTATATAAAAAACTGTCACATCGGCTTCAAAAACATATCCTGCTAAACAATATTACAAGTAAAAACCAACAAAATCGGAAAAATCGTGTCGTTTTCATGTTATTTTCTCTTGTTCGGTATCTCAGTCGGTTTTATGTGTATACTTTGGACAAAATCAACATGAACATTTTCACACACACACAAAAAGAAGATGAAACCAAACCAACATGTAAAATGGGAAAATGTCGTCCGGAAAATTAGGAACGCAAAATAAAATGAAAATATGATTGATAGTCTTTTATGTGTATAAGATATTTTTAGCTTGTGTTAATTAAAAAGTTTTTCTTCGGATTACTCTTACTTTTGAAATATTATCGTTCCCCCTCACCACTTTCGACAAACTGAAATCATATGTAGGCATAAATACAAAAATATACAAGACTAATGGTTCTTTTGTATGAAAATCAAAACAACATAAAAGTTTAAATTAGAATAAGTTCATCATTCACTCAATACCCCTTTAACGCAAAACACCTACACTCGAACAATTTTGTATCTATATAGAAATGTAACAAAACTTTTTAGAAAATAAAAAAAAAATCATCAACAAAAATATAATTAAAAATGAACTTTTGTATATTGTGCGCACACATTTTCATCGGGCACATTAAAGCTTTCAAGTTATAATGATTGCCTTGAGTGAAAATTTTACAATAATAACAACGATACGATTGTGCTAGCAAAGTGATAATATTTTTGCTTTTCCATATTTATTTATTTAGGGCCTTTTTATTTTAAGTTTTGTTAGTGTATGATCATAACAAAATAAAAAAAAAGTTTCGTTCATTGCAATAATCTTAAAGGCTTAACAAATTTAAAAAAAGTTTTATTATTTTTAAGAAGAAAAACAATTGAAGTGAAATTTTGATTATGAAAGTTGTAAATTTACGAAGAAATGATAATCAAGTGTTTAAAATACGTTTTTTTGACTTGTGCTCAAGTGTTTGTCTTGTGAGAGTGAAAAGCTACATCTTTGTTAAGTCGTAGTTGATTCTTATATACGTATGTGTATTTTAATTATCTTATCTGTATCTCTTTCTTACTTTTTTACTAAATTATTTCATTTTCCTGCCACCGTTATATAATCTTCAACCTCAATATTTGCCCTGCTACCTGGAAACCTTTCAAGAATTCTAGCATATAAAACGAGCAGGTACAAGGAATTTTTTTCGTAGAAGCCCTGGAGCCCTTAGGGTAAATTGAGGATCTGGATTGCAAGGTGGATACTATCACAAACGCTTGCAATCGATCCTCTAATGCTGCTTGATAAAGCTCTACGATAAAGCCTAGTGGAAAGTGGAAACCTGCATGGTGGTTCAAAGAGCTAGCAACCAATATAGAAAAGTACCAATAGGAAGGTAGGATAGCCTTTAATAAGGCTAAAAGAACTAAGGAGTCACATGACTAGAACTCGTTTAAGTAGGACTTGAAACTGCACAAGGGGGAATTGCTTAGGCAGCATAGGGGTGCTTGGAGTTCTTTGTGAGAAGATTAATATAGCCGCAGAGACTTCTCGCACTAGGAAGATTCTTTCCATCAATTCTAGTTAAGTTATTATTTGATTAAACCGGGCAATATTTTAACATGCGTACGGTAAAAAAAAATCTGTAAACACAGCTCTGCTCAAAGATTGTCATTCATGGAGATGAAGTAACTTATAATCAAGTTGATTAGTCATAAGCTGGTAAGCAGGTATGTAAAATTTGACCTCGAGGAATTCACTATAAAAAGGCGAGAGGTTAAATCTCCCCTTTTCTGAAACATGGTGATCAATTGATTACTTTTGGAACTGGAAAGGAATGGAAGTGGTCACGTAAGCAGATTAGGTGGTGACTATGGTCTTTGGTAAAAATCTATTCAAAATTAAGGAGTTTATGCAAAATGCACTCCTAATTATTTTAAAATGGACCATAGCAAGTGTAGACTCTGAATAAACCCATCCAAAACAGAGCTGGTACTCGTTACTAAGAAATAAAAAAACCCGGTAGTTGCTCCAAGTACCGTAAACGGCATAGTCTATAATATATATAGACCGTTCTTATGTACGGAGTGAGCATTTGGTGACTAGGACTGGACAATATAACTCACAAAAATAGGATAGAGAAGGTGCAAAGAATGGCTTTTAGAAACAAACATTTTATCACAATGGCCACAATTGAATAGGGTTTTACTGGAAATACTCAAAGCATCAGGCAAGCCGGTGATCCGCTTCATAAAAACATAATAGAAAAACAAATTTAAGCTCACTGTCCCGACATCAATAGGATAGTCATCAGACTCATCCCTCAACAAATTTTTAGGATATTTAAAATTCTACTTTCCAAGTTTGCCCTCATTTTTCTTCGATGTCAGCTACTTTACGAGATTGGTCCCTAGTTTAAAAAACAATCCTCAATTTTCAGGAACTTTCAGTTCTTCAAAGTGGAAATATAGGAATTATAAATTGAGAATTCATTTTAGTTGGCTTTTCGATATTTGGATTAGGTCGTTTATTCCTAATTGTATTTCGACGTTTGAATTCTTTCACAAGAATTTATTCCTTTTTTGATTTTTGTTTTAGATTATGATATAATCACTCATTCTTAGAGTGTAGGTTTTTTAATTATACGCTTTTAAAAAGGAATATTTAATCTCACTTCATGTTGAACAGTGTTGCTTATATCGGTTACTTATATATTATGATCAACCAATCGTCATCCTGTAACTGAAGTTTCTAGATTATTTTCTCAGTCCGTTATTCACCAGATAACCTTTATCTACGTTGGTTATCACTACACAACAGCTGTAGTCTTTTTAAACCATCATTTTGCAGTTTTAAATTAAGAGGAATTTACACAAATTTTTTTATACATCGGCAACATTGTATTTTGAATTAAACTAGTTAGTAAACGATGATTAAGAAGGCTGTGAACTATTAGATTTTTGTAAATTATCTTTTTCTACAATCTAAACCGTCTCCAACCTCATTACTGTTTTGTATGCTTGTCTGGATATTTCCCGGTTGCAAACACCACTTTAACAATACCACCATCCGTTTAAATTTTACTTAACTGAATAACCTAATAGAGTTACCCTAGTAAATTATTTTAATTGTATGTCAAATTTTGTTGAAGAAATTTAGTCTAGTTAGAAAACCCTGTTGCAGGAGTTTTTACCTATACTTTGAGTTGACATAGATTTATTTAAACTAGAATGTGAGATAAAACAGCATGCTTTGGAATACGTTTTCAAAAGAAACGTTTACAAAAACTGTCAGTTTAACAAAAAAAGTTAAAAAAGTTGAGTGGATCTCATCAAAATTACCAAATAGGCAATTTAGCATAATTTAAGACAGTACTATTCTAAAGTTTAATTACATCAGTTGCAACCATTATTAAATAAATTACAATGTTGCCATTTGCTGAATTTTATTTTTGCCTTACCAGTTTGTAAACAATCATATCGTATCAAAACTGTCAACAAATAGTGTAGTACATAACCTAGTCTAG
Source organism: Tipula confusa (assembly GCA_963556175.1). Lineage (NCBI taxonomy): Eukaryota > Metazoa > Arthropoda > Insecta > Diptera > Tipulidae > Tipula > Tipula confusa. The sequence goes on along the minus strand of OY744476.1, from coordinate 14,127,008 downwards.
TAGTGTTTTGACGGATACAAATTTAAAATAAAATCGTTTTTCGCTACATGTAGTTTGGCAACCGAATTTTTTTCGTATCATATCGAAAATTTTAAAAAATCCATTTATCATGACTTGGTATAATTAGCGGAAAATAAAAACTGAATACAAAGTTCAAGGTTTACTGAACACAAACATAAATATTATGGAGACTAGCTGGCTCGCAGCGAGACAAAATCCAAAAACAAAAATTATTTTATGGAAAATATTATAAAAATTAAATTAAAATTAAATTATAAATTTTTTATTTTTTTTTTTGGAAAACAGCACAATTTGCATTTAATCCAATGTCAAAATAATATTATATACATCATGGTGAATTATGCCTGTTGGACACAATCCAAGGTTACGATCTAGATGTAGAATATCTATGTTTTTCTCTCCATTTATAAGACATTTCGTGTATGATTGCCCTTGGCACTGTAACTTAAATAAATTACTGAATAAAAGCATCCGGCGATTGATTTTCTTTCAGGCCGAAAATCGTATTTTTAAATTTCCTTTTTTTTTTGTTGTTGTTTAATCCAATTTTCTTCTAATAACATTTATAAAAGAATAAAAATTAAATGACTCCACCCTCTCCCCACTGGATCAATTGCCTGACTATTTCTTATAAATCTTTTGCTTTATAAAGCTTTTGTTTTATGGCTTTGTTTTCCTGATATAAAAAATATAAAAAAAATTTATAGGAAAATATCTACTTTGGCTGCAAAACTGTGTGTAACTACCATAGAATATACCTCTATACGTACATAACGCAGAGCAAAGAAAATATTTTTATATTTACGAGTATCAAGGTAAAATGTCTGTACGGTCGATGATAAGTGGCAGGAAATTAATTTGGTTGTATAATTAAAAAAAATAAAAAACAAAAACAATTATGGAATGGGCAATGTATAATTGGCGTTAAATTCAAGGTGTTCATCCGTTTATTCTCTGTGTATAATTGAATTGTTTCATAATTTTACAATGCGATCAAATGCCAAGGGTGAAATATGTAACTGAGTTATAGTACAATAGTTATATAATTGGTAAAGTGATATAGTTAACGATGTGAGTTTTAAGCTTAAATGAATCACAAGGCGCACTGTCACCATGTACTGGACGGGTCATGTAAATAACTAATGGTCTGAACACATTACGACCGGAAAAAGTATAAAAATTATTAAAATAATACGAATATTTGTGAAACATATACTGCTATAAAATTTTAATATTATGCAAACCATTTTTAAGCATTAAAAATTAGCATTAAAAGTTGGTAGCCTACAGAGGAAATGCCAAAATGTATGGTATCGAATTAAATTTGGATTGGGTCGCAGCTTTGCAACGTACTGATGAAATAATTTTTAAAAAATAAAAGATTCACTCGATAACAGTTGGATAATAGCAACACATTTTAAAACTTTATAAAGTACAAATCTAGAGTATATAGAATGACTGGAAGCAAATAGCGTTTGTATGTCCTTCAGATTTTATATTAAGACTTGGTAAGTGATGAATCAATGATGCAGTCGGTATTCACTTGTATATTTTAAATATTGGTGTAATGTACTCCTAAACTACTCCTAAATTCGTAACTTCATTTTTTACCTGTCATTTCGATTTACTTCAAACATTCCAACATTCAAATAAAAAACTTAATTTTTATCTACTGAAAAATATCTTCACTTAATTTTCAATTTCCCAAAATAATAAAACTAAAATGAAAATATCTATAATGTACGGCAGGTATTCGCATTTGATTTGTGTTCGTTTTTTGGCCAATTAATAAAAAATTTAATTGAAAAACTCAGAAAAGGTAAAATCTATAATGGATTTTCATGAAAATGTATTATTACATTTTTTTTACTGTTATCGTTGTTGTTGTTGTGCGTCGTACTTTTATAGATTTTTTTCACGATTTTCTTCAAATTTTTTGTTTTGTTCGGTATACATAATTACGATTCAAGTTTAACTTAATTAATTTTATTGGTTTGTATATTTTCATTTTCATTACATTTTTTTTTTGAATTAATTTTCGTTTTAATGGCGCGGTTTAAGATAATTAAATACGATTTTTTTTTTTATGGAAAATTGATGATGGCTGAAGGACAAATCATTTTCATCAAATGGATCCGAAAAGTACGAGCCATTGATTGACAAACTTAAATACAGGAACGGGCAGGATATTATTGCGACAATCAAGCCCCAATAAAGTTTAAGAAAACAATCATCCATTGAACACTGCGAAAATACGATGACACTTTTTGGAATCAAATTTGTAAAAAAAGCTTGAATGGTTGAATATTGTGACAAAATATGTTGCGAATGGCAGATTTTTGTGAGGTCTTGAAGGTACATTTCAAACACACGTAAGCCAATCAGAGTATACGACTTGTAAAGAAAGCAGTTCAAAATTTTTTCATATGATCAAAGCATCATTTCGACTGGGTCATGTACAAACCAGTCCTCTATTTACAAATTGTAAAACCTTGAATGACTTACGGTATTCAGATTTGGGGCTGTACTAGGAAAACCATTATATTAAAATAAACCAAGCTTCTTAGTACATATAAGAAATGAGAATCTACGCATGGATTCTTCAGCACAGAAATCATCAATCATGCGAAGAAACACATGCATAATGCCGGCCAACACGATAATGCTGAGATTTGTAATACGCTGGGTAACAGAAATAGAGTACAATGGCTATACAATGAAATGAAATTTTCCCTGGCCACGGATTAAATTAAATGTTAAAGAGCGGCAGTTAAATATAAAACTGATCACCGAAGACGAGGTGATACAAAACATTGGAAACCTATGATCAACTGCAGCTATACAAGACGGGATGGTATACCAAGTAACTTCCTTTCGAGAAAAATTGAAGAGAACCCTAGCACACTTGATAAATAAAACACACAACCGACTTGCTTTTCTTTAAAAACAAATTTTATCTCAAAAAATGTTAATACTCAACTCGGGAAAATTATGTGAAAACTACTCTCTCTTCTAAATAGCTTTCGACATCAGTATTAATACAGCTATAAAATATTGATACATTTTCCAAACCATTTTTAAGCATATAAATTTCGGAAAGGCGTAAGGAAGGGTTCAATTTCAGAGGATCCAAAACCACCAACAATGACTATTCAAGCCTAATATCAAAACCTACTATCATAAAAGTCAAACTCATTTATATAAAAATATAAAGTTCTGTGGATATATCACTTCCTAAAAACATTTTCAACTTTTTGACGGAAATGAAAAGAGAGGTGACAAATTTAGAAAAGCAAACTTCACTTTGAACTTAATAAAACAATGGTCTTATTTGTTTGACAACAAAATAATTGAATGTTCGTGTTATCTGGAAATCTGGATAACTTCATTTTCCATAAATAATTCAAAAACACTTTAATTGTGTAGAAACTTATCTTCTATCAGTTAAACCCAACAAAAATACAAATATTCCGTCCTTAAATCGTAAAACATTTTCTATTTTATCAGCCATAGTTAAATCCCCGATTAAAAAAAAACACAACTAAATATAGTATCCGTTATACGATAAAAGTACACAAACAAAATTAACAAAGACGACGGATTAAACACTTTTCCGGCATTACTATGTATATGGAAATCATAGATTTGTTAAATGCAGATAACCAATAAAACCAGTTGGTCACGCAGAGATTTACATCGTTGACAATTTTTTGTTATGCTTTCGAATTCATTTCTTTTATACACGAAACGAACACGAGTTATTTAGGTTTTCATTTATTTTAATTTTATTTTCTATGTTAGGTTCTGTATACATATAACTGTAAAATTAAACAAAAAAAATTATACAAAGACGTAAACACAATTCTAAAATGAAATAAAATAGAATAAATGAAAACTGGACCGTAAGCTTTTAAGCTGGGTTATGCATTATAATTGGAAAATAATGAATCGAAATTCGTTTTTCTTTTGTTTCGTAGGTTTTTTTTTTAAATTGCTTTATATAGGGTTGTCCAATTTGAATGTTTAGTCATTAGATTATGTAATTTTTTTTTATCTGACAACCTAACATATTTTTGTACATTGGTTAAAAGTAACTGCACACTTTGTTTCGTTTATATTGGTTGATCTAGTAATCGATGTACAATTTAGAAGTTTTGACGTTTCAGTGATAATGAAAATTTTGATTTTATTGAACGCTACAATTTGGGTGCTTAACCTAAAAATTCTAAAAGGTTAAAAAATAATATTAACACTTTGTATTTGTTTAGTGTGCGAGGCTATCTGTCTCGAATGGTCGACATGGCGGTGTAGCCATACATGTTAATACGGGTTCAGAGAATTAATTTAAGTAATTTTAGAAATAGTAAAAGTTATTATATAGTGGAAGTGTTTGATTTAAAATGGGCAGCAACAGCAAGAGAAAGCAAGCCACGATTGGATAAGAAGTAACACCGTTGTGAAAATATTTAGCAATAAATGAACACAGGTAAGTCTGAAAAACTTTTTAAATTTCGAAATCGCTAAAATCATGCACCAGAAGAACTGCACAGTGTTCATCGTGCAAAAGACAAACAGCGCAAATCTATGAAACAAGAGAAAACGAGACTTAGCAAGAACATGAAGCAAGACTTAAACGTCTTCGCGAAGTGTATGCACAGCGTTCTTGAGTGGAGGAAGATTTTCACAAGACCAATACTACTCTAATCAGGTAGGAAAACATTGACTGTTGATTGCGAAGTTATTTTTGTCTCCTGAACTGGCAAATCAAAACGAACTGCTCGTTTGTCACCGATGCCACACGCACTTAAAGAGTAAAAATATTCTACCATCCAACGCTTAATGAAATTTCGGATGAAATCTTAGCTCTGTGTGTAGTAGAGCATCGACTTCTGTAGCGCGAGATCCCTAAAATCAAGGTGATCAATTTACCTGATCGAGTTTATAGATCACTCGTTTGGCTGATTGTTAGCAATTCACTCTATACCAAGATGTAAGAAAGGATCATATAATGCAGGATTATGCACAAATGAATCTAAAGAACCAAAGCGCAAAAATATCGATGTAATCAAAAATAATGTCTTGATGTACGACAATGTGTTTATATCATGGTTACCTTTGCGATAATCAAAACGACGGAGCAAAAGTTTTTGAATATTCTAATCGCTTTTTACATGATGGTAAAATAAAATCACCTGCGGAAGATGATTAATTGGTGTTACGCTCTAAGCACACTGGGCTTAGTCGTCAACAGGTGTCATTGTCTATACTATTAAGAAACATCAAGTTTGTTAATACAGCTGACATTGACCAAATGTTCCGACAAATGTTGATGGAATAAGATTATTAAATCGGTTATGATACGGTATTAAACGGTTCAAAGGTTATTGTTCCTCGTTCGGCGAACGAAATCTGAAACTCCTCGTTCGGCACAAGATAATGTAATTTAGACTCCATATTGCTGACAAACGAGGGTTTGGATCGTCATAATTAGTATTTGTTTCGAGATAAATATACATATTGGTGCGTGGTAAGCTAACCTCATTTTATTTGATAACAAATCTCGCTTAGCCATAGTGACCTATTCAATAGTTTATGGACTATCTTGTTGATTTGTAATAAATGTATTTAGACTTAAGGAGAAAGGTTTTTAAAATTTCCCCCCTACATTTTGTCACGATTAAAATTAATAGCTTTTAGCGAAATTAATTTAGGAATTCCCGACAGTAAAGAAATACACCTATAGTTAGAGGAATCGGTTCTATCTATCGCTTTATTTGAAAATTGGATCAATATATGAGAGGATTTTCAAACAATTGAAAAGTCTCCAATTGAAAGTGAGCTATTAAGTAATATTAACAGAAGTATTGCAGCTCATTACCTACTTGTTTTAAACTGACGAAGGAATTTAATTATATCCTTTGGAGTGATGCAAGGAATACCCATGGTTGTTATCAACATTATCTATACTATAAACATTTTGAAGGTACCAAGTAAATTGGCAACATCCGCAGAATTACTATCAGGAACATTATTGATGTCTACGATGCCTTATTAGACGAAAAACTGATTTTTCTTCGACTAAACAAAACTTCAAAATGATTTAGAATCTAATTAACCAGAAAAGCCAGATTAAACATTAAATAACATGGGACACCCTAATAGAATTTTTGAGATATGAAGCTTGTTTATAATATGTATATGTTCTTTACAAGATATGCGAGTGACCTCTGACCACCGTGGTCTTATAGGAGCTACAATTATGTCATCAACCGTAGTCAGTTGTTTTTAGTTTTGTCAGTAACTGTATTGTCAGTAAACATATGTTAAGCTGCGTGATCCTAACAAACAAAGCTTTTGACGTCATTAGATATTTGGTCTGTAACATGTTCACCATCACCGACATTTAATAAGGTAATTTATCATATACATTTTCGGAATTGTTTGTTTATTTAACATTATGAACTCTATAGACGGAGCCATAACCATTATAAAGTCCATAAAACTTAAACTCTATACACATAATATTATGTAAATTGATCCACTTTATACACTTAATTAGATAATAAACGACCATAACATTCAAAATACCTGTATGCATGGTAAAGTAATTGGTAATTTTGTTGTTGTCAAAAACAATTATAATTTGTGTATGTATGTATGTACATCGATAAGCCACTATATTCAATATATAGTTGTGTAACACTATACTTCCTAACTAATTTAATGTCTATTTATAAACGTGGAGAGATCCACAATGTCGATTTACCATAAAAACTAACAATATTGAAACCATAAATTTTCCTTTTCTGTTGTGTATAGATAAACATTTTCCTATGTCTATAAATTCGAAATTGCCATTACACGAGAAACCATAAAAAGAAAAATCATTGAAAAATTATCTGTATTTCTGTCGTTATTTAATTTTTTTATTTTTATTATATATTGGAAAATAAATAAAAATTCCGTTTGGAAAAACAAAATACCTTGCATCGAAAATATGCTGTGAAGTGTGCAGAAAATTTAACGACTTTTTGTTATATGGATGGGGTGGTTTGAACACCATGAACACCCAAAAACACCATGAGTTATATTTAGGTTTATGTTGCCCCGAAAATAATAAAATTAAGAAAATTAGTCATAAATTAATGGTTTGTAATGGCACGCTCATCAATGTCAGGACCATAAAGGTTTGATATGATATTATGTATATATATATTTAGGATGACCAGACCAGCATTTTTGTGGTTTTAACATTGCGGAGATTTATTTATATTGTTTTTTTTCTGTTTAATGATACCATAACATTATTATGATTGAAACTGTGACGGCATATAAAATGGCAATCAATATAAGAATTAAAGATGCCACTAAATAGCAGATGCTCTACATACAATACAAAGAGCACAACACAAAATGTGGCTTGTAAATGCGAAAAATTGGACATCGAATTTTAATGAAGGTGGCGATTTTTTAAAGCACACCAACATAACAGTAGATCTTTAAAACCCAAAAATTATTGATCCATTTACCTCCCTTTGTCAAATAAGTGCTACCGACGTAAGTCTAACATAAATTTGAAAATCATGGATTGAATCGCAAAAAACCCGAAATTAACCATAGGGTTCAGTATCAGACATATTAAGCATGGTATTACTCACCATTTGGAGACTATTGCATTACCGGTTCCGGTAATACCGTCAATAGCTTGAAGGTTGCTATATTTTATCGGCTTTAGACTTTGTCCAGGCTAACCATCAAACTCCTATCCAGCCTACATACCAAAGACTGTAATTTCTACACCTTTGAACTTTTTTTAGTTACGAAAATAACTTTTGGACTCCGATGACTGCTGATGAACTCGGTACTTTTATAGGCTTAAAATTCTGTTTCGTGTACTTAGACAATGTTTTGAATGTCGCCAGATTGTTTTTCAGAAATTTTCAGAACAAGGACTAGTAATAAATAGAATGACAAAATATGTGTATTTGCAAACACTGAATTTCAAATTAAGGGCTCATGGTCACTGGGCAAGGTATTTTTCCAAATCACGAGCGCATCCAAATTGTCCGAGAAATTTTAAACATTCTGCAACAGTGGATGGGGGAAAATGATTTTTGTGCTCAAATGTCACTTAACGATTTTCTTAAAGGCTATAAGAATAATAGCAATTCAGAAATTGAGTTACGCAACAATACTGGTGCATTCTACATCCTTCGCACTCCTCGCAATCATATGGTTGGTGATCGGGACAGTAGTGCAGCAGTACTAGTCCATAGTTTGGCAACTAACCAGTTTTTTTCATGTACGTTTTAGGGTAGAGAATTTACATTGGTTGGTCAGTAAACCAATTCTTGACCCCAAAAACGTACAGAATACAGCCATTAATCTAAAAAAAATTCATTTAAACTTTTGACCAACGTTATTTGGGCATTTATTTCTAAAGATTCAAGGATAATGTCTCAAAATTGTGTTTGGCACATTCAAGCACCTCTCGGTTCATTTAAAGTTGCATCGCAATACTATTTGCCTAAACATCATCGGTCCGCTTCTGATTTCTGGAAACTAACGATATTCCGTTAGTCGATCTGCTATCACAATCGCAATTGTAGGGTACTTAAATTGGATCACTAGGTTCGGCATACCTGATTTTATACTGGCAGAAACCGAAAGTGACAGGAACCGGATTGCTGGCTGGTAGGTGGGAAATAAAATTCGAGGATCAAAACTGCTATGAAGCGTATGTTCATCAGGAAATGTGGCTTTAAACAGCGTCTTTTTGAACTCGCCCTTGTGGGTGGGTCTGCCACCCGAGCGGAATCTTCACGTAATAGCGAAAAATGTACGCTCAAACGATTCAAGACTCCTTATTAGTGCAAAACTAGCAAGCATCTGGAATAATCAAAAAACAAGACACCAGCTTTAGAACCAAAAAGAAAACTGATGAAAGAAGCGGTGGAAGAAAAACGAGAATGGCAAAAAGTAACACCAAAAAGGTGGAAAAAAAATCGAAAACAACCAACTCGATCCGATGCGCTTTTGATCTAAAAAAATGAGGATCTATATCGTTAAACTGCTAAGGAAAGTGAAGGCGGATTTAGAACTTAGTTTGAAGGAAAAAGATATTCATATTTGCTAAACTACGAAGGGAGATATTTTTGGAAAGCACTGGAAACCAACCACAAACATTTGTTTGCCAATCCCAATTAGACAAAATTGTCGGTCAGGTAGACACTGGAAGCCCTTGTAGAAATAAGAGATATTAATGTAGTGACTATACAGGACGAAGTTCTTCAGGCTCTTGAGACGCTGCTGGGAGAAATAAGAGGTATTGCCTCTAAAACATGCTAAAAATTTCTTAACGGGGGACACAAATGGCACTGGTTAGTCTTCCAAACCAAAATCTATGGATTTTGAAAATTTTATAGTTTTGATAGGGTCATCATGTGTTAATTGAGAGGTGGATTTCTACTATTCAATTCTAGTTCTATTCTCCATATTGCCAAACTACGATACTTCAAGAGGATGAGGCTTTCCTAATAACTGAATGACGAAAGCTTGAGCTGAGCCGGCTTTGTGGGTTAATACTGATTGGTAGTTCCACGAGGCCAAATGCCAAAGAAAATGGAGTCTTAAGGTTTACTCGGTAAGAATCCGACATTCTTGCAAGATAATGATGGTCTCTTGTAAGGTGTTTGATGATTTTCTCATCCACCGAAAAAAACAAAACTGCAGAACTAGTCAAGGGTAACATACCAAGGGTATATGCACAATTTTTTGATCAAAATTAAATAACAAAATTTTCCAAAGCGATTTCGTTAAAAATTAAAAATTAAATTTGACGAAATTAGATCAACACTAAAATGTTCATCAAAAAAGTCTTAAATATACAAGACAGTTTAAAGTTACCAAAAGAACCGATGAAGCATTCGCCATCGAAAGAATGGGCAAAAAAAATCAACGATTATAGACTAAAACCATGCCATGCAGAGAATTTATGTAATTTACAGATACACCAACCGAACTCAATAGTTACAGATAATCTAAGGCCAAACCCGTCAAAAAAAGAGTCTCGTTCAAGTTACAACCTAAAGCCTTACCGACATCAGAACCAACATCTACGAGATCAGGTAGGGTTATTAAAATTTCATCATAAGGTTTCGGATTAAATACATAAAATATGCCAGTTTTCTTTACGAAATTCTTTCGTAATGACAATACAAGTCTTATGGGGCCCGTTCTCTATTAGCCAGCTATATATTGGTTTATAACTTATGACGAAACTAATTGTTAAAACAGAGCATATCGCAATTAAGTCTAAAGTGGTACATTGATCCTTTCAAATCTACAACCTCTATACTGCTAATACTGCCTATTACAATATCCATAAAAAAGTAATTAGTATCTCATGTCGTTTGGTATCTAATTGTGTAAGTTAAATTATTATCCGAAATGTCATTTGTTGTTGAAACACCACAAAAACGCAACACACAAATCCACAAAATGGATTTCCTCCATCAAGCCAATATGACCTTTTCAATACGAAACATTCTTTTTTTTTTTGGTTATTTAAATTCACCCACAACCTCGAACCACAAAACTCATTTGTCGACGATTTGTCTAATTTCCACTTTGCGGTTTTAGTTTTTATTTTTAGTTTTCTTATAAATGAGTTTTTAGTACTATACGGAAAAATCGATTGCGCTAAAATTTTATCTTTCCAGCTATATTTACGTACCTATTTTAGATCCAACATTAACAATAAATGCTATACGTATTTTCAAAAAAATTTCATGTTGAATGGCAGTTAACCGGCAAAGACGTATATATACATAACACTAACAAAAACAAAATGGACAGGAATCATTTATTTCGCTTAGCTTTTCGATGGCACTATAAAATATTAACACACAACAAAATATATATTGGGGCAGAACGGGGTATATAAAGGCAAATAGAAAAAAGGTTATAACCTGTCAAATTTTGTATATCTTAAAAAAAAACAACAACAACGATACACACAGACAAACGCACCATAAAAAAGGGTTGTCTCGTAAATTTTTCATTTCGTATATATCGTTTCTGGAGAGAGAGAGAGAGCGTGAGAGAGGGCCACATTATTTAAAATAAGGAAATCGAATTTTTTGTACAATGGAATGAGTCTTGTGTGTGTATATAAAATCGGGCAACAAGATTTATAACGTTTTTGATGGTCCTTAGAGATTTTAAATTGGGCAAAAACCTATTTAGTCTCTCTTGCTTTACTTAAATTGTGTGAAGATGTGAAGATAACGTCTTATATTTAAATATAATTCTATGAGTTGTGTAAACGATTTTATAATCTCGAAATGTCGTAAAATTAAAATTTTTTTTTTTTGAAATGGGAATTACTAGCCATCTTTATCTTTGGGCCAATATTACGTGTTTTATTGGTACCGTGATCGTTTATGCTTATTTAGAAATATGTGGCATATACCCTTTTCATAATTTTATGCTAAACTATGAAAATATTTATGAATATTTTATAGCAGTATTATTAATGATGTCGAGATCTTTTTAGTAGGTATTAGTCATTATCAAAAATATTCGTTAAGCTGAATCGGATCTAGTATGGCGATTAACCTTAAATTTTTGGCAAAAATGCTTAATAGCACTGTAAATTGCAAGAAGTTCTGGAAAATAGAACCTTAACTACCTTAAGTTCAGTAATTTCATCTATGAGTCATTTGTTCTTTAGGTCCACAACTAATCCAGTTTTGACCAGAATATCGGTGCTGATTACCGATAATTGGTCTAGTGACTGATCCAATTCAAAGTATGTTGAAAATCACGATATAATACTAAATTTAAACATAATAGACCTGTGACATAAGTACCTATATGCGTGTACCATTAGCAGGGATCAAGACTTTCTGAATCACTATGAGGATCAGAAAAATATTTAGAACCGACACTTTGGCACCGGCATCTCTTAGGAAATTTAGGTATGTAGAAAGACACAAAACAATTAGACGATGGTTTAGTTGTATCTCACCTGCTGTCGCATGCACAATAGGATAATTTAGATTCCGTTTTAAATTTTAAAAGTGAGCCGGGACGTTTAGACAAACACCCCCTAGCACCAGAACCAAACCTCCTGTGGTAGTGTTTTTTACAAGGTGATCTGTTCCTAGATTTAGATCGACGACGAACTCAGTAATCGTGAGACCAGGCCATACTATATGGGATCGATCCCTTGAACGACTAAATTGTGATCGTAGCTCGTTGATTGACCGATAGAATTTCGAACGTTATATGTGTGTTTTTGATGTTGTACTATTTGTGCCATTACGACATATCGAAGATAAAGATAGGCGATTACCAAGTACCAAGCACAGTGGTACCAAGCACTTGCTAGATGCGCTGTGTCTCGGATAACGTTTTTACTTTAATTACCCCTTCGCGTAACTTTCGATCTTATCACGTGAGACACCGATGCTACTAAGTTTACTGGTAGTGCAGAAATCAGGTGGTGGTATTTCGTCGTGCTCGTGGAAATCATTTTTATAATAAACCAGCCTTTGAGTTGATTGAACTTGGAAAAAGAACAAAAACTTTGCGATCGGCATTGGTCGATTTTCAACGAAGTAAGATTCCAATCAAGGGATTAAGATAGATGGCACTAACCTCTTTAAATTAACGGCAAGGAAATCAAACATCGACTACTTGTAATTGTCAAAAACATATTTGGCTGTAAATGGATTTTACCGCTGGGAATCTAACAACAAGTAAATTTTACAGAGACAAGATCAACCGCATAATAATCCGAACAGTGGTAAGCCTTTATAGATTTACGAAAGTGTATGAATAGTCAATAGCGTTCATAGTAGTTGGCTGATTTTGATGACTGATACCTTAATCGAATGCTCTCGACATCAGTATAAATACTGTTATAAATTACTAACAGCTATCGGTCGATGAATTATTCTTAATTCTCCGGACAAAAATCAGACATCAGGTAGCATTCCGAGTGACCAAGTTACAAAGTTACAATTCTGAATTTCTTCCGCTCCTGGAAACTTTCAGAACTTAATCGAGACTCTGCTGAAGAAAATTTCTGGAGTTAATCTTTATTTTAACGATATCGCAATCACTGAATTAGACGAGCAAGAGTTCGGCTGCCGTCTAGATTAAAATTTGTGACAATTTCATAAATACGATCTTCGTTTTCGTAAAGACAAGTGCAAGTTTAGTGTCTGTCTTGGTTTCAAAATCGACGGTTTAGTTTTCAGACCGGGGATACAGACCGGGGACTAGGGGATTATTAAATTTTACCATTCCTTTTTACCGTATAGCAAGTTACTATCATAGAACTACTCGATCATTTGCTTGATAAAAACTCGAATATGGAGAAAGGTACAACATAAAGTGTTTGACAAGCTGACATATCTGTGTCTTTTGAAAGTACATTTTATTCTGGACATCCAAGGATCGTTCGAACTAGGGCATTGGCAAGAAGTTACTGGTTGCCAAATATTGAATCTGATATTAAGTGTAAAGTAAAATCTTGTATTGCAAGTCAGAAAACGCAACTGGAAATTCATTATCATGAAAAAGGATCCTGGTGCTACTCGAAATACAGACCAAATATATGGTTTTTAACCTGACACAACTGCAATCAGTGGGACACCACTTCAACGTTCGTTGCGTATAAAGAAGGTCCTACTTTTCCCACGCTGGAGTGGAATCTATATGTGCGAACGAGGAAATAGGAAACGAACCATATACCATCGCCACCTTAATAGAAACCTTGAACTTTCATGCATATTCATAAATTTGTGTGCTATAACCTTACTGAAGAGTTCCGTAAAAATTGATTTATGAATATTAAAGATGCCTTCACGAGTTCGGATTTTAACCCTAACAAGAACGTCCGATCGAAAAAAAAATGATTTTAACTCGTAAGAGGAAATAGAAAATTTAACACCCAATCAAATTACTGAAATATTGCAATAGACTTTTATGCGTTGTTCAATTGTTAACGAGTCTATGAACGATTGTATGGATAAAAACCACCTCTCTCAGAGAAAAGTGATATTACTTTTATTGCTTAGTTGAAGTTTTTTAACGAATTTTGTAAGTCAGATAGTGTCAAGATTTTATACAAATCAAAATCCATGCAATCTGAGAACAATGTCAAGACATGGCACAAATAAATTATCAATTACGAAAATATTCGGGTCGTTAAACATTACTGTGTAATAAAAGAAACGCTTTTGTTGTATACATAAACATAAAACATTAATGTTTTTATACGATATCCTTTCGTTTCCTTAAAACGAATAATGAATCACGTCATCAAAATCGAATAAAACAAAGCTTATCTCGCCTTTTTTGATGTCGTCTGTGAATATAATACAAAACTAATATAGGACCTATACATAACACCATCATTCCCGGTTTAAATTGTTCTGAATTGGAATGTATATATATGTACGAGCAATCACCACCAACAACAACAATGGGTGCTAAAACATAAAACTATTAACTATTAATTTACTGTAAAATGCCACACAAAAGGATTTATTACAACACTTCATCACCATACAATTATTAGTTTGTTTCTATAGAAAATGAATTTTCCAACATTTTCATCATCGTGTTGTGAGAGTAAAAAAGATTTTTCATTTCTATTTTTATAGATTTAATTATGAGATTTATTCATTGTAAATCTCATTCGGATGTAAAGTTAAGTTTTCTACATGTACAGGGTGAAACATTATAATTTTTTACCGGTGCATGTGGTAACTAAATTTTAGTTTTGATTTGTGATCAACGGCCAGAATTGAACTCGCTAATGATTCGGTTTTACAAAATAAAATTTTGTAGAAACCTTTTATATAAAAAGATGTGCTGCTTTGGAGGTATCTGAGTTTATTAAACAAAAAGGTTTTTCTCAAAGTAATAAGTACTCCACGAGTGCTCGCAATACTACGACCTCAGTTTATCACATAAACGAGAGTTTGTGTTTTACAATGTCAAAAAAGCGTCATACTACTCTTTATTCACCTCGAGAACCCAACGAAAATGCAACTTTTTAAGATTCTGGTCACGCAGAAGTGAAAATCAAAGCTGAATGTCAATCGCTACCAACCATGCACACTGCAGTAATGGCAAGATAGTATTCAAACTCACGTTCGAAGAACTCACGACCTTGTTGTGTCAGATCGAGACGATCTGGAGTTCAATTTAAGCCGATAAAAAAGATTGTGACAATGTTCTTGCATTTACGCCAACTCATTTCTTGATCACTGCTTCGCTTTTATCAACTCCAGAGATCTGTAGCACAAACATCCCTGACAACACTTAATAATGTAGGAAAAATCCTAAAAACGAGTAAAAATTTAATATGGGGAAGTCAAGCCATGAAAACATAAAAACTGGAGATATTGTGTTAGTCAAAGACACGACTATATCACCTTTATCGTGGCCACTCGCTCAAACCATCAAAACATACACAGGAGACGACAAAAACGACTTCATATGCGATCCATATGCAATGTGGAAACGCAACTTTACTCCTGCTCCAGCAACCATGGACCTACCTGTAGCGAAACTCATTAAATTAATTCAAGTTAAGGATTTATTGAAATTTTGAAAATATCCAGCGTAACCATACCAGTAAGGCCGAAGTAATTCCATAAGGTGTACTCACTTTTAATTTCTTAGAGGAAAATATACTCCAACCACATAGAGATCAGTTGACAAACCCAAATCGGTTCACAACGGGTTCACAAACCCGGTGGCCAAATTACATTAAAGTTTACTATGCCTTTCTAACGCCGAACCTGGACTGGTGCCGAAAAATTACCAAAATTGCTGTAATGGCCAACTGGAAAACAGAATGTGTTTTCGTTGTATATATCCATGATGTATTGGCCAATGTTATAAATTCTCCACTGTGTATCTCTTAGGAACTGTCATGTATGAACATATTCTAGCTCAAGTCATCACATTTAACCAACAAAAAAAAATAAAAAAACCCAATCCACTTACCTGCTGCCCTCGCTTCTTTACATGCGTCATACATATCCTGTTTAATTTCTGGATTGTCATCCGCTATTGTTTCACCCACAGTCACAAATCGTTCTACGGCTAAATTAACGGATTGTCCAACACGTCCAATAGCGCGCAGCGTACGTTCCGATGACTGTTGATTCGCATTTATACATCCACCGCCACCACCTCCACCGCCTCCACCTCCTCCACCACCACCACCGCCAACGGGTCCAATTCCAAGTGTGTTCGGCGGCATACCACCCGTCGACGAGGATGGCGATCGTTCCGACCGGTGCTGGACTAATGTTGATATCTAAAAATAAAAAAACAAAAAAAAAATCATGAAAAGGATATTCTGTGTCTTGTTATCGTTCTGCCAAAAAAACAAACAATAAAAAATATTCCATAATACGATGAATAATTGAAAAGGATTAAATTTTAAAGCCTTTTCTATGTCCTTGTGTGTGTGTGCGTAATATTTCTATATATATATTATATACCGACCATACGACAAAAAGGACCAACATACAAAAAATAAAATAATGGCAATAATAAAAAAAGGATATTTTATGATGACGTTGTATAATCTCTGAATATATAGCCTATAGTCCATAGACGAACCAAATATTTTGGGTTTGACAATGCGAACGAGGCACATAGTACAGCAATGGGACGATATACGTACTTAGAAAATTATTGTGTGCACACTGCTTTATAGAGTACTACATCGAGTCATGAATTATGTTGCCAAATGTTACGCACTGAATTTATTGTTTCGGATGAAGGTTGATTGTTTATGTGCTAAATTTTGTTGATGTTGTTGTTTTTATGTTATTTTGTTATTACCCAAAATATCGGGCTAGGCAAAATAAAAATTATAATGAGGGTGATAATTAGCGAAAGATTTATATGGGATTACATTTACTACAGATATTTGTTAGAAATTGAAGTCGAAAATACCATCCAAATGGGATGATTCCTTTCAAATGTATATTTGGATACGTATTTTGATAAGGATTAAGCGATGTACAGTATTTTTGTTAAAAGCCTTTTTTTGTCTAAATCTAATTGAATATCAAATATAAATTTGCTGCTGTAACATTTTTTTAATACCAAATCAATAACCTAATTCGATGTTGAGTTAGTCCTTCTCATATATTTCTTAGATAAGCAAAAGGAGTCGATTCCTTTCTTCTGGGATGAACGTTTATAACTTGCCTCCACCGAAGTAACCTACTGTAATTTGTTTTAAATTTCCGATGCGTAGTAAATACCTGTTGTGGTGTATTCGTATTGGCTTTGAACTTATTTGCTTCAGATGTGTTACGAGGAAAAAAAATTGGTCTTTTTAATTGGAAATTGTTGTTTTGCGGGACAGAGAAATAGCTCCATTTCAGATTCAAATGCTGGAACGATGGAGGAACATCTCGTTAGAATAGAGCTGGCGTTAAGTGATTTGGCAAGGAATCGGTAAAATGGGGGATATCGATTTACTTAAAACGTCCTTCTGTTTATATACGACAAAGCAAACCACCTGATATTCCTAATGAATACTGACGCTGAGGTTCGTTTATTTCAGTTCGTATTATTCCATAAACTCCATTCAAAGAGTCTATAAAAGTTTTGATTTAGTTTCATCAGTCGCCAATGGCACTAAAATTAATACTTACGGTAGTAAATTACTGGAGAATGATATCGGATTTAGGCATAGGTTTAAACACAAAATTTTTTTTTTGTTGATTTACAATATAATAGGCGTTTGCTCATTATATCGTCTTCGAATGCCATTTGCCATTATTGTGACCATGTAAACTATATCATTTACGCAATAAGGCGGCATTGTTGAAATTTAAACATGTATGGTGAAATTAGGTATTTGTTGGTCTTCCACGTGCCTTTTTCATTTAGAGAAGAAAAAAGATCAAGATTGCAGAACGTGTGAGGATTATCGTAGACTAAATACGCAGTCACAATTTTGGATAGATATCCGATTTCCTCATGCAAAACTTTCGATTTACCTTCAAAATTGCAATGTATTTAGCAAAATTGAACTCGTCAGAGCTTATCATAATATCCCAGAAGCATTTGGTTGGTACTAGTTTACCGGATTGCCTTTTTGTGCAAAATCGTATCAACGTTTTATGAATCATGTCGCTAGGGACTTGGACTTTGTTTTGGTTTATATTGATAACACAAATTCTAGTCTCAATGCACTCTCTGTTTTAGCATTACTTAATACTAAGCCCAAGGATCCCAAGAATTTTACTTGGACGGAACGACGCAATTGAGCATTTTTAAAGCTCAAAAGTGAGTTGACGAATGTCGCATTTTTGGCACATCCACTGAACGATGGTAAGTTCCGTGTTAAAACATATGTAACTAATACTGCAGCAGGAACAGTTATGTATATCAGTATAATAATGTTGCTTGCAAACCTCTGGGATTTTTTGTAAAAACTTTCAGAGGTGGAAGTTAAAAACTTTCAGAAGCGTAGAAGCTTTCAGAAGCATTTGGACCTTATTAGCCAGTTAACGACGGACATTCAACGTGTGCAAGGTAAAAATAATATGGTCGCTGATACTCTTTCACATACCACTAATTGTCAAACAGCAGCAGTCGATGTTGTTTTCAACTGCATATAATAAAATTGTCGTAGCCCAGGAGAAGAACTTAGAACTTCAGAACCTAAAGAAAAATTCTGAAGCCTCTGATTCCGAACATCTATAGCATTGTTGAAGTTACATGTAGAGGAAAAAGTTTTTTTTTAACCGACATATGCAAGTGTTTCCTTGATGAGGAGAGGAATAAAGAAATGGTCCAAAAGAGGCTGTTAGAAGATGGTGATTTCTGCCCAATCTAATATAGAATAAGAAGAATATTATTGCGGTTAAGTTTTAAACTATTTAAACATAATGGGTCCAGTGGGCAAGCCTGTACAGCGTGTGTCGTTAGGAGAGTTTTTAAAATCAAGCACTTGTTGCTTTATATATATATATATATATATATATATATATATATATATATATATATATATATATATATATATATATATACATTTTAAGCAACATAAAATAATTGAGATTTTAGCCACTTGGAAACATATAGCCGTAAAACTCAAGTAGTAAAGTTATTATTTTTAAAATATAATCCAAAACTATGCATGGATGCAAAATGCAATTATCCAAATCATAAATAACTCCGAAATTTCTATAATCTCATATTTTTTAAAACACGACCATTAATTTTAAAATTACTTCCACGTTTGTTTTATTTTCATTACTGAAAACACAAAAAAATCACGTATAATTTGAAAAATTTTCCAGAGCACAAATCATCGAATTTCCAATTACAACCGTAATCACATTTTAAAATAACAAGACAAAGCAACAGTAAAATCGCAAAACGCTCAAGTACATTAACCAAAAATGTAATTTCACGATGGAAAATGGAAAATAAAATTTTCTAAAAACAATTTCACTTCATGATTATTGTTATGGGCTACAAAACAACAAAAACCACAGTGTCGTATTATTTATTGACAGGGTGACCCATATAATGCGCATTTTACTTTTTGTTATATAATTAATGGCGTTTTTCAATTTTTGAAATGTTTTGTATCATTTAAAAAATGGTTTTTTGTCATTAACCATTAGCACTTAAAATTTAGCACCCTGTATACGGTTATACTTATGTGAGTACTACACTTGCCAGATGTGAATTATTATATATATATATATATATATATATATATATATATATATATATATATATATATATATATATATATTATGTTGTTGTAATAACGACTGAGTACATATACATAAGATGACGGGAAAACAATAGTCTAATAACCATAATAATGTTAAAGCAAATAAAAGAAAAACTTTTCCATTTATCTTTTGTTTATTAAATTTTTTCCATCTTCGTTGTGTCGTTAGGCTTGGCCGACTAGAAGGTTGGAGAATGTCTATTGGGAGGACAAAAAAGAAAACAATACAAAAATGTACCATGGACGAAATGTTTACGGAGATAGTCTCGGTGCATGGTGTGCAAAAGTTTGAAATACGTGCGTAAATTATATCACTTTGTTTTACGTTGTGTTTAGTGTAACCTAAATAAAGCTCGAACCGTAACTTTTAAAGTGTTGAGTATTTTAGAAAAACTCATATTTAACATAATCGAAATGATGCACACATATTAGATAAATGTCGAATGAAAACCTGTGTCACAATGATAGTCGAATTTAATATTTCCAAAATAGTAAAATGCTGCAACAATGAATCATGCATTTTCAAAAATTTTCCAAATTATATTTTACTCGTCTGAAGGATAACCGTAAATATGATTTATAGGATTTAATATGAAAATTTATCTTTTTGAAGAGAAAATTCAAAAGTCGAGTATTTAAGGGAAAAACAGAAAATATTTCAAAAAAATTAAATTATGCTGCTAAATTCATTGCAACATTTTTTCCCAATTACCTTGAGGTAATAATCATCACGTATTCGTTTTTCAATATTTTGTACGACTTCTGTGTACCAACAAAATTGATTTAGATTGAATTTTATACTGTCGAATTTCGTTTTTGGAAGGGTGGTGGTATATGGTGGCTAAATAAATAGAAATATTACATTTTTTTTGCGGAAAAATGTGTTACCAGATGTCGCATTGAGAAAGTTGAGAAAATTCAGTTTTGTTTATATGAAAAGTTTTTAAAACTTTTTTCGTTTTGTTATGAAAACGGAAATATCACTATGTCTATAGGATATAAATAAACTTTATAGTGGTGGAGTGGGAGGTAAAACTAATTCTAATAACTTGTATGTTTTTTTTACAAAAACCAATTTAAATTTTGTGTTGTGGAGGAAAACATATATCAGAAGTCAAAAGTTATATATTTGTGGATTTAAACAGAAAGTTACAAATGAGAGCTTTATAAGCAATTTCTAAAAGGTTAAGCCCATTTCAATTTTCTTGCAGTTATCAACCTATTTTTGCAGATTCCTTTTCACTGAATATTGAGGAAGAAGTAGGTGGAAAAATTGACAGGGAATTGTAAAGTTTATAATCCAACCCGTATTTTTATACAAATTTTTTGTTGAGATAAAATGCTTTATAATACATTAAATTGCTTAAAATTTTAACGACTCTTTTAGACATTTACCTAGTTACCATAATAAAACTAAAAATAAAATATTCAACTGACTATCAACAATACAAATTCTTGATGTACAGAACACGTTTTAATATATCAACAATATTGATTTTTGATTGTATGATTTAAAGTTGCTCAGTTTTTAAGAAGCTTTCTAGCTTTTAATACCAAATGTAATACCAAGGAGTAATTATTTTCAGCTCAAAACTTATACTTTAAAACATTAAAAAGTTTTTTAGAAGTACGTTTAGAGTTACGTCAACTATACGTTTTCCAAATTCAAGTAGCTCAAAAAATTGATAACAATCTACATCGAAAATTTACAAAAAACTTAAAACAATATTATATTTGGCATACCAAAACTGTAAAAGTTTTTACAGAAATTGGATAATTCCAAAGTCCAGAAATATGTGATGCAAGCCTTTCAAAATAGTATGTTTTGTGGCATTAATCTAAAATTTCCAAAACCCAGAGGAGGCACGATGGTTAGCCTATTAAAACTGTAAATTTTTTGGCATAAACCGAAAATATCTAAATTTTTAAATATATATGATAGTTGGCATAATATATTGAATTTTTAGCAGATATAGCTATAACTATCATGAATTTTTCGGATTTTGGACATTTTCGATTTGTGGCAAAAATTTCTCAGTTTTGATGGGCTAACCATCATGCATTTTCCGGATTTTGGACATTTTTGATTTTTGGCATAAATTTCACAGTTTTAATGGGCTAACCATCATGCATTTTCCGGATTTTGACAATTTCGATTTGTGGCATAAATTGCTCAGTTTTGATAGGCTATAACCATCATGAATTTTCCCGATTTTGGACATAAGTTTAAGCTACTATTACACTACATAATATTTCTACCAAAATTAGTTTTGCTTATTACTAAATGATCAAACTATTTAAATAAGTGTTAAGATTAGCTCAAAATTTAATCTTTAAAAATCTCGAATAGTTTATGTTCGAAATTATCATTAGATATTTCGGAAAGTTTTGGTTTGTCTAAAATCTAATTTATCTTTGTGGTCTACTTTGACTAGGTAAAGTAGCTCAGTTTTTGTAAGAGTCGTTTTCTTTTGTTTGTTCGTCGATTAAAGTTTATAGTTAAAAAATGTTTGCTTAGTATTACACTAAGCAAACATTTCTTGCGGTTGATTAAAAGGCCACATTATATCTAATTTGCTCAAAAGAGAATAACATGACAGGTTGCTTATATATTTTTTAGGTTAAAACAATTGTTTTTTAAAAATCTTAAATAGTATGTTTTTAGAGGTACTGTAAAATTAAGATAATTCGCGATAGCTTTTTGTGTTGCTCAAAATACTAAAATTAGTAAATTGAAAGTTTTTGTAGCTATAAATACAATTACAATTAAACCATTTTTTGCTCTAGAGGCTTATACAAATCACTATAAAAATTGAGTTGCTCAATTTTATATGAGTCAAAATTCTAAATAGCTTGAAGATTTCAATATTGATCGGTTTAGTCTAACTCTTAAAATTAACTCATCAAGGGCAATCATGATAATATAAAATCAAAAGCCAATTTACAAGATTATAATTTATAAGGGCTGCACGAAATAGTAAAATCACATGACATTTAACCCAAATTAAGTTCACAAAATCATATCAAACTTTGTTGAATGTATATGTTATAGTCGTATATAGAATCAACATGTAAATGTTGAAGACGACAAAATTGTGTACCTTTCAATGACACAGTATGGGTACACTACAATGTATTAAAATGGAGTTTTATTTTTGACATATTTTCCTCCATATCTAATCAATCATCATTTGATAACAATGAATCATTTTTCATGAATCAATTTTTCACATCAATTTTTAGATGTCGTTGTTGTTTGTATTTTTGCCTTCAATCCAATTTCTCATTATAATGTGTATGTGTGTGTGTGTGTATAAGGGAAAAAGAAAATTTTTCAATCAAATCAACGAGAACATACATCTTGAGATGTTGTGAAAGACGGCGCGGGATGTCAAAAACTTCAAACCAATATATATATATTCTTGTGTATATTGAGTACATTCATCCATTTCTATGTAAATAATATACGACAATTTAATATACAGTGATTCACAATAAAAATGGTCCATGTAAGATAAACGTTACATATCAATAGCAAATTTGAAATTTTCTTCACTGGAAACCATGAGGCTACAATCGAGTAATTCATTCTGGAATAGACTATATTTCGATGTGCTCAGTTCTAGTTCGGCTGCACTGATTGTTCATTGGACTTTTTGAAGATTATTGACCTGTCCGTTAAATGTTTCAATTTAGGACCTCAATCAGTCAATCAGTCATCAATCAATTAGATATCAATATAGGATTACTATTATATAGGCTTTGTGTGCGAATTTGTATTCCTGAAAATGAATTGTAAAAATGTATAAATATTTAATACCGATGTCCAGAGCTTTCGATTAAGGTATCAGTCATCAAAATTGGATCACTATTACGTGTCTTAAGACTGTTCATTCATTTTCATAAATTTAGAAAAGCTTACCCCTTTTAGAATTTTTAATACGCTTTTGCTAGCTTAACTTGTAGGTTGCTTGTAGGTCACTATTTAAATATTTCTTTCGAATTAATTTTCCTCCACTTCTAGACGTCTGAATAATTTGAAATTTTGCACACGTACTATTACCCGATGACAAACAACAATTTCATATCTTTGACCTAATGTTCTGCCAGGATCATCAGGAACTCAAAAAAATCAATACAAATTATAATAAGTGACATTTAGGGATATTTATTTAAAAATAATAATATGTAATATAATATACAGTGTGCTCTAAATTAAAATTAGCATTTTTGTTATATTATATCGCTTAGTATGATGAATTTTGTTCGTCAGTTACATATTTGAATTTTACTGGTATTTTTTTGTTTAACTGTATATTTGTATGTATGTGTCTATGAAACGGAATCTTTCAAAATAATTTTCACCCGCTTCTAGACGTCTGAACAAATTGGCACAACTATTAAGCACGAAGCCAATAAAACAGTTTTATAATTTTGGCCTAGTGATCTGACCAGGATCATCAGGATAACATAAATTAATACTGCAGGTTATAAATATGACGTAATTGACGGCAAATAATGTGTAACAAAAATAATAAAATAGAAAAAAACAAGAGGCTGAATTAACAAGATACAAGTAGTGATAGGTTTCGTAGTATTTAATTAAAAAAAACAGGCTTAAATAGTGTAAAATCAGTGTACATGACATTAGGTTAAGACTTAAGTTTATCGGTATCATAGTCGCTTTCCAGTCAAACAAACGCTAGTCTACCGGTTTTTGTTTTAGACTTTGCTAAATTAATTTCTTAAAACTACTAACTTGGGCAGATAGAAGCAGTTACACATAATTTTATCGCTAGAGAGATAAGTGTTAAACCGCTGTACAACTCAAAAACTAAGAATAAGACCAGTTCCAAGAAATTAATTTAGCAGAAATGATTTGTCCATCACTTTATTCTCAGCTTATAATATTTAACATTTATTTTTAACGAAACCCAACTTTGAGTTCAAGAAGAACTTACTTGGTTCCATGTTAAGCCTGAAAGATCAAAACCCAGAGTATTCATTTTCGCAAGATGGTAACAATCATGATCCTACTGCCGAAGCAAATATTTTTCCACCTAAACAAGTGAACCAAGAACGGATGGTTCCACCAAGTGAAGTTTCCACACCAAGCAGATATGTCCGACAATCTGCGGCTCACTCAGTTTATAAAACTTCACTTCGTACTTAGGGAACTTCCAGGATTATACATTAGCAAAATGTATAATTTTTAACAATAACTAGAACCTATTCCTGAGCATAATTTTGGAAAGGAAATTGTTTTATAAAAGCAGCATTTATTTCACTTCATAGATTACAAATGTCCATACAATTTAGATCATTTTCAATATAGATCATTTTCACTATGACCCACTGTATAGATAAACGAACATACATATGATGTAATGTGGTTGAACGGAAAGTAGATTATCGTACCGAGTTCATAATATGAAGTATGAGGTGTGCGCATCACTTGTCTCACAGCGGAAAATTATTATTTTTTCATGTATTTCTTTTGTTTCAATGTATTTTTATTAGATAAATTTTCATCTTTATCGATGTGTACATGGATGGTACATATAGTATAAAAAGAAAACTCATAAATATCGGAGAATATGTCAATTGCAATGAAGAAACGAAAAAGTCTTTTTATTTTATATTTTTAAAGAAAACTTTTTATGGAAACACCGATAAAAGTAAAATGGAAAAGCATTTTCAATTCGACTATATATACAAAGCAATGGAAAAAGGAAAAGGTTTTTTATTTTATTTTTTAGAGGTTAAGATGAAGTCAAACTTTTTTGCCCAATCAGTGTCAATATTTCATTGTAATAGAGTTTAATTGTCAGTTTAATGGTTATGTGGGTATGAGAAGTGGTTTTAAGGGACGAGTGAATAAATTTTAGTATGGAAAATTGATTTATTTCAAAAAGTTAATTCTATAATAGAGAAATGCTAATGGTATAATAAATATAATGGTGAAAATTCTATTGGGAAATACAGATCACCTGCTATGGTTGAAACAGGGGTTGAAAAATGTATCTTTGGAAACAAAATGGTTTTCGTTATACCCCAATTAATAATACCTAAATAATTTCTTATAGTATTTTGCAATCAATATTGTGTGGTGACAGAAAGAAATACCAGCAGATAGCTCTATCAATTGTAAAACTATCTAAAACTTATTATAAGTACGGTAAAATAGGAATTGGAACTTTTGTACGGGATCTACACCGATTTACTCTTTCAAAAAAGATTTGTGGCAGCATTTTTTGAAAATAACTTATATTTTCTATACTTTCCAGTAATTTTTAAATAATTTATGAACAGTGACAATTCGTCACCTAAAAAAACCATGAAAATAGTATTTCAATGCCTACATGACTTCAATGCTTGAATTGAATAAATTTTTATCGTTGCATTTTTAAGATAATTTCCTCCTACTATCGGTTGGGTATCGCTTTGTCTGGTAGATCTTAAATAGTTTACTTACAAAAATAAAACAAAAAAATGCCAATTTTGAAAGACTAAAATATTCGTCAGTGACATCTAGCAAATATTTTACACCAGAATAGTGACCTCTATCGACATACATTAGAACAAACAAGTTTTCAAATAATGCAACATATGTGAGAAGCAAGCTTTTAAGTGTCGTAAAATTTAAGAATTGATAATGTAAACGACAAGAGAAATGACACCAAGCCATTGAAACCAAATTGTATGCATTAAAATGGCAATCAAATGTTTTAATAGAGATGTCATCGATTTACCTGATAAAATTTACCAGTGGTGAAGATTTCACTAATTTGGCGGGCAGTGATGATAGAAAAGAGTCACTTTTTTTAGTGATAATATTTTTCCAATATTACTCCAATTAGAAGTTAGAAAAAATGAGTTGCTTTGCTATTGTTACATTTTTTTTGTAGTGGGTGAATACCCGTCTTGCGATAATGTATATTTGGTCAAAATACTGGTATGGTCTTATAAGAGGAAGTTAGTTATCATTGCCATTTACTCCAAGTCAGCCTGAATAAAACTTCATTGCAATTAATTGGAAATCTAAGAACCGGAAGATCCATGTTATTTATGGGTTTAGTAAAACTATACTGCAAGAATTAAACCGATAATTTTACCATAATATGTCAAGAGCACTTGATGGCCACCGCGAAATGGAAGCTACATAGTAAAAGCATCCCACTGGCAAAATTAAAGCTCATCTATAGCGATATAAATAAAACATCATTCATGCCATTTTGGCTGTCCATCAAAACCACAACTTTCTTACATGTAACATGTTTCTTATTATAAGGTTATTCTTGGTGTAACATTTCAAATGAACACAATGCGTGATGTTCATAAAGTTTATAAGAAATTTTATGATCTTTCTATTCACATTAACCAAACTATCGTAACTTTTTACTACTATATAATTTATGACAGTTAACAACATAATATCAAATATAAATCAAATAATAAAAGCACAAAAGCATTTTGGCTTAATAATCCACAAAGCACCACATTCCCATATATCTATAAATTCTTAGTGTATAAACATCTTCATATATCGATCTTAAAGAAAACCGACAGCAACAACAACCACATCAACAATATTAAAAGAAAACTCAAAGTTCAAATAATTTTTGTTTTGTTATAGCAAACAACAAAAGCTCATAATATGTACGACATACATATATAGATGAATATATGTATATCTACGATTGATAAAAACGAGCAGCTTTATGGTTGGGAAGAGAACTTATAAAGTGTGAATGATGATTTCACATATATATGTTCACTTCCGTGTAAAATTTGGAATACGTCAATTCACAATTCCATTTCGCACCATTAGAATGTCAATAGAATTTTTATGTATTTTTGTAAAATTTTCGAACTGATAACGATGTTATTGTGATGTATTGATGTGCGCTGTCATCAACAAAACATAACGATTTTTTTCAGCTTGATTTGTTTTGCATTACGATACCTGCAGTGCTTTTTTGCTTAAAATATTTTTATATGTATAATCGCCTAAATGTCATATATTTATTCGAAAAGTTAACGATATTCTATCGACACGACATCTGGAACATCAATGGATAAACTGTTTTTTTCTTAGGATGGTAGTACTAATCGGTGGCAAAATCGCAAAATCTAGCATAGAAATCGACCACCAGAGAGCAAAACTATTTTCAATCAGCTCAAAAACAAACTGCAGATGTTAATGAAGCTTACCGCTTTGGTAAGATACCAAAGCGGTAAGCTTCAACAAATATTAATAAATCTTAAATATTAAATATTGAAAGCTTCAAAAGGCCTGAAAAGACCAAAAGAGCAGATGCCATCAATCTTAAAACAGATGGTACTTAGGCCAAAAGCTCCAAAGATAAAACTGATCTTTTGGCTAAACATCTGGAAGAAAAGTTTAGACTTTTGACTAAGCAAACAGCAGATAAAAATGCCTGTCTAATTAAAAAAAGATGAGTTAGACATACGACCAGATACAATGAAAGAACTCAGAAATGAAAACAAACATAAATTAAATGCAAAAAAAGCTCCTGGCTACGATCTTATTACAGGAAAAGATATTAAAAAGCCATCTAACGAGAAACCGTTATAGAGACCTATATCTGTATCACCATTTTCAAATTCTTTGAAAAATTACTCCTCAAAAGGATGAAATGTCTGATTGAAAAAAAAACACCTGTTACCGTCTCACCAATTTGGTTTCAGGGAGAAACACTCCACCATAAGAGCAGGTACACAGAGTCACTAACGCGATTAAGGAGACGCTTAAAAATAATAAGGTATGTTCTGAAGTTTCTCTTGATGTTGCTCAGGCCTTTGATCGAGTCTGGCTTCGAGGACTGGAATATAAATTTCATTGCGACCTCTCTAAGCAGTTCTATGAGATATGAAAATCATACAATGAAGTCAGATATTTCAGAGTGAAATTTGAAGATGAGTTCCCATCATTCAAAAGAATTGGAGAAAGCGAACCACAAGGGAGCGTGCTAGGACCAGTCCTTGTAATGATCGACACTTTGGCGATTGTGTTGAAGCCATTGTGTTGAAGTTGTGTTGAATAATTCTTGTTCAACGCACGCCTTATGAGTCTGTGGAGAATCCCGTTGGAATGCCCAGGGTCAGCAGCTAAAATGTTTACGTGCCTAAAGCTTAAGCTCAGCTTCCAAAACATTTTTGAGACAAACAGTTTCGTGTAACTTCACCCCACGGTTAATAAAAAACAAGTGGAGAGCGTCATCGGAAGTAACGGTGACCCAAACCATCACCATTGCTGGTGTTTGATATATGGTGGTGGCCATCCGAAGATGTAAATTTTCGAGTTCATGAATATTTTTTATTCGAAACATCATTTTTATTTCGTGATTCTCCTCTAAGCACCTTTTAAAAATTCGGATGGTCAATTTCTACATTTGTGAACCCGATATGTAAAATGCAGTATAAGTCTGTGGTCACTTACACCCGTGATATTAAGGCACGTAAATTAAAATGCATGAATAACGAGGCATCAAATAACCTACAAGATTTGCTCCTACAAGATTTCTCAAGCCTATGTACATATAGGTGGTGAAGATTTAGTCTACTCTGGATCATGAATACAAGCTACGATACCACCGTTTGGCAATTTCACTGCAAGCTATAGGTTAAAAGTGCCATACGTTGAATTTTAACTTATTTCGCTAGTCTGGCAAACAATTCGGATTCAAACTAGGCTTTTCTGACTTTTACAGTTGGAACACCAAACCTACTAATCCATGTTTTAAATAGAGTTTTAACCGACCACAAGAACTTATTCCGGGAAATGCTTGGCTTAATTTAGTATACATTCCCAGATTTAAGTTATTCTGAAATATTTCTAATACGTCACGTCGAAATTTTTTGTGAACGAATGGTCTTGGTAAACCAGGGAAAACGTCACAAAATAAAAATTAGAACGTTCCGAAACTGGCATTATGTTGAAATTTAAGCTTTTGTCGTTTTCCACATTCATCATCGCACGAATGAGTAATCGAGTAATCGATACTGACTGTTCTTGCGTGTCTATGTGTCGATCGGAAATACTATACTTTACGCATGTGAAGTTAGCCCGAAAACTATTATAATGGTGTGTGTCTTCACTAAATACAATAAAAAGTCTTTCAATACGAAAAAAAATCAATAAAAGCCTGTTCATCCTGAAATGTTTACACAAACACAATAAAAACTAAAACATTTTTTATTTTAAAAATCAATACATCTTACTACTAAGCAGACAAACATTTTTAACTTTTAAAATGTTCATATAGTAACCAGCATAGATCTGTTAATAGAGGTTTGCAGATTTAGCCGTATATGGCATATGGATGATCAAACCAATGATAAGAGTTAAACGTCGTGTAATACTACAAGATCCGAAAATTCCTTTTTTTTTCAATAATTATTGAATTATATAATTCACTAGATTAAAAAGTTCATACTATTGCAGTGTGCCTCATGCCAAAAATTTCGTTTAAATCGCCAACTTTTCTAAATTGTTGATTATTTTGTATCAATGACTTATAGATGACACTAATTTTAATATTACAAGCTGTGCCTGACTATTCACGATTCTAAATTGTTGACTTTTCAAACTTAAGTTGATTAAAAAATATTTTGTTAATAATAACTATGCTTACACATAAATATTATTATTTTAATACATTTGTTTTTAATTTTTGTATTAAATTAATATTTGTGTTATATTTAAAAACTTCTTAAATATAAATCTGTAAAACTTTATTTGTATATTTATATATACGTACGCAAAATTTGACAACTAAAACGAAAAGCAACCTCACGAGCAAGCTAAATGAATAATTCTGGTGGTTAATAGAATAACTAATGAACAATTTAGAAAAGTCGGCGATTTAGATGAAATTTTTAGCATGAGGCACACAGCATGTATGAAAATACAAAGTGTCGGACATTAATTTTTGAATGATATAGATGATAAAGTTTAGGCTAAGAATCTTCGTTAACGGCGACTTCAAGACAACGACTATTATGCTAGCATTTTAAATTCATACTGTGACGTCATAGTTGCAATTTGTATGGAAATCAAACAAAACACGGAGTTTTTTGTATGATTAAGTTGGCCGCTTGCGAATTTTTTCATAAAGTTGAAAATATTATAACTAATACTATAAACTCGTAGGGGCGTGTTTTGTTTAAATTTAATTGATTTGGTTGGTCGAGAGCATGAATTTAATATGCTAGCGTAATATTCGATGTCATGAAGTCGCCTTAAGGAAATTTAAATTTATGTAAATATTGACTAAATAAAACTTTTTAATTAAAAAAAAAAACAAAGGTTTCAGCATGTGTGTTGCTCCTTGCGATCTATGAATTGTTACAGCAGCACTTTCTACCAGAGGAAATTGAATCCGTTTAATCTTCAACTTTTGATTGCTTGCTGTAATCGAAGCACTGAGCTTAATAATGGGTGTCCATGAGTTTTTTAAATCTGTTTTTTAAGTCTGTAAATTCGAACCACAGACGATGAATTGTTTTGTCTGACTGATATTCAATATAATGAAGGTAACCCATAGAACCATTGGCTAAACTATCAACAACATCAACATTTGTGGTTATCATGTATAGTTTACCTAACATTAATTTTAAATAATATGGTAGACCACCCATTTCGTTATATGACATTTTATGTACATTTTGGCGAAAATTATCTTTTTGTGTAGTATCAGCATAATTTACATATGTATCGGTAGCGGCATACTCAATTGTAGTCTCACTTTGGAAACTAGTTCTATTTTATGAAGATAAGTCAATATTTCGAAAAAATAAACGTATACCATCGTACAAATCGACTTTCTATAGTGCTCAGCTCTTCAGCAGAAAGACTATCCCCATTACCGATTTTAGTAAGTATTGAACTAACTAAAACATCGCTCTGACGAACAACCTTAAGTAATGGGAAATACTTAATTTGACGCCATAATATATCCCCATCAAATACTACCTTCGGACGTCGATATATTGGCTTAGCACGAACGGGTGATAACTATCTCAGATCCTTATCTTTTAATTTAAGCGTTCAATTCTTTATAACATTAATTTTTGTAGTTTGGCCGCTGCAGCCTGATGAGATGATTGAATTTTTAATTTTAATTCCATCTCATTGGCTCGAAACCAATACGGCTGAAACTAAGCAATTCTCAACCCATTTTACTTATATTAAACTGAATTTACTACAATCGATTTATTAAAAAGCTCCATTGAACCTGTATTCAAAATATTGAAATTATAATACAACCAAGATTTGGTAAAATATTTTTTCCGTTTAAAATGTAAAAAGTTTTCATATAAATTATGATATGATCTTATGATATTTAAGCACTATCATAGATTTGTGAAGAATATAGTACAGGCAATCTTTGATGCCATTTAATTAATGTATAAAGTATTTTAAACGAGATTAGTTTAAAATTTAAATGTGTCTGTGTTTTAATAATTTGATACTTTTAGTTAAATTTTAATTCTAAAAGTGTTCAGCAGAGCAAAAATAATATTCCGCCATAAACATAAACGAACAAATTATAACTTTTGATTTAAATTTTGTAACTTTATACGGTATATTTTAGAATCCCAAAATCATAAAAAAAATTATACTCGTCTTCAACAGATATTCATCTTACAAAAATAAAATCTGTTATCTCTTGTGAAGCATTCATTGTCAAAAAAAATTGATAGCGCGCATAAATTTTTCCGATAATTTTTGCCATTCTGCTATAATATAGCGCACATAAACTTTATCTCTTATCTATAACGAAAATTTATTATGACGACGACAACCGTAAAAAAAATGTTCGAAATCTATTGTGTTTGCATGTCCTTATATCTTATCGCATGACGTAAGCAATCTTTATATTTTAAAATGTTATTAAATATTTAAATTAAATGGTTTTGTTTGTTCCGAAGCCAGGAGTTTTATTATATAGTCTAGACGTTCGATACATAGAATAATATATTTTTTAAGAATGTGTCTAATATTTTTACTGCGGGTACATTTTTAACAGGAAATTGTATTTCATATTTAAATCAATCACCCATCGCACCAGTGTACTCGACGCATAAAATATTTTTTATGCTAATAAATAAAATGGGAAAAAATGTAACCACCTGGCAAAATATATTTCCATACTTCTAAATAATAAGTCGTAAATTATAGTAAAAAATATATAAAATATTTTATTTATAAATTTTCACGGAAAATGTATCGCGCCACATATACACAGTTAATAAACAACAGACACGTGGTTTAGTTATTAAATAAAATATTTTTTTAGTTTTTGTTTTATTTAAAAAATAATAAATAAACAATGAATTAATATTACATTCATAATGTAAACTATTGGTTTAGATGAGATTTTGTGGCATCTGTTACTTAGTGATTTATAGTTTTTATTTATTGTTACCGTTGGAACTATTCAATTGAACGAGTTACAAGAAGTATAATGGTCTGTAAATCATAAATAAGCCCACCAGTGTGGATGATTATTTAGCACGTAAGTTTTAAGCTGCTTTTAGGCGTCAATCGTATGCAGAAGCTTTTGTCACTTTTATATTTTTATTTATTCTTCTAAAGGGTGATTTTTTAATAGTTATAGGAAATTTTTCCAAAAAAAGACACATAAAATTAAGAAAAATGCATGAAATCTTTATTTGAATCGATAGTACGGTTCATATAATTTAATGTTTGAAGATTATTTCATGCAAATGTTGACCACGGCTGCACCTCAAATGGTCCATCCGCTTAGTCCAATTTTGGCATACACTTTCCAACATTTCGGCCGGTATCTCACGAATAAATGCTTCAATGCTGTCTTCCAATACGTCAATCGAAGCGGGCTTGTCAGTATAGACATGAGCCTTAACATAGCCTCACAATTGGTGAAAAATAATCTAAAGACGTTAAATCATACCGTCTAGACGACCAATTGACCTGTCCAAACATGAAATAAAGTGTTCACCGAACTTGCCTCTCAATTGGTTCATTGTTTCGCGTGCTGTGTAGCATGTGACACCGTCTTGTTGAAACCACATGTCATGCAAGTCAAGCTCTTTCATTTTGGGTAAAAAAAGTTGGATATAATCTTACGGTAGCGCTCACCATTCACATTTACGTTGCGATTCGCATCATACTTAAGGAAGTACGGTCCAATGATGCCACCAGCCCATAATCCGCACCATACAGTAACTCTTTCTGAGTGCATTAGTAGCTCTTGCAATGCTCCTGGCTGATCTTCACTCCAAAATCGACAATTCTGCTTATTTACGAATCCATTCAGCCAAAAATGAGCTTCGTCCCTGAACACAATTTTTCGATAAAAAAAGGATCTTCTGCCAACTTTTCAAGAGCCCATTCACCAAAAATTCTGCATTGTGGCAGGTCGTTCGACTTCAATTCTTGCACCAGCTTTATTTTGTAAGGCTTTACACCTAATCCTTCTGCAAAATTTTCCAAGTTGTTGAGTAACAGAGGCCCAATTGCTGTGAACGGCGCCGAATCGATAATTGATGGTCATCACTAACACTGGCCGATACAGCTGCGATATTTTCTTCAGTTCGCACTGTACGTAAAAGTTTTGGTGATTTAATGTCCAACAATGTAAATTTGGTGCGAAATTTAGTCACAATAGCCCGAATAGCCGCTTCAGTGGGTCGATTAAACTGACCATAAAATGGAAGAAACGCGATGAACTTTCTTAACAGAGCACTCATTTTGATAATAAAATTCAATGATTTGCAAGCGTTGTTCGTTTGTAAGACGATTCATGGTTAAATTATAAACTGAAGATGTTTAACAGTGACACAAAACACGAAACATACGTGACCTGTCAAAAGTGTTGCCAAAAAGAAAATAGTTAAAAAATCACCTTTTAGCTCATGGTCTGTATCATATTTTCTTTAGTACTTCTATGAGCCGTGCTTTACGTTTTTTAGCTCAAGTTATTTTACTTCGTTTTTCAATAATTTTTACCTCTGATGTTCTTTTGATGTCCGAGTGGAGAACTTTGTCACGCTGCTTATTATACATTTTCAACAAGTTTTTCAGGTTGCTCTTCGGCGTGCAAAAGATGTTCTTATTGGTACTTGGAGATTGATTTTTTTTTGTTAGTTCATGAAAAACGTGTTAATTGGTAATTATATTGAATGACAACCATGTATAAGGGAACGTTTGCACGAAACAAAGCTTTG
Source organism: Tipula confusa (assembly GCA_963556175.1). Taxonomy (NCBI): domain Eukaryota; kingdom Metazoa; phylum Arthropoda; class Insecta; order Diptera; family Tipulidae; genus Tipula; species Tipula confusa. The sequence goes on along the minus strand of OY744476.1, from coordinate 14,091,946 downwards.
CTATCCAGAACAAGGATTCAGCAACGTTAACCGTAGTCGTTCAAGAAATCTTCATCACGTAATCGATCCCGTAAAACTCGGGAGGTGAGTTACAAGAAAATAGAAACTCAGGAACATGCTGATATCATCATAAATCCAGCTATAATACTCGAAAGTGTACCATTCCCTGTAATTCCCCTGTAATGCTTACGGTATAAGCGGCACACCCTTAATAAGAACAAATTATAACAAGCCGCCTATTTATGACAAATAAACTGACTCTTAATCGAAAACGGAGCAGATCTCTGTATCTCTGTAATTCCATTTTTTCATATCACTATTACCTCTAATATCAGATCTAGTCTTTTTAGCCGCCAATGGAACAATAATCAATATTTATACGGCAGTAAATTGTTTCATGTAAATATTGAACTAAAAAGATCATTTACTTATATTTTCATTCTAGCAGATGTGAACCGTCCAATCATACGCGCTGATTTCCGCAGTCAGTTCAGTCTCCTAGTCCATTTTAAATAAAAGAAGTTGATTGATCCAGCTGACCATCAAAACTATGATATTTATTCCAAAAAGCTTAAATTTCCACAATCCGGGAAATGCATGATGGATAGCCCATCAAAACTGAGATATTTATGACAAAATTTATGACACCCCAAATTCCCAAATTCCAGAAGATGCATGAGCCAATCAAATCTGTGATATTAGTGCCACAAACCCTACTACAAACCCCTATTTCCAAAATCAAGAAAATGCATGATGGTTAGCCCATCAAAACAAGGATATTCTTTTTCTTTCCTCCTCTTTGCGTTTATTACAATTATGCCGGCGAGCTCTAGCCGACTATCATACCGCAACATGGCCACTGATGCAAGTATTTTTTGAAGCCATCGTGATGTTAGTGTAGAGGTCGCCATTAAATTACAATTGGCGATCGCGCACTTTGATTGCGTTACACTGTCTTTAATAAGATAAACTCGTTATTCAGCTTTGGCACCATTTCTTCAAGTGGCATCAATCTCTCTTCTTGATGATGGATACGGGATAATCTTCCTAGTATCTCATCAAATTGGCATTTATAATGGTTTAACATTTTAATATTTGTAAAATTAAGTTCTTCGACGTGTTAATCAGACACGTTGTCATGTATATGAGTGTAAGAGTCTGAACCAGCAATGGCTTGTAAAGACCAATTGTTTTTATTATTTATAACCATTTATATATGGTTATAAATAACAAAGAAACTTTTTCGACGCTTATGGAACATAATATACAGTAATATTATTCTATTTATATTTACTTTTGATATTTAAAAAAAACATTTTAAAATTTATTATTCCATATTGCAGGATTTCCTCTATTACCAAACGAACGTAAAAATCAATCAGAAAACTGCTTCGAAAAAATATAACATTGTCTAGACTAGACACTCTCGACAATCGAAACGAGTTTCGTCATATTTGAAACAAGAAATATTATTAATATGAACAACTGTCAATGACATCACTATATACATATTTATTGCACAACATACAACCAATTTAATTGAAAATTACCAATAAACCATATTTCATTTGGTAATCATGCGTTCAGTCAATTTTTAAACATAAAAACGAAATATGCTCGAGGTATATGTTGTATAATAAAACGAAATCAACAGAAACGCCAAAGTTAGAATACAACAAAAACAAGAACTGTTTTTATCGAAGTATTACACGATTTTATTTGGATGTCGCATATAAAAACGATAATAATCATAATACTACATAACAAAACATAAACATAAATTTCAATCAATTTTATGAAATTTTATTTTTTGCATCGTTTCGTATTTATCCTAAATGAAAATAAACCACCATATTCATCCCCTTGGCCCGAGTATCGATTTATTATTATTATAGAGGGCTCTTCACACGAATGTATCTTCGCCATTTTGTTCAACATTTTATCGTTTTGTTTTGACAGTTGCTAAATACTGGAAATTTATTTGCTGTGCGTATTTACAAAAATTTTTTTTTGTGTTGATTATGCCATCATCAACAGTACCATTGTCGTGGATTGCTAACCGCGTGTACCACAATTTTAATTATTAAAAAAAAAATCTTCCAATTAATGTAAATCCCAATTATATGCTAATCCTCCGTGAACATACACATAAAATCAAACACATGAGACTAAAACAAACGATAAAAACTTATTTCCAGATCCATGACGTTTGTTGTTGTTTTCTAAAAAAAATTTCTGTTTTATTTTCCAAACCTTCTATAGTAAAAACTAGAAAACCACAAAAAAATAATTTTAATTTAAATGTTAAAAATTTTAATTTTTATATTTCGCCATTATGGTTTGAGTTTTATTTTCCGAAAAACACTAACAACAGTTTTTTTCCATTTATTGGTACATCTATGTGTATTATGGAATTTGTGTTTGTTTGAGGAATGGGAGATTTTTGTGAGATAAATGTATTTCCTAAATATAAAATACATAAAATTTAAATGGAAATAAATTTGAAATTGTCTTGATGCTATGGAAGGAGGACCAAAAGGCGGTGGATGTAACATCCTCTAGTATTATCATAATCAGGATCGTATACCAAGTTTTTTGTTTTTAAATGTTATTTTATGTGACAATTCTATATAAAATTTTTATCTTTATCGTATACCTAGTTAAAAATAACTAAACACTTAATTTTCCTTGTTAAACTATATAAAATTGAAATGAGTCAGTAACATTTTACTACATTTTAGAAAATTTCAGTAACATTTTTATCGTATAATTATATCATAATATACTTCAAGCATTTAAATTTAGCTTAAAAGCTTAAAATTAAAATTGTACAAAATTTGAATTGAGTTTTTTTTGACAAAAAAAAAATCACTCATTAAAATAAGTATTATACTTTCACTCAAATTACGTACAATGACATAATCTAAAATTGAAATGAATTCCTAAACTAGCTAAATGTATTTTTAAAATTTTTTTTAATATCGTGAATCACTGAAATCATTGAATCATTTTAACTATAAAATCTGTGCTTTGTTATATTGATATTCGGTGACAGTTGTCATTAAAAAAATATCAATAAGATTTTTATCGTAATTACATCATATTATACTCAAAGTATTTAAATTTACACTCAATTAGTAATAACAATGTATTTCCCTTACAACGCTCAAAATGATAATAGTATAAAATATGGATTGAGTGTTTTTTGGAGAAAAAACACTCAATAAAAAAGTGTTTAATTTTCACTCAATATGCATAAAATGCACTAATTAAAAGTAAATTTAATTTTGAGTTGTTTTTTAAAATAAAATTTAGATACAAATTCACTAAATGGTTTAATAAGAGAAATTTTTATAACGGCAGTTGAGACTGCCAACAATCGGCCTAAATTACTACCTTAATTTTATTTCTCATTTACAAATGGTTTAAAAATATTGTAAGATATCCGTATAGTATCCGTATCCTTATAGCTAACGAGCATCAAACTTGAAACGAAGTTTTTTCAACACAATGACAGTTGTCATTGCTAAAATGTCAGTACTTTTCCATAAAAAACTTTAAATTTACACTCAATTAGTAAAAACATGTGTTTTAATTACAGAGATTACAACGATGATGATACAAAATCTAAATTGAGTCCTTTAAAAAAAAAAAATCACTCAGTAAAAAATATTATAATTTCACTCAAAATACATAAAATTTAAAATTATTTAACATTTTATGTATTTAAAATTAAATTGAATTTATAAACTAGAAAAATAACATTTAATAATTTTGAGTATTTTTTGAGAGATTTCACCAAAATTGATAAATAGTTCACTCAAAAAAATCTAATTAAAGCTAAACAAAACTTTAATTGAGTACAACAATTCGTTTAACATTAAATTTCATAGTAATGAAATGAAATGAGAGTTGTATTAAATTTATAAATCATGAGTGAATTTGTAAGGTTAAGTGTTAAGTTTTATATGAACATTTGCAAAAATTTTATTAGAAAGAAGTTCCTGAAAATCTAAGTTAGGAATCATTTTGTTAAAGAATCAATGCACTCATTTAGTTGAAATAATTTCGTTTATTAAAAAAAAATTTTATAAACATTAAAAACGCTCAAAATAGAAAAAATGTATTTTTTAAATGATGAGTAAAAAATACACTCAGATATTTACTAAATTGAGTTGTTTTGAAAAAACTCAGTCAGTTGAAAATAAAATACACTCAAATTATGTAAAGTATCTTTTATTAAAATACCAATATAACCAAATTTTGTTTAACAATTTTGAGTGGTTTTCAGAAACTTAAGTATTTTAAATTATTTAAATGGTGGATCACATAAATCATATTAAACTTCATCGAAAATAACACACATTAAATTTAAAACTTATGAGTGAATTTCCAAGATTCAGTTAAAGTTATAACTTTTATATTTAGCCAAGTTAAGTTTTCGTTTGAAAAATATTCTTGATAAACTAAGTTAGGGATTACTCAGTTAAAATAGTTATTTCACTCAAATTACCTTGAAATAATTTTGCTAGAGTTTATTTTGCAAATTATTTTTTATCAATTTATTTTTTATATTAAGAACGCTCAGATTAGAAAAATCTATTTTTAAATTCTGGGGGGAAAATGCACTCAAATATTTACAAATCGGTACAAAATTGAATAGTTTTAAAAATCACTCAGTTGAAAAATTATGTAAAGTACTTTTTTTTAAAAAACCAAAATGACCAAATTTAAATTTAACATTATGACTGGTTTTTAGGAAATTAAGTTTTTAAATTTAAGTTTACAATTATTGTGGATAAAGTTTGAACATTTAACATAAATCATAACGATCTCCATAAAAGTCAAATCAAAATCACTCACAAAAATCAAATTAAAACTAAACAAAACAATAATTGAGGGATATTTAAACAAAAATGACAAAATTAAAATCACAGCAATTTGTTTATCACTCAAACTTATTAAATTTTACTGTAAAACAACACTCTAAAACAACATTAAATTTATAAAATTTTGTTAAGCTTTAACATTTATATGAAAATTTCCAATCATTAAATTTGATAGACATCCTTGAAAATCTAAGTCAAAAGAGTTATTTCACCCAAAACTACTTGATCTAATTTAACTATAGTTTATTTTTAATTCAATTTTTTTGCAATCACATTGAAAAATTAATAAATGTAAAAAATGCACTCAATTAGTTACAAAATCGAAAAACAAATTAAAATTGTAATCTTTTTAAATGTGAAGTGAAATTTCAAAATCCACAACTGTTTAGTTTAACAATAGAAAGCTTATGCAAGTCCAGGGAAATTAGATAAAACTTTGCTATTTGCTTCTTCCATGGAATTTGATCAACTTTAACTTAAAATATTACCAGATATCACTCTTCATAACCCAAAAGGTTCCTGATTGTAGTAATCTGTGTCAAAGAGTTTGATCAATAACTTGAACAACTTGAGTTTCTAAAAATTTGATAATATGCAGTCAAGTCACAAATTTCCTGCCCATATATACTAGGACCTCGTTTGTCTGTTAGTTCAAGATTCTCTATTTGGGAAATAATACTATTATCTCCTATTCACCGGACATGATTCCGTTGCGCCATAATATCGTAAATACCCTCGCACCCAAAATATATTAATTTACCTTTTTCTAAGTTTCAAAAACATTTATCATAAAAATAAAAATATTCTCTTACCTGTCGGCCATAAGTCGTGGCCATATTTTGGTAGTTTGCACACACAGTTTTCACACGTCTGATCAAACACGAAAAAAAAATTGAAAATTTTCAAATTTTCATTCAACTTCTTCTTTGTTAGTTATGTGTTAATTTTAAAATTAATGATGAAGTTTTGTGTTCGTTAAAAATTGATTATTACGATGATGGTACGTTAGTTTCTGTCTGAAAATGAAGAGTGGAAAATTATTCGAGTGTAATGAGACGAAATTTTGATAAGATAAAACCAAAAAAAGAAAAAAAATTGTTTTTTAATATTTATGTTGTATATATAAATGGCCTTTCGACACATAACTATTGGCACATTTACGATTTTAATTAAAAAGTGTTTTGTTTTGGTTACAGGTAAATATAAGTGATTTTGTTGTGTTTGGGAAATTTATTTAAAACAAAAAAATTGGAAAATATTATAAATCCTAACTTGGCAATCAACCAAAGCAAATATTGGTTTGAGGCGAAATTATAAAAAAAAAAATCAAAAAAATTGTTCTTTTGTTGTGGGTTGGGGTTATGTGTGTGCTTGAGGTTTGTTTAAACTTTTGTTTATAATCGTGAAAAATACAGATAAATCTGCGTATGGCAGTTGCAATATCTGTAAAATTCCAACCGCTCTGTAATTGAACTTCATTCGGTGGCAGTTTATTTTCGTACAGGAACTCTCAATTTAGTTTTGTCAAGTGAAGTTTCTCTTTCTTAGAATAGCTAAACAGTTCTCGGCATCAGTATTAAACTGCTATAAAACATTCATACATTGTCACAAACCATTTGTAAAAAAAAATCAGAAAGGGGTAAGCCTTTAAACTAAATGAATACAATTTACTAAAGCACACGTAATAGTGGTCCGATTTTGATGACTGATACCTGTAGTTAATTCAACGAGGCGGAATCTAACATCTCCAAGTTATTAACAAACCATGCCTTAAAAAAGAGTTCGAAGATAAATATTACACCATTGTTGCTGAATGAAATAAGCTGATACAAAGTCCTAATTTGCAAGCTGGAAGCATGTCAATCTATTTAACAAACGATACAGTAGGAGAGATCGGTGGTGCCAGTAAAAACCATAAACGAAAACGCTATGCTTAAAGTAACGAAATCGCATTATTACTGAACTATTGAATAAGACAATTCACTGTTGCACCTTACCAGTGATACTATAAGTTTGACCAGTAACAACCCAGAACCAACCAAAAATTCAATTGTGACTAACACATCTACTCTTTTAATGTTAATCATTCGCAGAAGGCAGTATGTCTTCAATCCAGCAATTTGGTAAAAGTTTCAATTTGGTAAAAGTGCAAGATGTAAGTGGTCAGTTTTAACTATGTCGGATACTCCCGATTCAGAGTAATAAAACTGCTTCATATCGATAGAATTGATTTGAAAACTAGGGTTGAAATATATAGGCATAGAAGATCAGAATATTGTCACTACCAGAGGAATTGTTGATGTTATAGACTTATCACATTTTAAATTTACATAATACCATTTATTATCAAGGTTAATCTAATACAAAAAAGAGATTGAATGCAATGTTAATGGATTTTTTTAATAGTAGTAGCCGCCATTGATTCAAGTTCAGCTTCCAAAATCGATTTAGTTATCGAAATAAATAAAGGGAATTTTTTTAAATACGGAGAACTTTAAATTGGCAACACTGTTTTCTTTGATATCCGATTTGAGAGTTCTCGGTTGTTGTGAAGTTAGTTTAGTTTGACAATTCATCATGAATATAGTAATGAGGCACACTTTTGGTTAAATGGCTATTTCAATAAACAGTCAACGTTTGGTGCACTTTATGGAACAGTGGAATAATTGGTTCATCTTTTTTAAAAAAACATGAAGGTCAGAGTCTTACATTAAACGGTGAGCGGATTATTAACTTATTCGTGCCTCTATTGAAAGGCATTAATGTTGCAGACGTTTTGGCAGGACGGCGCCACCTGAATGAACCTGTTATTGACTGGCCATTCCATTCGTGCGATTTAACACCTTTAAATTATGTTATTTGGGGTCACATGTCTAAGCTGATAAACCAGAACATTCGACGCATTATAGATGAAATACAGCCTGATTTACTGCGAAGAGGGTATGAATATTGGATCTCTCGATTATACCCGAAAATAAAGTCAAATAAAGCTGTGTTTGATTTTATTTAAAGTTCTCTGCCTTAAAAAGAAAAACACCCGCCACATTATTTGATATCCTGAAATTTACCGCATGACCACATATCAATTCAGGTAACCAACAAATGTCAAGTAACTAATTTTACGTCGCTAAAACTAAAGTTTCATCCATCAAAAGTATCTTGCTACCTCGGCTAGAGCTAAATGGTCCCTACTCCTATAGCTAAATTTTTTTAATATGTCCAGCAGGTCCTAAATGTTCCAATACACCAATTATTCAAGTGGACTGATTCCATCATCGTGCTGGACTGGCTTTTCGAATCACCACGTAGGTGGAAAATATACATAGACAACAGAACGAGATAAAAGTGGCAGCATGCTGCTGCATATTAAATTAAATGCTAATCCAGTAGATTCGTTGACCATGGTTTAAGTTCGAAGGAGTAAAGCTTCAACAACTCTTAATTAGTAAAACGCGCCAGAATATAACTTTAGATGAAAATAACTGGTCAATTGCTTATCCTCTTAGAACTATTACCAAACCATAATGAAGATACAAAGCGCCAAATATATGCTTGTCAACCATTACGAAAATTTAAAACCATTTATAGCAGAGTTATCGAGTAGGTTTTTCAGTTATGACAAGATGATTCGCGTGATGCTGGCATTTCGAAGATTTTATTTTTTTGCGTATAGAGGTATTAATACTGACAACTAATCGAGCAATGAATAAGTTGGAGACCCGGAAATCAAAACCAACCAAGACACAAGCGGAGACCAATTACCAAACTTTGTCGTCTACCAGCAAATCGAATTCCTGCAATATTTAACGTGGGCGAAAGCCGAGCATTCAACTTGATCGATTAGTAAGCGCTCTCCGAGCACTAGTTCGATTAACTTTAGTAGAATTATACAATTTAAATTTGGAAAAGCCTTGCTCCCAAATCAGATATGTAAGCACTATGTTTTCGTCAATACTTAAGAATGATTTGTTTATATAGATTTGGTGCAAATAATTTGTTGTTGTTTTAAAGGTGAAAATTATGAAGCTTGTTTGCGAACAGTACATATTATAAAATGTTGTATGTTTTTGTTGGTACATCGTGGTATATATATTATGTTGGTTGTTTGTTTTTGAAAATGTTTATTATTATGTAAAGCAATTTATCAAGTTCATTCTTCCAACAAAACCTATCACTGACATATGAGTTATATGTGAGATTTTTTTTTATATAAATGTTTGTGTGTGTATGCCATATATATACTTTGCCTATATTATATTTTAATAGTCATTTGTTTTAGTTATATGGTTGATGGGGTAATTTATACTAGTTAGGGAGCGGCTCCATTCACTTCTACATATAATATATATATATATATATATATATATATATATATATATATATATATATATATATATATATATATATATATATATATATATATATATATATATATAAATATATACGTATAACATAAACATATATAAACAACAAATGTTGATTTAATATATCAAAAAAATTTATCAGCATTACAGTTTTGTTGGCAGTCATTTTACGGGCGCATATTGCAAATATTTTTAAAATTTCACATCATTTTTCAATCGTCACTCGACCAGATTTTTTTGATGTTTAGACAAAAATACATAAAATTTTTTTATTTCAAACATATAGAATTCATAACTTGTCGAAACTCTTGATCGATCAAAGTCAAATCAATCAAAGCATCGATTGAACATTTTTTCTTTTATTTGGTATATCGTAAAAATCATTAATTATACGCGCCGCCGTATATTATGAAACCAGACGTAGATACGAGATTTTTTTTCTTTTTTCGATGTTAATTCAATTTAACTTTTCCTGGGTGTACATATACACGTATGAACCAAAATATTTCATTGACTGGTGATTTGAAGTGGTTAGGGATGAATGGTTAAATAATTTATAATTGTGTTCTATTTTTAAATGTTTGTGGAATTTTAAGCGAGATAACACCATATGGTTAGGGAGAATTGGTAATTGATTTGCAAAATGTATTCAAAGAATGAGTTTCAACCAATAAGAATTAATAAATTGTCTATGTGGTTTTGGAATTATGGTGCTGCTAAAAAGTCTCCTAATAACCGTCCACTAACACTACAAAGCATGCGAATAAAGTAACAAGAAGATACTCACATATAAATTTCACATATAAATTGAGGTCACATATAAATTTGTCCATGTATCAGCAAGAGCTCAAACTGAAAACTTTTTGAAGGTCAACACAGTAATACAAACACCAGTACTTACATTTCCAGAAATGCCACCAGCAGCAACACCAAAAGGGTAAGTTTAACACTAATAAGGACCTTTGGCGAACTTAAAGCCCAGGTAGAGGAACTCCAGCAGATCTCAAACATCAAGGATACCACTAAGAAACTGAAAAAGCCTATTATAAACGCATGTCGACGCATGAAGCGGCTTTGAGCTAAATGATAAATGCATCTGATAGAACCATTGCTTCATAGTTCCGAAAAAAGTGAGACCGAAAACCTTTTCCAAGCCCATCAAAAAGATAATAACCTTACTCCATCTAACCATAACACCCACAGACACGGAACTTATTTATATAACATAAATCAATAAAACACTAAACAATTAGAAGTATTGCCACAGTTACAGGACCATACAATGAAAAGCTAACCCATCTGTGACACTCCCACCAAACCACTACTGGAGACTTGCAAAGCCCCGAAATAGAACCGTGCCCTATAATATCACCAGTGTATCTCGTCAAATAACATCTCTCAGTGGTTTCACCACGCAGCAAACCTAGGCGAATTTTGGCGCTAGGTCGATAACTTCAACATTCTTTCACTCAGTCCAACAAGCTAATCAAATCCAAAATACTTAAAAAACACCAACAAATATGACAAAAATTCAAAGATACACAACTAAACCACACATCGGCCAGGAAGGTAGCTAGAAACTTAGAATAGCGTATTCAAATGTTGACAAAGCCAATCTTTTTGCGAAGGAACCTTAACCCATTCACCAAATCTCTCCTCATCGGACAGACCCCAAAATAATTGCTTAAAATGCAATCATAAAAAAAATTGTCATAAACCAAAGAGACTTCTGGCAATATCACTCATCCACCAGAACCAAAACCCAAAAAATCCGTCCAAACAAAGCCTATGGACACGAAAAATCATGAAATCCCAAGCAATAAAAAACTAAACTAGCAATACTAAACTCATGCTTCCGACTTATCTCACCATCCTTCAGGATGGAAATATGTCAAAGCCAACCAGCGTTCCATAACCTGAACCAATAATCTCAGTTGTCTTCAGTTACAAGCCGATCAGCTAAAAACTAAAATTATCATAAGTTGTTAAGCCCATCAAACTATAAAATTTAGTCGCAAATCGAAAATTTTCAAAATCCAGAAAAAGATGATGGTTAGCCCATTAAAATTGTAAAATTATGCCACAAATCCAAAGATGATGGCTGTAGCTCTTTAAGGTAGCTTATTTTATACATATCAACGAAATTTTCGTTTTCCTGCACACATATTTGAAATCTGTCCCAAAATGTTGCCCTGCTCTCATTATATTGCCCATTGAAATATTGTATTTCATCAGTGGGCAGTAAAATCAAACTTTTGCCCTTATGTCAATTTCTGGGCAAGAATGGAGTTGTACAAATTAGAGATCGTTTGCTACACTCAATTCTACAGTATAACAAAAAACATCCAATGATGCTTCCATCTTAATGCCATTTCACGAATTTGGTCCTCAATTAGGCGATAAAAGCACTCTGCATGGGTTGGGGATTTAATTTTTTCTTTTATTAAAATGTCATTTTGGTTCTTTCAAGGCAAAACAGCTACAAATAACATAATCTCAACTGCCACAAGTGCTTCAGATTTCGTGCTGGTCGAGTGATCCAACTAATGGAAAGCCTACCATCATCAAGGGTGATACTATCAAATACTAAATTTTTGGATGTCTAAGGACCGAAAAGCCAGAAAGGTTACATCGATATTTTCATCTGTTAAACAACAAAGGCGGTGCATATAGAACTAGTTAATGATTTCACAGTATATGGATTTCTCCCTGCCCTCAAATGCTTCAAAGCACAAAAGGGAAATGTTGCAAATTTATAAAACAACAAATTTGGTTGCAGCAAATAAATATCTGCATGCCACCTTTCATTATTCGGACAATATTTCGAACAACTGGCCGTTTTAAGGAATACACGATTTCCATATTTCGGCGGTTTAAAGGAAGCACAACTATAATAAAACAACATACGAAAAAAACCATCTCACCGGTACTATACTAACTTTCGAAGAATTGATCAGTCTAGACTTCTGTGACCTTTAACAAATGATTAAAACAAAATTGAATGATTGACTTTATGACATTCCCTAATGTGCAATACTATATCACCTACTTCTATTAAAACCAAAACTATTAACTAGTTGGCTACTAGTCGACAGGATGCATAACGATTTTTGAAAACAAGGCAGATTATCTACAGAATATGCAACATCGCGCGAATGTTGATGCAACATAAATTCAAGGACTACATCTGAGTTAATTTATAAAATAGCTTGAGCCTCATGTGTGGCAGCCCAAATTCTATACAAATTAACAATCTTATTCTGTAATCAAACTATAATCAAAATAGTATCAAATTGAATCAAATCATAAAGACAACATGAACTTGTATAACTGTAGAATCTTGTGCAAATATTTCATCAAAACTTACAGCTTTCTTACAAACTATTATAAAACTGGACTCAAATTTGACAATTAAAATAAGTAAACTTTCTTTTTTTAAGTTTTCAAAATGTTTGAATTGAGAAACTTCGAGGAAACAAACAAATTGGCAATTGCTTCAAACTATATACAAAATTGTATTAATTTAATTCCAACTAAATCAAACTAAAGTCTTATAAATAAAACATGATAAAGTTTTTCTTCAAGGTTTAAAGTTTTCAAACTCCAATCAAACTTGTTAAAATGAATTAGAACTCAGTTCCAAGAAGTTTAACAAGGGTTTAAGTTAACAAATTAACGTTGTGTTTACCTCGTTTCAAACAAGTTCAGATTTTGAAATATTTTATAAATTAAAACAGATATTCATATATTTATGGATTCTCTGATTTTATTTTTAATAAAATAAACCGTTTTGGTCATCAAAATGGAGTCGAATAGTATCAAAACATGATCTGGTGAAGATTACTAATAATAATTTATCGTCTAAGTGCTTTCAAACTTCAATCAAACTCGAATCAAACTCGAATCAAACTTGGATCAAACTTGCCTAAAATTAATTTGGAAGTAATTCCAGGAAATTTTATAAAGGTTTCAAATTAGTTACCTATAACTAAAGCAGCTCTTTAAGAATTGCTAAGAAATTGAACAAAACAACCTCGAATTTTTACTTATTTGAAACAGGATACACTTATAAATATAAATATATACGAAAAAACGTCTTGTTTATTTAGTTTATTGGTATAGTAGCAGCTTTAATAATATAACGTTATTTGAATATACCATTTTTGTATATAGAAAAGGTAATCCTTAGAACTCTTTAATCGTAACAACCCCTACAATTTTTGGCCTAATAAAAAAAAGTTTGAGGTACGTCACGCTAATATTAATTTATAATTTGTATTTACTTTGATTTTATATACATATAGCAAAAGAGTCTTCGCTATATGTAAAACGAATGAGGGTTGTATGTTTTGTCTCTAACAATTGCATGATCATTATTGATTAATTACCCTGGGCTACCCGCTTTTTCATATTTTATTGTATACCTAAACCATCCAAGTATTTATATATAATAATCATGTCTAAACATATAATGGGTGATGGTTTTGCGGGGAAGTGAGAATGGTAGAATGACAGAATGGCGGTATGGGATTTTGTAAAGAAAACAATCCTATTACTAAATTTATTGTAATATGATTATGTCATTTATGTAGTCACGATAATTATGTAACGAAAAACATATCCGTCCAATTTATCACTCAAAATATTGTATCAAGATGGTATAGGGAATGGTTTTGTTTATAGTTGTAAAGCAGAATGTTTTTTGACGTATTTTTAAAATATGGATTCATTGAAGGCACTGTCATAGTTTGAATAGTAGTTTTATTAGTTTTTAATTTTTCAGATTCAACTAAACCTTTTTATGAAAGATCAGTATAGAATTTCGAAGAATTTGTGTCGAAAACTAAATTGAATCCAAAATACTAACTGGAATTTCACTATTACGAAATAATGTGTAAAGATCAGCTATATGGTAAGCTAGATGGGTTCGTAATTTTGTGGGCTAACCCCTTGCCTGATTTTTTGGCTCCGAAATAATTTATGAAAATGTAAATATATTTCCATGCAGTATTTATGCTGATACCTAGAGCTCTAAATAAAAGTATCACTCATCAAAATCGAACCACTGGTACGCCTTTTATTGCATAATTTGTGAATTTTCGTAATTTTGTGGGCTAACCCCTTGCCTGATTTTTTGGCTCCGAAATAATTTATGAAAATGTAAATATATTTCCATGCAGTATTTATGCTGATACCTAGAGCTTTAAATAAAAGTATCACTCATCAAAATCGAACCACTGGTACGCCTTTTATTGCATAATTTGTGAATTTTCGTAATTTTGTGGGCCCCTTGCCTGATTTTTAGGCTCCGAAATAATTTATGAAAATGTAAGTATATTTCCATGCAGTATTTATGCTGATACCCGGAGCTTTAAATAAAAGTATCACTCATCAAAATCGAACCACTGGTACGCCTTTTATTGCATAATTTGTGAATTTTCGTAATTTTGTGGGCTAACCCCTTGCCTGATTTTTTGGCTCCGAAATAATTTATGAAAATGTAAGTATATTTCCATGCAGTATTTATGCTGATACCTAGAGCTTTAAATAAAAGTATCACTCATCAAAATCGAACCACTGGTACGCCTTTTATTGCATAATTTGTGAATTTTCGTAATTTTTTGGTCTAACCCCTTGCCTGAGTTTTTGGCTCCGAAATAATTTATGAAAATGTAAGTATATTTCCATGCAGTATTTATGCTGATACCTAGAGCTTTAAATAAAAGTATCATTCATCAAAATCGAACCATTGATACGCCTTTTATGGCATAATTTGTGAATTTTCGTAATTTTGTGGGCTAACCCCTTGCCTGATTTTTTGGCTCAGAAATAATTTATGAAAATGTAAGTATATTTCCATGCAGTATTTATGCTGATACCTAGAGCTTTAAATAAAAGTATCACTCATCAAAATCGAACCACTGATACGCCTTTTATTGCATAATTTGTGAATTTTCGTAATTTTGTGGGCTAACCCCTTGCCTGATTTTTAGGCTCCGAAATAATTTATGAAAATGTAAGCATATTTCCATGCAGTATTTATGCTGATACCTAGAGCTTTAAATACAAGTATCACTCATCAAAATCGAACCACTGGTACGCCTTTTATGGCATAATTTGTGAATTTTCGTGATTTTGTGGGCTAACCCCTTGCCTGATTTTTTGGCTCCGAAATAATTTATGAAAATGTAAGTATATTTCCATGTAGTATTTATGGTAATACCTAGAGCTTTAAATAAAAGTATCATTCATCAAAATCGAACCATTGATACGCCTTTTATTGCATAATTTGTGAATTTTCGTAATTTTGTGGGCTAACCCCTTGCCAGATTTTTTGACTCCGAAATAATTCATGAAAATGTAAGCATATTTCCATGCAGTATTTATGCTGATACCTAGAGCTTAAAATAAAAGTATCACTCATCAAAATCGAACCACTGATACGCATTTTATTGCATAATTTGTGTCAATGCCTCACAGAATAGTATCGGATTTGAAACGACCGTTATAAAAATACATCTTGATAAGGGCGGAATAATATATCTATTTACTGTACTGGCAGTCATATTTGACTGATTTTAAATGGAACTGATCGTACTATTCCATAACACAGACTTAGACGTAGCTAACAACTATTACATTTTGGCGGGCTATATGAAGGCATATTACACTAGTTTGGACTGAAAAATGTCCAATCCTCACAGCAACAAGCTATGGAGTAATATCTGAATGGCAACACATTCAAGACACAACCCTATTACCCAGACACTCCAACATTCACCATGACGGGCAACATCCTTGATATAGCCTTAATCGTTGGACGATTATAAATCGTTACAATGGGGAATTACAACATAGTAACCAAATCACACTGATCAAAGTGGAGATCAAGCATGTAAATGATCTTACCGGCCGGGATTTGACGATCGAAGTAAACCGACACTGTTGCAAAATTAGCTCAAAATACGTGAGTTTGGACAGGGTACAAAACCCAAACGTCTTAGGCTACCTCATTCAAAGAAACGCAACAGGAATCTAACACTGATTTTCGAGCTCAGATGTATCCGTGTTTGTAGACAGAAATACAGGGAAATTGGGACGCAATACATTTTCAATATTACCATTTCCTACATGAATTCCCAACCCAACCGTATAGACATTAGACATATACACATACTGAAACTAATACGTACAATCACATCAGTAGGTAACCATACTATACCATGTCAATCGTCGGCCAAATGAAAACGGGTTCGATCATGTAGCAAGTTCTTCAACCTGAAAACGAATTGGAGCTTCATCTGTGCCTTAAGATGGTTGGATATAACAAGTTTTCACTTCACTCCAATAAAATTGGAACTATTGTCGCTGTATATTTGGGCTGGTGCCGCTCGTCTCGAAACAAATTTTTTCAAAGCCGCAATGAAGGCTTCAGTAGGAAAATCGCTGACAACCTCTATGTTTTACCATATACAGATGAATAGTGCGATATACCATTTAGTAAATCGGGCACCTCGCCTTTTTGCTAGATATATTGGCCCTGCATAATCAATGCCGCAAGAAGTGAAGGGTCTGGCAGCTTTTAACCTTACCCTAAGAAAATTTCCCATCCCTGTTTTGAAGTTTTCGCATTGGTTTTGAAACATGGAACACAATTATTTACAATTTTTCGTATGCTGTGCCTACCTTTGACTATCCAGAACTGCTGCCTTACCAAGATTTTATCATTACTTTTCCTTTCTGTATAGGCAATGGGTTTCATTATCAAACGCTTCTCGCACATGCTTGATATGACTAACTTATAAGTTTATCGGTGTTCTTAGATCATCTACGATGTGTTAGCTCGAATACCCATTGCATTGGTTACCTCCGCGTGTTTTATAAATCTATGAACATAAGCTTTAGTACGCTAATCAACTTTGTGTACGAATTCATTCATGAATGTATTAACAATATCAGCCCTGCACAACCACTCAGGACTATACCACCATTGTCTTAAGTTCACTAATTTTGAAGGAAGAACAACTCTGGATGCGTTGTCTGCTGGGTTATGTTCAGATCGATAATATTTGTGGAGTAAATGGTTTAAAATCTCTGAAGTGTGATTTGCTAAAAACGTTTTTCAGGCATAACACTTAACTGGATGCTTTGTTGTTTGCTTCGCCTATACATTGCTGACTTTGTGAGCAATGTTTGTAAGCAATGTTTAAACTCAATTAAATATTCAGATATTTCGTGCATATTCATATAATTCGCTAATACTATATGTCCACTGTACATAAATATATATAGAGCGTAAAGTAGCAATTACACATAGCACTCGGTCGCCATGGCCTGATGGCAATTAATTTTAAACAAAATTATTACGATTCCTCATTAGATCGCATCTGAGCTTTGCTTCACATACCACCACACATCTGAATAATTAAAATAACGACACACACAACCTCCGTTTTTATAGTGTGTTCTCCAATGCAAATTGCGTACGCTCCGGAACTTTCAAATGTAAAAATCACTTGCATTTTCCTAAATAGTTCTCCCCTGAACATTAACCATTAATTCTCTTCGGAAGATGTTCCTTGTTCCAACCTCAGCTGTTTCATGGCCCATCTTCTTTCGACTCGCTGTTCAATTTATTGAGAAGAGTATGAATTAGCAATGGACCTCGACCTGCAGCATCCTCACCAAAAATCTGTTACCTTCTTATTACCTAATCAGAACTGTCAGCACTATCAAAGTGCCTTGGGCACAACCTTGATGTTGGTTTGGTTGTTTATCAAAAAACTATCTTACCCAAAAAACTATCTTTCCGCTTATCGTATCTAGTTTTAATTGTATCTCATGTTTCATTATATTTTGCTTCTGTAACTGAAAATGATTAATTAGGGATTGGCCCTATTTTGTCCCGAGTATTTGGCTCAAAGCACCATATGATCAGGAGAGTTATTATCCAATTGATGGACTGGCTTTCAAGCACAGTCTTCAAACCTCAATATCAAAATAATATGGCCTGCTTTGTAATTAAGGGTACTCGTGTCCGGTTATGAACGCTAATGTATAGTCTAATACTAATTAGTACATAATCCCAATTAGGTAATCCTAAATTGTGACTGCTGCCCATGTTCAGCAATACAAATTAACTAAATACGAGAAGTTCATGAACAAATTCAGATAAATTAAAATGGATAAAAACTGGTTCGTGGAAGAAACCTGTCACATACGTTGTTACTTTTTCATACCACTCATAAATGTAGCTATATATAATATGTAGCATAGCATAATTATGTATTCAAATAATGAAGATTGATTTGATCTATTAACTAGGCAACGTGCGATTATTTTACATTTCGTTTACAAAACAACAACAACAAATATTTTTGCTGACGAAACCTCCAGAATGGAATGGTGTCAAGTTTTAACCTCCAACCATAAAATTTATTAAAATTCATTTATCATTCAAATATAGAAACTAATACTCATTCATTATCCTATCGTCTAACCATAATACGTATACAAAAATAAAATTCAAACTTTATGCCATAATTATGGTAATTGAAAAATCTATTCTATCATTTTCCCATTTAATATCAATTAACACATAATTATTGCCCATTTTGTGAAAAGAAATTAAAAATGAATCAATATGCTTCTCGTATATATGTACATACTATACACTCGTATGGCACTGTTTATATCGGGGAAAAATTCTATTCATCACCAACTCGTTCTCTATAGTTTTCATATGTAGGTAGTACTATATTTTTGGAAAATTTGGAAAATCTGACAAATAATTTCACACAAAAAGTTATGTAAAACCACAACTTGATATTGATACACTGGGTATTTTAGTACCACACATAATAAAAATGGTAAACAATTTAGAAAATTTTCTTGCTCGTTATACGTAACCAATTTCGTAATTGGTCTTTTACTATGCCAAATAAATTTTAACACTCGAGGAATGGTACGTTTTGTTTTTGCCCATCATAAATAATAAAACGTGGCTCATTTTGACATGTTCAGTTTTTGAAATTGCATTAAAAATTAATGAACTAAACTTTTAAAAATAAATTTTCCAATATGGCAGAAATAAAAGCTCTCGGCATCAGCATAAAAATGAAAACAAAATGACAATACGTTTTTATAATTAATTTTCTTGCATACATTTAAGGGGTAAGCCCACAAAATTATGAACTTGAATAAAATGTTTAAAAAACCAAGTAATAGTGGCTCGATTCTGTTGACTGATGCCGTAATGCTCTTAAGATTGAGATTAGTATGGTATCCATAAATCATTTTTCTGCATACATTTAAGGCAGGACAGCAAAAACAATTGCAAGTGCATTAATGCTTGGCCATCTAAAATGCAAGTGCAAAAACTTAATACAATAATAAGAATACTCGCAATTATAATCATTGGCGGAATCGTACCTGCAATCAATTCAGTTTATGTCGAAATAATTATTTTATTGCTTCGAAAGCGGCCATCTTATTAAACATCTAAAAGGAATGTTCTGCAATTAAAAGACGCTATTAAAATATTCACAGAATATTAATACATACAAATCATCAACTCAACACAAATTTAAAAAAAATATTTATTCAACAACCACTCAAATTGAGTGCAAGCTAGCGCTTGTCGAGCAATCATCCTTATATGTATAGAAATTAACGTGCATATTTCTAAGTACGGTATATCTATTTCCACAATAATGTTAAGTAAGATTCGAACTAAATTAAACCCGAAACAAACAAATAAAAGTAAGTCTTTTAGAGAAATACAAAACGGGACAACCATTAATTTTTCTTTAGCCAATTTTTTTCTTTGCTCAACAAAATTACTAACGAGAATATATTGATTGATGATGCTAATTAAACGTATTTATGGAAAATTACTTATTTAAAAAAAAAATCATTAATTATGTATATTAATAATATTTTCTTAGATCTTCGCCCCCTTTTAAATTCTTAAAAATAATTTTAAAAGATACTCGATACTCTTGAAGATCTAACAATTAGACGAAACATTTCATAATTGGTATGCAATTCGATTCAGCAGAATTTTTACATGTTACTGTTGTTTGCATAATATCAACATAATTACATAATGGATAAATGTCGCCCATACATCATCGTATTGCTAACGATATTGTTAGTATATAAAATCGATATCTAATGAATTTATAATATTTTGTCGCTTGACTGTCTACGAAATCAATGTCTATTTCCTGCTATTAATTTACTCTATAGACATGTGTCCACAGTCATAAACAAATGTTATTTCACAAATTAGAGTCTATGGTAATAGATAATCTATATATAGAAAAAAACCAAAAGAATCGAATCGTGAAAATTTGCCTCCTCGTGCATACACATTCATCAAATTAGAGATTATCGCACAAAATCCTTAATCTGTTCGTAATAAAGATCCTAAACAAATATAATTTTGATTCCAAAATAAATGATACATATTTTTGAGGTTAAGAATTATTTATTTTGCATCAAAAATATTCGTTTGTTTTGTATTTACGATTAAACATAAATTGCCAATTTAATATTTTATTGACATTTTTAAAATAATTGGAATAACGGTAACGGTTAACATAATATTGTCACAGTTGTATTTTTCTTGAGTGGACGGTACATGTTTGAGTACAGGCAAAATATGGAACAGACAAAATATTTCGGTTGTTGTATGTATATCAGTAATATCTTAGTTGCATGGTTGAGTTGTACAGTCATATTTTTGATGCAACATCTTTAGCGGCAGGAGTAACTATGACGACCAAATGTAACAGAAATGATGAAACATAAGAAAATTACGAAATGCATATTCGAATAAACCGATTACAAATTATATGAAGTGTGAATCGGTTAAATAAAAAGAAATAAAAAAAAAAAAAAAAAAAATTCAAAGTACAATAAATGTACCAAAACAAAATGTTAATTTCTAAATGTGTACTAGTTCCTTTTCAGAAAATCGAATGAAATTTGTCCTTGTTTGCATGGAGACTACTCATTAAGTATAAGGTATTACTTCCTTCTAAATATATCATTGCGTAGGTTCATCTTCAATCTCGATGCATCATTCTCTATATTTTCACATTGTGGTTAACAGGAGGCAGGGAAGGGCGCGCCGCGAACCTCTGATTAGAGCTATTTAACATAGCTAACAAGATAATGCATTAACTGAACGAACCAATTTTGGTGTCAAAATTTGCGTAAAGAACAGTGCAATTTAATTAAATTAAAATTAAAATAATTAAAATCCACATTAATTATAATTGAGAAAAAAAACATAAATTTCAAATTATACAGTCCGAATGTCTCTCTAATTGCCTAATTATTGCAAATATTTGTTTTCAAATGAAAGTTGGTATTACAATTATGCATACATTGAGGCGAATTACATAAAAATATGTGTGAAATGAAAAAATATAAAGTAGTACATATTAATAGTAATAGATGTCACTTTACATCTTCAGTGTATTTTCACTGAAATACAAGAATCGTTCTCTATGTCGCTCTTTATGACTATGACAGAACAGTAGCCAATTTCAAAATTTCAAAAAAAAAACTGTGTTCGATTCGTTGCCATTTGTATTTATTTGAAATTAAAAATAATAATAAAATAAATAAAAATTAAGTAAAAATAATAAATAATAAAGGTAAAGATAGTAAAATTAGGACTAAAATATTTAAGTTAAATACCAAATAGTGTCTGACAAAAATTAATTAATTTATTATATAGCATCATGGAATGGGATTACAGTGGGGGTAACATAAACCATGAAGAGATTACAACAAAAATAAAAAAACAACAAGATAGATTTGTAAAACTCAAATTGTTTAATTCGAAACAAGGATCTCAATCAGAGGCGTCTTACCCGACGACTTTGGGAGGCACTTGCCTCGATATCACATTCACCACAAGGAACATCACCGTAGAGACCTTGTCCTTCATATCGTATTTCTCGTATCATCGATCAATACTTAATCGTTTGTACACCGCCGATGGTGCGGTTGCTAGTAATAAATATGGCCAACCTGATGTGAAATACATATATTTTTATAGTAAAATGCTTCAGTGTGCGAGAGAAATTTCCTATCATTATACAATCTATATGTAAATCTATTAAAAATACTACAAAAAATATTCCTGACTTGATATTTTCAAGTAAATTATGGTACTGATGTAGTAAATTGTAATACTATTTTTGCAGTACTGATTACTGAAAAACATTTTTTTTCTTGTGCACTTCAAGCTAATTTATATCTTACTGATAAATATTGTTTTGTAGTGGAATAAAGACTTTAAACTTTTCCGAATTTTTAAAAATGTCAAACTTTAGTTAAATTTCTTGATATTACTTTAATATTAAAAGTTACCCCTGATAGTTTGTTTTCAATTATATAGTTATCTGAAATTTTTAAGTTCAATACTCTGTGAGAATATTTTAGAAGTATTTCAGAAATTTAGTTGAGTCGGTAATTCAGGCTGGTTTAGAGATATTATTCAAAAATATTAATGGAGTTGGATTTCGCAAGGGCCAAAACCATTTTCAAGAAAATTTTATAAAATTTCCAATAAAATTAATGCACTTTACATTGAATTTTACAGGCACCTACACAGAACTCCAGGAAATCTAGTTGCAGAATTTTACTAAGGAAAATCCAGATGTCGTCATTCGAAAGAGAACAAATAATTCGTGAATTCAACATAGCCTCGATCTTAACTACCAATGGTAATATTTCCTCGATAGTTAGTGATATTTGATATTTTTCCTGCGGCCTCCTAAATGCCGGAAAAATATGTAGCCTTTGGTGCGATGAATTCAAACATAATTTGATCTTATATAATAGAAATTTTTAAAAATAAAATTAAATCTTCGTTTCAACAAGAAGACAAATTTTTAAAGATAATTGTGAGCTCCAATGAAGTTAGTATATCGCTAAAGAATTCTTTGCAAATTTTTCTGCGAATAATAAATATATACCAATTCAATATAGACCACCTTTGTAGCGAGCCAAACAAAAAAGTTCTTCAAAGTGAGAATTAGTAAGGTGAGACAGAGTTTACCGGAATTCGTTTTAGATGGATTTATTTATATATACGAATATATACACAAACATGGTATACAACTTGATAAATTTGACACAATAAGTTAGGCTGGATTCTTAACGACTACCCTGAGTACCCTGAAAGCACAATCGGCTGAACTGTCCTTGGAGTCTCTATTGTGACCTGTTGAAATGAGTAAGTACTTCATCATTAATATTGCTGAGAACTCCCCGTACTTGGAACTCCAAAGTACCCCAGTAGTTTGGGATAGTTGCCCAAAAATGCCCCAACTTCTAGCATGCTTGATTGTACACTAGATGCAGTTCTGTCATTTAGAACATTTTCATTTGAAAGCCATTTCCGGAGATAAAATCCTGAATCTGATAGTCTCGAATTTATTTTAATTTGATGCTGGATGGCTTCGTCTAAAAAATCTTTGGTGTTTTATTTGCTGCTTCAATTATTGTGCGTATAGCTAAGTACCTTGCTCTTGCTGTGGCTAGATTGATGGGCTTGATTAGTTGGTCGGTTCAACAAACATATAGTCCTGTAATAATTTTCCAGAGGTCGTTTACCCAATTATGATGTTTCCTTCCGACAGCCTCTCAAAGAAATTTTCGCTTCAAAATGATGTCGATCTTTGTTCCTTTGTAAAAGTCTGGATCAGTTTATTCACTGTTTGAAATTATATAGGATGAATTGTCCCAGCATTATCCTTGTCAAGGTATTAAAGTCAATGCCATTGACCTTCATTACTGTTATACCTAAGATATGCGAATAAAACATTCGATTTAACCTTAACATAAACTATATTCAACCCAATAAATCAAAGCTGCTATAAAAATGCTAGCGTACATACATAGATAATAAAATGAAATCTTTATGGCTTATCGTTACACGAAAATCTATAAAATTTCTAGAAGTCAATGAATCTCGCGAACAATACGACAAAGCCACAACAATAAATTCATAAAATTTATATGTGTGACATTTTATATTGTGTCACAGTAGAATCAGCATCGCCTCATTGAGTATTCGAAGGATTTTGAAGGTACATATATATAAACATGGACACGCGTAATAGCGATCGATCGCACAAAATTTATTATGACCATTCGACTTAATTAAAATGCCATTTAACCGTTTTCATTGTCTCCCACATACATATTAATGGCGATCGTAAAATGAGTTTTTTTCTGGCCAAATTAAATCAAAGCGTCGAAATTTTATTGGTCGAGCTTTGGCTATGGCATTTATGAATTAATTTAATAGGCCAATTAAATATTTATATATGGTGCTTGATTGTTTTTTACGATTGGCACACAAGTAACGAATATCATTTGTTTTGGTCGAATTATATACTTGTTTTGAATTTAACAGCCATCGAAATTGGGTAAAGTATCGTTAAAATTTTATTTTTTAGATTAGGAGCAATGTGTTAGTTAGCTATATGTTAAATCAGTTTAACGAAACTGTCAATGATGTTACTTAAGCACCTTCGGTTACGATTACTTCTACATCACCCAAAAAAGAGCCAAACTACGTTGTAATGTTTCAATAAGAATTGCCCGATAGGCATAATCATCTACTGCACTAACTGGTAATAGTATGTAGGTACCATGTTCAACTATAGATCAGGAAAATTTGCATAAATTATCTGTCCTAAAGTTATGACTCATAATTTGCAAAATCCGTATACAAATAAGAAGATATAGTTCAAAAATTATTGGAAATTACGACTGACGGGACATATATTAGGAGCTTCCAGATTTTTTAAGAGATGCTCTTATACTTTTTGTCGACATTTGGTATTCGACTTTGGATGCATGGGATGACCTGAGAAGAAAGTATATCCAGACATTCTCAAACAGTTTCATATATTTTGAAAGCGATTCTTTAAATTCTACTATCATAACTTGCAACAGAATTAGGTGTACTTACTCTCTTACAAAATTACCAAAATAGCATCAAACATTTTCAAACCTAGGTATAAACTTCTAATTATGGAAAAATTCTTTTTTTGAGTCGTGCCAATCAGAGAAAATTTCGTCGATCCAAATTAGCACTCGAGAAGAGCTCCCATAATATGTGAGCATTGAGGCAGTTTAATTGGGAAACATAGCTGATGCTTGAAAAAGTAAGACTAAGAACAATCCTTAAACATTTTGCTGACCTTTATAAAAATATTGTACTCTACTATAATCTTCCAAAAATTAACGAAGTTCTAATCTTAATTCAATGGGTTCCTCGATATCTTTATATTATACATTACGTACTTATCTCGATTAATATTCCACTATCATAACCCATAAACAAAAAATTCTTATTCTCATAAAAAAAACGAAGGAGCTTTTTTCACTATACCTTATATGCAAAAGCACAATCGTTAATTTAAATTCAAATTTGCTTGCAATAAAAAAAAACTCTCCGCGTATCAACAACAACAAAACAATCGCAGAATTGTACGTAACCACAGCACAACCAAGTTCAAGATGAAGGAAACACAACATAAAATCTGAATAAAAAAATAAAGGTAAGCTTTTTTTACGATAGCAAGAAATAAAAAAAAAGCTCAGCAGCCAACCAAACCGAACATCAATATAATTTTGCCTATTAATATTAACATTTTATTCGCATCTGTATATAGATAGCATTCGAGAGACGGCATTGAAGATATATACATTTACGATTTCCATCTTTTAATAAAACCGGAGGGGTGATTCGAACAATAGTATCGTAGTCTGGAACTGGAAAACAGCCAACAAAAAATTGAAATAACTTAATGAAGAAAAAAAAATGCTGTCGACTACATTTAGATAAGACATGCGGACTACATATATCTAAGGTTGACTGGAACGAATATCGAATTAAATGTCGAACATCTGTATCTTTTTTTTGTTGTATTATCCTTTTTGTCTTCGTATCGTATACAAAAACAAAAGTAGAAAATCCTTATCTCTGAAATTTCGATTTAAATTGGTTGCTTCATGTTGATTATATGCCTTTGACTTTACGTTTTAACGATTTTATTTTACGGATATGGGATGTGGCATAATAAAAAGGAAATATGGAATAGTAATAGGACGATTCATCTCGATATAGGTAATAATGATAATAATCGAGTTGTATATAGGTCATTGCTGGCGCGTGGTATATATACCTTGAGATTTCATAGAATTTGTTCGGATTATTTTATTTTCATTATGTTACAGGATATAATGGTACAGTCTGGGAGGATTGTTCATGATCGCGGTGGCTTGGTTTTGGTAGGCCACATACGTACAATCTACTTTATTCCACAAATAAAATGTAATATCAAAGGACAACCCTGGTCGCTGTGGATGAGGGGCACTCTCCCATGCCTCGTAAAGACTTCTAAACGAGCATGTTATCCTTAGAATTCCTCCACAACTTCCTTGGCTTGTCGTAGGAGGCGACTAAAAAAAGGTTGTTTCGCTGGGCTGACTACCCGCATCCGTAAAAAAACTTCATTGTTAAAAGTTTAACAAAATCAAATATGGATACCGCCAATATTATATACCGCCAGACCCACGCTTAGGATAACGGACACGCCCTTTAGGATTGGTACGTAACTTACGTTTGAACTGTGATGGTCTGATAAACAAAGATGGGAAACCAACCCCCGTTCTGATGATGTGAACGCTCTATGGGAGGTTTTGAAAACTTCAAATAGTATTTTACATATTCGATTAGTATGCCAAAGTAAAGTTATGCCTGATGAATGGAAGATAACATAATATTGATACTATGTACCTAGGTACACTATGTAGGAGGATTTCCTCCAAATCAGTCAGTCACTGATCAAGTTTTTCTGTTGAGGAAGATTCTTCCTAAATATTACGAGACATCTCGTGACGTACTTCAGGTGTTCTTGGAATTCCAAGAACTACGAATCAATCAATCGGGATAGCTTATGGTTTTCTTTGCGATGTCTGGGAATACCTGAAAAATATGTGCGTTGGTGTAAAACGACAGTAATGCAGTCACAATGTTGGGTCAAAGTTGAGAACAAGCTATCAGGATTGTTTTAATTAGCTCTGCGGTACAGCAAGGGAATGCTTCCCGATATTCCTTAATCTGATGTTAGAATTTATTTTTCGTAAAAGAAACACTCCAACACAACATCTTGTACCATCAGTCCAACCAGGTTCTGGTATATGCAGGTGATATCTGTGTAATTGGAGTAGATGGCAACGGTGTAATAGAACCACTGGATTCACTTGTGAGATGCTCAGCTTCCATTGGTCTCAAAATCAATGTAGCCAAAAAAAAATATATGATGACTGGATTTAGATACCAAGACGCATCTTAGTAGTGATCTTAGTAGTGATGACCACACATTTGAAGGAGTGACAAGTTTCCGATACCTCTGAAACTTTGTATTTCTTAGGCTCGTGGCTAAAGTCAAAATACTTTACAAATGCTAACAAGCTGAAGTTGCACAAGGTGATGATCATCTCAGTAAGTCAAGAAAAGCTAAGGCCCAATATGAGATACTTAAAGGATTCAAAAATATGTTGCAATAATAGGATAAGATGTTTTGCCACCTATTTCGGCAATTTGGCGTCTTTTCATTACGTAAAAAATGATCTTCCAGGCATTAATCCATATATTGATTGCATGAGGTGTGGTGGGGTACAATTTTCTAGAAGGCATCACATTTTTAAAAGTTTGAGCATAATTGACGTTTTTGCGATTTCACGACAGCAGGAGCTATCAGTTTTTTTGCAGATTTAAAAATTTTTGTAAAAATTTAGGAAATTTTGCATTTGTCAGGGAAGATTCTAGTATGCACAATGATGTGCTGAAAAGGAGTTTAAGTGGAAAGCAAAATTTATTTGCTAATCATTAAAGCCCTGCTTGACGATGGAATTGCAACCCATCGACCCATTGCAATGGGTCCAAAACCCTTAATTAGGTTTTTGATAGCACTTAGTAAATCAGCTTAACTGAATAGAGAGTATATATATTGAGTTTTGAATTTTGAACTAATCGCACTACCGTGAAGAAAGTACTGTTAAACAATCGTGAACCGAATACGGTAGAAAGTAAGAAAACTACATTTGTCCATATCAAGAGCAGTTTGTTGTTAGTAGACCAATCAAAAAACTTTCTAGATCACGTTTTATCAGACGACTGTAAGTTGCGTAAGTCATCGTTGCAAAAATTGTCATATTGTCAGCAAAAACTGGGCACTTACCGAATTTCAATCAACCAACAACATCGTTGATAAATACTATTACAAATACCCAAAGGTACATCGCTCGAGCTAAAAAAATGCTAACAATCAGTAAGATAAAATTACAGCCAGCTGATGGGGATAAATTACAATTCAATTTCCCCAACTTGGTAATAAGGCGATTATGATCGGTTTTATCAAAGGCTTTGGCAAAGTCAGTGAAAATATATTCAACTTGGTGCTTACAGTTTCTACTTCTGGATAAGTCACAGCAAAAAGAAAACATAACCATAACATAACTGTTGATCTAGCTGATAAAAAACCATCTTGTTCGGCACAGATAAGTAGGCGGATTTGGAACGACAAAATCCTTTCATGGATTCAAAGATCTTAGGCAGGACTGACAAAATCGCCAATACCGCGGTAGTTTCGCAAATCGTTTCTTTTACTTGACTTGAAAATTGGACAAATAAAGAAAATTTTTCAAGGATATAAAGGAAAAACCTCTCCTAAGTCTATCTATTTAATAAAAAAACAATTGGCAATACTTGATAAATAATTTGGGTGGAAGGCCGTTATTTTCCACACCCTTACGCTATGACATTGGTATAAACAATCTCAAACCTCCTCCACAGAAAAATGTATATGGTTATAGTTTAAAAGCTGCATATATTCGAATAACATATATCCGGTGGAGATATAAAGCCTTTAAACTCTTAAAGGTTCTCATAGGTATTCATAGATGAGGGAATTCCAAAAACTTTCCTGATGGCATTAATGAACCTCCAGAACAACTTCGGATTTGATGACAAGTCCTCTTCATCCGGAATGTCAATTTTGAATTATATTTTGTTTTTTAAGAGTTCACGAATTACTCAACACTCGTTAAAATACTTTTAGATCAGTACCTCTCTCCAGATGTTCCGACTATATCACAAAAGAACAAAGATCTTTTACAGGATAAAACAGTTACCATATTTTAGAATCGAATTGGAAAACTCTATACATTTCGATGAACGGCGCCCAATATACATTTTATAAAACGATTAAAACAAAAACACCGAGCTTTAGTCTTTTTAAACGCGACGCAGACGACAAACAACATCTTTAAGCTTTACACTTGAAACATACAAAGACGCAATCACATCATAGCACATAAAAATGTAATTTACTCGTAGAGTAATCGTCGTCACGTCCTATTTAATTTCAATGGATTCAATTTAAAAGTGGTATGTGTATATATGTATGTGAGAAGAAAAGTGTTTTCCATCATTTTGTTTTCTTATCGCATAAACACACTAAATTTTGTCATCATGTCTTTACATTTAATATGCAAATATCCTTCTTATTACATACTTATGAATATAGTACATAAAAATTTTTGTATAATGAAAAACTGTTTTGGCAAAATTTTATGAATTTTGTCTTGGATGTGCGGGTACGCACACATAGATCTGGCACAATTTAATATTTTTCTTGGTTCTATTTTATGTGCTGCACGTTTCACAATCTTTGAGCGAGTCTACGAAGAATGTTGCAAAATGAATTCAAATTTTGACTAAGACGATTGGTATTTGAGAAAGTATCAGCTATAGGCTCAAAGACAAAACTGGATTTGATCTCTATAATAAAATTCGCTGGAACATATGGTGGTTTTTATAAAAATTGTATGCTTAAATTTTTATCTGCTTTGGTCAGTTATTATCTCAAATAATACACATATTATGGAAGAGTGGTCTATATACCGCTCTCTTATACAATTAAGTGATCTTTACGTAGCATTGACTATCGCATTGATAACCCTTGCTGATATAATAAGGATCACTCTGTAACTATTCTTAACCCGACCAACCGAGGATAAAAGTGTATGATCATCAACAACTTTCACATATTTTCCATAACTGTAGTTACTGTTACAGTAAAATGCAAAAGATTTAAGGTTACTTTACCAAATTTTCCAAAGAAGTTTCTTCCTGCTTCTTAACAGTGCTGTAAGACTGAAAAACACTACTAAATTTTTTTTTTGTTTTCTGAGTCCGCCAATGAACAAAATCTCACATTCTAAATTTTTACATTTGTTCTTTCTTTTAAAACTTTTGGCACTTTTTATACAAGGGTCTAAACAAGGGTCCATCAATACTTCGAAAGTTTAATAGTTAGCTGTTGCTGGAATAATGGTTTATCTTGATATCCTGGAAAGCTCTTTGAACTGAAAGTAGCTCTAAATGATATAAAAATTACGCCGTAAATTAAGCTTGCGTAGAGCAGTATAAGTGGTCCCTATTAGGGCTGCGAGTGCTATCGCTGGTTTAACAATAATTGTGGCCCTCACTTTTTTCAACTTTATTGTAATTCAAAAATTGTATACAATTTAGATTATAGTGCCCAACGAAAGATGTCAACAATGTAACTGCGCATTATAAATGCTAGATGTTTATTTACCTTAACTCATCCGTACAACCAATTAATCAACTGTGTCATCTTGATATTATGTGATTAACGAAACATACCGCTAGCGTTGAAACATAGTTTTAACTTTACTGGAAGGACGCACAATTTATAAATAGGACGCATGCTTCTGCTTCATTCAGTTTCCTGGAATACGCCGTCATTTTCTGGATGAAGCTCATTAATCCAACCAATTGTCGAATGTAAATGCTCATCTTTCATAATGACAATGTCATTACTTCTTAATTAATTTGGTTCATAATTTGGCTGTAGACTTCTAAAGTAGTCTCAATGCAAACGGATCAAAAATCACTGCTTAAACTTCTTGATTAACATCCATATTGTATTAGCTAATAATTTCTTGATAGTCAGATCACCTTCTGGCAATGTGTGAAGTGCTCGACCTATGGTAAAGTGTGCTGACGTTAACATCAAATCATTTATGCATCGGATAATGAATTATTCGCGCATAGAGGACTAGAGTTTAAGATATTTTCGATGCCCGTAATTAAAGTACTGAAATTTTTAATCGACATTATGAAATGGCCGACAACCCGTTTAAGATGGATTTTCACTGACTTTATAGAAACTTCTCAGAGTCCATTCATGTGAGGAAAACAATTGATAAAGTTTCTTTAACAGCTTGTTAGCGACGAAACAATTGGAATCATTATCGCTATACATCGCTCTGCGAAGCCGAGTTTCTGCTAAATCAACCATGAGTTGCAGTCCGAGTGTTGGTTTTGCTTCAAACATTTTACACATTTCTGTATAACTTCACGAACCATATTTCTAGCTCGTTTAGGATCCAGTATTTGCGTGAATATTTTTTTTGTGACAATTAGTATGATTGCTACTTATAAATGATGCAAACTTATTTGATTACTAATTGGGGACAAACCTTGTAGTGTGTAATAACCTTGTAATGGAGCAGGAGCCCATTTTAATTATCAGTAACAGGCAGGAGGTACTGGATGTTACCTTTGTATCAGATTCCATTATACATGTGGTCAAAGGATGGAGGGTGGCGAAGAAACGCTTCTTTTCGGACCATCGGTACGTGACGTTTAATATTAACATTCACCCTGTTACTCGGAAAGCCGTCAAGAATCCTAAAAGGACTAACAGGAACAAATACGGGGAAGTGTTAGTACGACTCTTACCGACCGATGTTCTGTAGCCTCAAGCGACAGAGAAGGAGCTGGATTTCCTGGTGGAGGAAATCACAAGCGCCTGTAACATGTCTTTCGACACTGCTTGCCCAAGAGAACCTCTAAGGGGAAACAGAAACCGGTATGGTGATCCAGGGATTTTGAAATCCTTCGTTTAGGATGTATGAAAGCATTCAACAGAGCAAAAGGCTCTAGGGAAGCTCAGAATTGGGACTCCTATAAGGAGCACCTTAAAAAGTATAAAAAGCAATTAAGGAAGGCGCTGAGGAGGTTTTGGAGACTATTATGTGATAAACTCTAAGGAGTTTCGGAGACCTCGCGCCTTAGGACAATCTTATCTACGAGCTCAATGAGCCCTAGTTACTTAATTAAACCAGATGGGCTGTGGACAACGTCTAGTGGGGAATCATTGGCGCTCCTGTTGGAAACCTTTTTCCCAGGTAGTGTGGATTTGTCGACGGAGCTTGGTAGGAATAGGGTAAGATTATCGTCGGGGTGCCCGGAGGAAATTATGTGCAAAAACCGGATCCTATGGGCACTAAACGGCTATAAACCCTGATAATCGGCAGGCCCGGACAGTATCATTCCAGTGCAATTGCAAAAACACTCGTCGAGCATTCTCCCATGGCTGGTGGTGATCTTCAGGGGGTGTTTAAAGCTGAATTATATTCCTAGGAAATGAACGGAGGTTAGGGTGATTTTTATCCCGAAAACGGGGAAAAATTCACAAGCCTACCCAAAGGACCTAAGACCTATAACTCTATCATCCTTTCTGTTGAAAACATTGGAAATTCTGATTGACGTGTACATACGTGCAAAAATAAAACCCAGTAATTGGGCGACTTCTCAGCATGCGTACTGGAAAGGGAGATCTGTGGGCACTTCAGGAAGGACTGTCTTTCTTAGATGTGGACTAATCCTTAAGGAGGTTGGTAAATCAGATGCTAGAATGCAGGATCTCTGGAATATAGTAATCAATGGATTACTTTTGGAACTGGAGAGGGGGGAATAGGGGTGATAGCGTATTCAGATGACGTAGCAATCGTGATCTCGGGTAGGTACCTAAGCACGATTAGGGAAGTCAGCAACACGCAATCTTAATCATTACAAAGTGGGCCAGCAAATGTAGGCTGGGTATAAATCCATCCAAAACAAAGCTTGTACTCTTCACCAAGAAATATAAAATTCCGGTAGTCGCCCCTTCTACCGTAAAAGCGCGGCACTGGCCTTTACAGATAAGACAAGATTTTTAGGCATAATTTTGGACAGTAGGCTAAATTGGAAGCCCAGTATTTTAGAGAGAGTAAAGAAGTCTACCATGGCTCTGTATTCATGTAGGAACGCCGTTGGTCGAAGATGGGGTCTAAAACCAGAGCTGGTACACTGGCTCTTCACCGCTGTAGTATGACCGATTCTGATGTAAGTATTGTTTCAACGGCCTTATGGATCTCGAGAACTGCAATGTGCGAGATATATTACTACAGAAGCAGAGCTACATAAGTAGCTCTGAATGTTCCAATGTAGGTAAAAGGATAGTAGGATCCTTTGGTATCACAATAGACCATCACCGGTCTAAGTGTACGTTAGCAGCCACTCAAACCTGACCTAACCTAACCTAGTATAAACGCTTGGATGATGACAAATTTATAAGGCAGAATAATTGGATGTTTTGTATTATATGGCGCTGCTGATTTTCTGATCCCATGCAACTCAATATTTGTATGAAATCCAATCCATCGTACAACCATAGGAGATTTCGACAACATTGTCTCTTGTGTGGTCCTCAAAATTTGTTGCAAAATATAACTTGTCTTTTGAGGGACTCCTTTCTAATCCCAAAAGTTTACTTATCTCTTATTGCTCTGATATTTTCAAGCTGTTTCCGTCTTTAAATATGTTTCACAAATAGCCTGGTGAATTTCTTCATTATTTGAAGACCAAGTTTTCAAGTTGAATTCCGCCGAGTGAAGAATTTTCGCATTACTATTTTTTAGTTCTAATCCTTGTTGCTTTGAGTCTGACGTTGCCATACGCCTGAGGTTAGTGAAATTTCCAAATCTTGAAACAAAGTTACGCCAACTGGAAGCGGTGTAAAGAACTAACAATTATTTGTTTGCCAAATATGTTGTTTGAACTGCTTGAATTTTAAATTTGACTTAACCACACTATTGAGTAATGAATCGATAAACAATTTCTTTTATTGAAATTTTACAATTAAATATCCTAATTATATATTTCCTCCCTTCTCTAATCCACATTTAAAGTCGTCATTATATTATACAGGACTTCCAGCTAGATATTATTTTCCACTATAAATTTATCTGCCTTTATAATATTTATCCTATCCAATTTATATAAAAAAAATTTCATCGTTCCGATTTTGTTTTTATCTCATTTCCTTTTTAAGTTTTTAAACGAATGATTTATCCTTCTCAAAATTTTATCATGCTCACCAAATGGCACACACAAACAAATGCGTTTCAAAGAAACGAAGAGAATTATTTTCAATTTGTTACTTCGAGGGTAAATCGTTTTAGTTTAATGAAAAACGAATTTTCTTTTCATTTTCTTTTTTGTTAAATGTTTTGCTACATCTAAAACAGGTTAGTGATGGTACAGTAAAATTAAGGTACAGTATGTATGTGTGTGTGTATATACCTTTAGATATTTATTGAAAAGGAAGTTCATCAAATTTTCCGAGTGCTGGTGAAAGATTATGTATCTTTCAAAGGGTTAATTTAAATGAATTACTAAAAACCATAAATAATTTGTTAAAAGGGTTTATGTTCCTTTTGTATATATGTATACGAGTACAATGACTGTGTTGGTATTTTTGTTCATTGTTCTCATCAAAAATTCATGTCAGAAACCAAATTATCATCAAAAAAATATTTTTATGACTCGTTTTTGATCATCATCATCAACAAAAAAACATCAACAGCAACAACAACGGTACAAAGAAAGGAAACATCATTCATCCATGAGCAAAAGTTAGTTTTGCAATGAAGATGGTATATATGCGGCACAATGAATAAACTTGTAATGGAACGTAATGAGTTCATCATGTTTTTGCTCTCGGTTGGGCTGTTAAAATAGTAAGTTGGTTAAAATAATTTACCGGTTGGATTAAGTTCAAAAGGATTTGTATTGAAGCAGTTTAAGTCATTTAAATGTTTATTTCTTAAATTTTGAACTTTATATGGGGGAAGTCTCTATTTATATATATCTTTAAAAGCATGTGGCACTGTAATCGGGAGACTACTGGGAGACTATCTTTTATCGTCATCGTGCTGATGAAGTTGAGGAACGTCGTTGCATTTTTATTTTATTTTTTTTAAATCGTTTAGATCTGGCGAGAGTGAGTTAAATATCCGCTTCATAAAGACACCGTCCAAGTTCATAGTTCTCGCGAAAATGTGTTCAATCCAATCAATTGTGCTGGCAAGCTCTGATAGAAATGACTCGTTGCTCCATAACTTTAAGTCAAGGTCAACAACAAAACCTTATTTGTTTCTCGAACAGAGCAAGTTATGCTCTGAAGAACTCACTACGGTCATGTATGGCTGTCAATGTCACCGGAGTTGCAGCCAGTGTTTCTGTTATTTTACCGTCTTCATTTGTAGGATCTTAAAGAAACATGCATAAGAGATGCACAAGATGCAATGAATGTTACTGCCTACTTTACTATCTCTTTGTTATATTTCCTTTTACCCCCATAGTTTTACCACGTATAGCTGCTTGCAATGAAAAACTTTTTTGTATTTACAGATCACAAACCGTTGGTTACAGCCGTCACATCTAAATCTGGACGCAATAACGTTGTTGCTGATTATTTAATGCGACCAATTGAAAATGCGAAAATTTACGATGGAATCGATGTTAATCGACTTCCACAGTCTTTGCCACGAACGACGAAGAAATCATTGATACATAAATCCAATGGATCAAAGGTAAAATTACGTCAAATGGTTGGTGGAACAATAGACGAACTATGGTTCAAAACATCAACAAATAAAATTCATAACGCGAAAAAACGACGAATAAAATTCGTCATTTAATCCATCGCAAAATTTTTAAATTTTCGAAACACGGAAATTCATTTCTAATTTGATGGAACATTTTTTTGTTGTTTTCGGAAGTTCATCATCCCAACTCAGTTTTTATAGCCATAATTGTTGGAACAATATTTTTACTAAAATAGTAGAATGGGACAACCATCCCAATACGTTTGTTTGCTGATGCCATTTTGGTATTTTGAACCTTAAATGAGAAATAGTTACATTGGGGAAACCACTGAAAGCCGAGGACCTTTATCGCATTTCTCTTATCGTATATGTTTATGAATGGTTCATTTTGGAATTATTTGCACTTTATTTTCTTAGATTGAATCCAGCTGATGGTACTATGTCACTTATGCCCCTTTATAATTTTAACATTAAATCAATGGAATCGCATCCAGCCAGTAGATCATCGACATAGAAATTATTTCTAATTATTAGAAATGCTTGACTTTAGCCAATTATATTGTCTAAAGCCAATTGAGGTAAGCATATAGTTGCTCATCATCTGGATTACTGCGCCATATAATTTTTTGGTAGTTGGCATCATCTTCCCATGACACGCGTTATATATGTGTGTGTTATGAATCGCATCAAATCTGTCCCAAAAGAATGATTGAATTGTGTAAAACTTCTAGATGATCCTTCGAATACCCTACGCGTACCTTAGTGGTAGTGCTACTAGTTTTCACTACGGCATGGTGAGGAAGGTAATAAATTTTCTGACTGGCTATTGGAATGTCTTTCTCAGATATTTCCTCCTCGTGGGCAAACCTAGTGTTAATGTTAAAAGTAAGTTCACCACTTGTTGAGGGTAGCAATTTCCTGATTTGAAACAGTTCGATTTTTGTTTCAATATGGAAACATTTCAAATTTAACTTGCCCACCGTGAGAAATAACGTGAACTCAACAATTGAGGGAAATCTTTTGTCGACTGCTTTCAATGCCCAATCCTTTCTGATCCTTTCATTGCACTTTTCTAACAATAAATAATTCAGTCATCTAACGAATTTTATTTCTGAAAGATCCGGCACGAAGGATCATGAACAAATTTGGTGTAATATGCCCAAAATGCAATTTGGTGTAATTTGTTTTTCCACTGGATCAGATGAGATTAAAACAAAAGCCACAGAATAATGTTAAATACATTTTAGTTTGTCAATTAATTTTATTTCACAAATATATTAAGTTAATCCTTTCGCTTAAACGTTCGCTTTTTATATTTTTGACTCGCGCAAACAACGATCCAAACCCAGTTTTGGTTCTCATCCACTGAACAATGTTTAAACTAAAGTTAGTATGTAGTGACATCTTTGAAAATAATATAGACATTAAATTTGTATTGTAGCGCCATCTCACAATCAATAGCTGATTTTTAGAATTGAGTTATATTGTGCCTCGATAGACTTTTCAAACTAAATTTTTTAAAGTTCCCGCTATTGCCATTAAAGTTCCCGCTTTGCTATTTAAAGTTCCCGCTTTGCTATTAGCTGAAAATTATATTTCAGTGGTAACTTTTCAGTAACTTTTTATTATGTACATGTTCCATCTATGTAAATATTACATGAACTATCTCGATATACTTCAATTTAGTTAGTTTAGTTGATTAAAGCACACATCATAAGTGATAAATCATAAGTGATAAATTTAAAATATTGAGTTGCAATAAAAAGTCTTAGGAACAATAAAATGAAGTGTCAAATTAATGTCAAACCTTATAAATAATTTAGAAAAGACAAACTTGTAAAAGATAAGTATTTAAAAATTACATTAAATAAAGATTAACTTGTATTGTCTTGTTCCAGCTAACATCCTAGGCTAACAACGACTAAAAACAAAGAACTGCTTAAAGTTGTCAGAAAATGAGGTAGTAAAACCTTGTCAACTGGAAAACCAACCTACTGGCCTACAGATCAAAACAAAATACCAGACTTAATTGATTTTAACTATACAACTAGACGAAAGTCGAGACCTAAACTCGAACCATTCTCCTATACATTTGACATTAAGCGAAAAAAATATTCAAAAAGAAAGAAATCCAAGCCTAATAAATAATCACACTTGTTGGGAATACTTTAGGCATTCCTTAGAAGAAAAAATTAACCTAAAGGTTCCATTAAAAAGCGAGGAGCAAATAGAAAACGAAGTTCAAAAATTTGTAAATGACATACAACATTCACCTGGGAAAGTACCCCAAAAATTAAATATAAAATAAAAGGACTACCCTAAAGAAATTAGAGAACTCTTGGCACAAAAAAGAAGAGCGAGAAAAAAATGGCAGCAAACAGGAGCTTTAAAAAATTAAAAGACCAACATTGCAGAACCCTCTAATAAGAATAGAAGGGGGAAATGGGCTCGAAATAACGAAGATAAAGTTCAATGTTTTGCGGAGCACCTCAAAAAAATATTCCAACCACATAATGATCAAACTTTAGAATCTCAAATAATAACAGTGGAATCTGAACAAGAAAGTAAAGAAATTCTATTGACTTCACCAAAAGAAGTCATGCATGAGATAAAATTCAATATGAATTCGAAAAAATTCCTGGTTATGATCTTATTACTACATACATTTTAAAACCAATTTTACTACCTAGGAAGGCTCTAGTTAAGCTTACTTATCTCACCAATGCAGCATTTAGAACCAAATTTGTGCCCAGTTTGTGGAAAATTTCAGAAGTAATAATGATACCAAAACCTGAAAAACCACCATACGAAACTTCATCTTATAGACCAATTTCGTTGTTGCCAGTTATGTCTAAACTCTTTGAGAAACTACTGATTAAAAGGTTAAATCTGATAATCGAAAGGAATAACTTAATCCCAAATTATCAGTTTGGATTTCGTCATCAACACTCAACAATACAACAAGTACACAGAATAATCAATGTAATTGAGAAAGCACATGAAAAGAAAAATGTCTGCTCCACGATATTTTTAGACGTGGCGCAAGCAGGTGTACCACAGGTGCAAAAATAAAAGCAGGTCTACCACAGGGCAGTGTATTAGGACCGATTTTATATTGACTATACATGCATCATCTTCCTGAATTAGAAAACAACACAGTGGCGACTTTTGCTGATGACACTGCGATCCTAGCTGTTGGAAAAAGCAACGAAGAATCAACAATCAGCTATCTCGGAAGTATATAAATGGACTAAAAGATGGCGAATTAAGCTAAATGAACCTAAATCAATTCACATAAATTTTACAAACAAACGAGTTGAACATAAACCTATTTCAATAAATCGAGAAATAATGCCGTATGCGAACACAGCTAAGTATTTAGGCATGACCCTGGATACTAAACCACGTCAAAAAGAAAAATGAAGAACTAAAACTCTTCTCTCATCATACAATAAGCTGCTACTTTATAAGCAAATACTGAAACCAATATGGACTTATGGTATTGAACTTTTGGGTTGTACAAAACCCAGCAACGTCAATATCATACAAAGGTTTCAGAACAGGATACTAAGGAACATCGTCGATGCACCATGGTACGTCAGGAATAGTGATCTACATAGAGACCTTAAAGTGAACCCCGTTTCAATTGAAATTTAAAAAAATGCAGGGAAACAAGAAGAAAGACTCCAGCAACATGTGAATATAGAGGCAATTCAGCTGTTAGGCAACACCAATATTATACGCAGACTGAAAAGAACCAAATCCTTTGAACTGGTTTAATTGTTAGAACAAACAGCGGCTTGCTGATTTAGATCCACAATAACGATGTGGCATAAACAACAACTTACCAGAAACTATGAAACGCCAATGGGTGGAGTCATACATATATTTATCTTAGTAAATTAAGTCAGAAACAAATTTCTCATTAGTCCAGGAGACTAGATTGTATTAAAATAAAATAAAAAAATATATATTCTAATAATATTCGATTTTCGTGCGCAGCTTGTAAATTGCCTCAGACAACAGGATTAATTAAGGAACAATTGAATTGCACGTTAATTTATGTCAATTTAGTTATCAATTTTATTATAGGTTTGTGAATACTTTGTCAGGATAACAAATTAAACAGCTTTTGTAAAATTCCATCCAATGATGGGTTAACTCCAGTAATATATATATATATATATATATATATATATATATATATATATATATATATATATATATATATATATATATATATATATATATATATTTATAGGATCATTCCATATGGAATCGTACATGAGTTGCAGTCGATGTCTCAAAAATTGTTCGAACTATATTTCTTCGATTTATAAGTAAAAAAAAAAATATTGTAGAAGACAATTTTTTTTTCTTCTCTCTCTCTCTCGAGTTACACTCTCTCTCTTAAAGTTTTCACTTTTTCAAGGAGTTTTGGGTACATGTATTACATTTTTGATGATATTTTTGGAACGGTTTGACCGATTTTAGGTTTCTTAACGGTTTTTTAAAGCTACAAAACTATATAAAATTATAAAATTATTAGTTTTTAAAAAATTTTAATTTTAAAAGTTTAGTGATCCTTTGAATCTGTATTTTTTGTTACCTCAATAACAAAAAAAGTATTCTTTTTTAAATTTTTTTAATTACCGTTAGATCACTTGTTAATAATAACACTTTATTCTGTGAAAATATCAGCTTGGCACTAGAACAAAAATGTTGAAATACAGGCCTCTGAAATCAAAATTGTTTATTCTTCCGTACTGAAACTTATCTGTTTTCGAAATTTTTAAAAACTAATAATTTTAAAATTTTATATAGTTTTGTAGCTTTAAAAAACCGTTGAGATACCTAAAATCGGTCAAACCGTTCCGAAAATATCATCAAAAATGTAATACATGTACCCAAAACTCCTTGAAAAAGTGAAAACTTTAAGAGAGTGTAACTCGAGAGAGAGAGAGAAGAAAAAAAAATTTTCTTCTACAATATTTTTTTTTTTACTTATAAATCGAATAAATATAGTTCGAACAATTTTTGAGACATCAACTTCCAAAATCCCATTTTTATGTACGATTTCATATGGAATGATCCTATATATATATATATATATATATATATATATATATATATATATATATATATATATATATATATATATATATATATATATATATATATATATATATATATATATATATATATATATATATATATATATATATATATATATATATATATATATATATATATATATATATATATATATATATATATATATATATATATATATATATATATATATATATATATATATATATATATATATATATATATATATATATATATATATATATATATATATATATATATATATATATATATATATATATATATATATATGTATATATATATATATATAATATATATATATATATATATATATATATATATATATATATGTATATATATATATAATATATATATATATATATATATATATATATATATATATATATATATATATATATATATATATATATATATATATATATATATAATACTATATTGAATTGTTTATTGGTTTGGTTTGGTATGGGTTACTTTTTTTTTTTTTGGTGCGATTATGTGATTGATAAAATTGGTATATTACCAATCCTTAAAGCTATTATTATTATCCATTTTTACTGGTAGATATTTACGCTATTTATGTTCCATTATTATATTAGTTTCTTGTTATATTAAAAGACAAACGAGAAAAAAAGGATCGGTTATTATACGTAAATACATATAATACACACAACACACAACAATAATATCCTTGTCTGAGCCATATTGTTCCAATTCGTTATTTCAATTATCCCTGAAATAATCTCATGTCAAATTGAAATTTATTAGTTATACTAAAATATATTATAATATGGAAAATGAAAATATGAAAATCAATAACGAGACCAGTTTTGGTTGTGTAAATATTAAAAATTTTCATTTTTTTTTTTTTGTGTTTTTATTTTTAATGGATTTATTGTGTCAAAGTTATTAGACGTACAAAAAATAAATGGATTTCTATTGTACTATGTACTTTTAAATTAGCTTAGATATAGAGTTATATATACTCGCATAAATATGAATTGTTGCTAGATTTAATGTAAAATTCGAATTTAATG
Organism: Tipula confusa; assembly: GCA_963556175.1. Taxonomy (NCBI): domain Eukaryota; kingdom Metazoa; phylum Arthropoda; class Insecta; order Diptera; family Tipulidae; genus Tipula; species Tipula confusa. The sequence continues at coordinate 14,049,679 of OY744476.1, read as the reverse complement.
CATTTTGCGCTATCAAGATCATAACTTTATTATTTGTTTAGTTTTCTATATATGCGCTATTGCATGTCGATTAGATACTATGTATCTATGATTATATAGTTAAATCCGGATATATTATAAAGTTTAGTTGTGATTTTAGTCAGAGCTAGATGTGATATCTCTAAATCAGAAACAAGCACAGTATAGGTTTTAATCCTATAACTTGCGTATTCTCTAGTTGGCATTTCGTAGTCGATATCTATTTACTTTTTAATCATCATAACGACCGGGCCACAATTACATGTTTTATGATTTTTCACCCATATTCGTAAATTTGTAAAGGCTAACCCCTTTACTAAATTTTTTGCATAAAATTTTTTTTTTGAGAAGTCTAAATATTTTATAGCAGTATTTATACTGATAACTAGAGCTTTTGATTAAGGTATCATTCGTTACAATCGGTTCAATACTCCGGGTTTTTTGATTTTCACCCATAGTCGTAAATTCGTAAAGGCTAACCCCTTTACTAAATTTTTTGCACATAAATTTTATTTGGAGAAGTCTTTATATTTTATAGCAGTATTTATACTGATAAATAGAGCTTTTGATTAAGGTATCATTTGTCACAATCGGTTCACTATTCCTGGGTTTTTTGATTTTTCACCCATATTCGTAAATTTTAAAGGCTAACCCCTTTTCTAAATTTTTTGCATATAAATTTTCTTTGGAGAAGTCTAAATATTTTATAGCAGTATTTATACTGATAAATAGAGCTTTTGATTAAGGTATCATTCGTTACAATCAGGTCACTATTCCGTGTTTTTTGATTATTCACCCGTATTTGTAAATTTATAAAAGCTAACCCCTTTGCTAATTTTAAAAATACAAATTTACTGTGGAAAAGTCTAAATATTTTAAAGCAGTATTTATACTGATAATTAGAGCTTTTCGTTGAGGTATTATTCGTCACAATCGGTTTACTATTCCGGGTTTTTTGATTTTTCACCCATATTCGTAAATTTGTAAAGGCTAACCCCTTTACTAAATTTTTTGAATACAAATTTTTTTTAGAGAAGTCTAAATATTTTATAGCAGTATTTATACTGATAACTTGAGCTTTTGATTAAGGTATCATTTGTCACAATCGGTTCAATACTCCGGGTTTTTTGATTTTCACCCATAGTCGTAAATTCGTAAAGGCTAACCCCTTTTTCTAAATTTTTTGGATACAAATTTTTTTTAGAGAAGTCTAAATATTTTATAGCAGTATTTATACTGATAATTAGAGCTTTTGATTGAGGTATCATTCGTCAAAATCGGTTCACTATTCCGGGTTTTTTAATTTTTCACCCATATTAGAAAATTTGTATAACCCCTTTACTAAATTTTTTGCATACAAATTTTTTGTCGAAAACTCTAAGTATTTTATAGCAGTATTTATACTGATAATTAGAGCTTTTGACTAAGGTATCATTCGTCACAATCGGTTCAATACTCCGCTTTTTTTGATTTTTCACCCATATTCGGAAATTTGTAAAGGCTAACCCCTTTACTAAATTTTTTGCATACAAATTTTCTTTGGAGAAGTCTAAATATTTTATAGCAGTATTTATACTGATAACTAAAGCTTTTGATTAAGGTATCATTCGTCACAATCGGTTCATTATTCCGGGTTTTTTGATTTTTCACCCATATTCGTAAATTAGTAAAGGTAAACTCTTTTGCTAATTTTTTTGCATACTCATTTTTTGTGAAAAAGTCTAAATATTTTATAGCAGTATTTATACTGATAACTTTTTTGATAAATTTTTTGTATAAAAGTACTTAAAGTCTTGGGAAAATATATTGCTACAAATAAATGCATTTACTATTTTATGAGCATCACAAATTTTTGAATGGATCTATAGCTGTTTCAATTAAACACGGAACTATGATTTGATGATTAATTAAAAGTAAACCGAGAAAATGTTGGGAGAGCTTTGACCCCAAAACAAAATGCCATGGGATAAAATAAACATTACAGGATTATTTTTTTGGTTATATTAAGTAACAAAAAAAATTCTTAATTGCGCCTGTGAATAATTTTACAGATTTTCTATGGGAATTATGTTTATCATAAAATTATATAATAAAAGATAAACCACACCGAGGCCAATCCACCATAAATCATTAAAGATTTTCATAAGAAATTCAACAAAAAATTAAATTAAAAATTAAATTAAAAAATTGAAATATCTCAATTCATCTTAAATAAATGCTAGAGTGGAAGGAAAAAAACATCTTACGACCAAACAAAAACATTATCTCCCCGTATCAAACCACACCAATACCATAATCATTACTATATACCCATAACCATATAATCACCCACTCGACTCCGAAACACAATATACGAGTATAATGATAACATAAAAAGACAGAAAAAAAATTAAGATGATAGCAAAAAATTTAATTAAATTAATTTTTGTAGTTGGGTGGTGCGTTTATATAGCTCGACGCTGCTTCCATTCAATGCTTAAGTAATGCAATTTATTTTACGATAACAATAAGACGACTACTACTATTCGGGTACTTATATTTTTCCAGTCTCTCATCATTTTTCGGTCGTCGTTTTCATCATTCAACATCATCATCATCATCATCATCAACATTTCGCCTATATATACTTGAAATCACAATTCAAAAGGAGACATTGTAAAATGTATATAAGAAGTGACATCCGATGGTTAAGGTAAATGGTAAACCTTAAACGATGGAGATGGAAATGTATATCGTTTTGTGTGCGGTTAATCGAAAATTCAATACTACTATAATGGTACATAGATAAATGTCTTGCTGAATGTTTTATTAAATTACTTTCATTTGAGCAGTTTAAGGGTACTGTAATGTTTTTTTCTTTAAATAAATGTGATAGGTATACGACGAAATTAATGACCGCAACTTCAAACATTGCAATATAGGGTTTTCCAATTGGAATAACCGAATTCGGACATATAATTAAATGATGATACTTTTCAATTTATGATTGTAATCCGGATTTAGAATATCTTTTATGTTTGGAGCACTAACTTAAATTTTCACATTATTCGGACTAATTTCTTTCATCTCTAGCATTAAAGGCACCAAACTCTATTCTAACGTCGTAACAGGTTTTTGGTGCCATGGGCTTCAAATCCAACTAAAATCAATTTCTCAAACTTGAAGAAGTGGAATCAATGTAGTTTTTTACTCCATCTAGACCTAGAAATTGGAGAACCCTTTAAGTCGAAAAGTTAATTGAATTTTTGTGTGCTTTCGTGGAACTGTAAATTTTCTATTTTTATTTTCTTTAAATTTGGCACACGAGACATACATTTTTTATCAATAATTCGTTTTCACCTTTACGACGTCATCAATATAGTTGGGCTAGTGGAAAAATATCATTGATATTTAAAAAAATATTAAAACGAGAAGTCACGACGTCATTTGAAATTATTATTCGGCAGCAAGCCAAGGCAAAATTGATGTAATGGCGTACCTAATTTTTGACAATATATTATACAGTCAGTTTAACCAGGTACAACTTTACTGGACTCAGTATTGAGTCAATGGTTCGAGATAGATTAAAATATTTAATTTGAAGTATAAGTGGCGTCATTTTGTCTAAAACACAACAGTAAAGATTAACTAAATGCTAAATAAAATATAACTAAATGCTATACGCTAGTGGTGAAACCGGATTTCCTTCATTATATGCTCGCCTAGTTTCGCTAATGTGAAAGTCGAAAGAACATTTAAATCTGAGCTCAATCAGTTCTGTATTATTTCCATCAGGATCACCTGAGGCACCTTCTTTAGTGTATCTTATTAGTTCCAAAGGCTGTCAAGTTGCCACGTGCCCTGCAATTATCTGAACATATTATTTATCTAAGCAACGTTTATAAAAATAAATTTTTGGAAGTCACTTGAATATTTTGACTGCAATAAAATATTAATACCTACAATAATGTTATATGTATTTTGAGCAACAACACCTTTTTCTAGATTTAACACTTCAAATTTAAAAGACTCAAATAATTTAAAATCATAATAATTTAAGAGTTTCCATAAATAATTTTCTTGTAATAGTACGCCGAATGGATTCTTAATGCAAAATCTAAGTGAAAACCCAAATCGAGCTACTCAAATATGGCAATTACCTGAAAATGTCTAAGTTGTGTAGTTCCTCTAAGAATCTGCTTCTCAATATCATTCCAGTTTAAATTTTAATGTATAAAATAATTTAAACTAATCCTGGGTTCAATTTTGAGCAAATTCGATTAAATACTAATTTAGTAAACTGCAGCGAATAACAAAATTGGGCTACTCAAATGAGGTAAACAGCAATTTAAACCAATCATATTATCCGACTTTGAACAAATTAGAATAAATGTAACCTTTAAGTCAACTGCAATGAATAATAAAATTGAGCTCCTCAAATATATAATCAAAATGGAAGTTTCTGACCTAGTACTGCTTCAAAGTTAGATAACCCTGAAAGTAGTTCTATAGTTCTGCTGTTTAGCAGTCATTTTAATAAGCAGTTAATAGTTCTAATAAACATTATTTGTTAGATAACAGCTAAACATATATTTTGAAATATATGGTGACAATTCATAAATAGATAATACAATCGTATATGCATTTTGAGCACCATAACATAACCTAAATTTTTACCACTTTAAAATTAAAGATTGTTAAGCTTCAAGTCGTTATATAAGCAAATAAAGTACACACAAAGTGCAATTAAGTTAAAATGAGGATTCAGCAGTCAAAGTCAATGACAGTGAAAAATCATATTTGAGCTACTAAATAAGCAATGAATAAGTTATGGATTATAGTTATATCACTTCCTAAAACTAACCTAAAAATAACAATTGTTTTCTAATTTGGACCAAATCAGTAGACATTTTAAATATGCAAGTTAAGTTAATCCCAATTAATAACAAAATTGAGCTACTCATATTCAAAATTAAACTGACATTTAGTAATTATAAATTTTTAAAATAATAGTTTTAAATAAAATAATAATAGTGCTAATAATAGTGCAAATAATAGTGCAAATAATAGTTTTATTCATTTGCTCGTTTTAAGAAAGAAAATTAATTTAAGCCTATTATAAAACTGAGCTACTTAAACAACTAGTTTTTTTATGATCTTTAGTTGTTGGAAGTCAGTTGACATTAATTATGAATATTTATAAAGGCATAATAAAATTGTTTATACATTTTGAGCAACATAAATAAATTTAGATTTTTATCTGTTAAAAATTTAGAATTTCCAAACTATTATGTACAATGGTATAAAAACAATAGCCTTAACTAAAACTCAAGCATACATAGTACTAATACAGGGCTATTTACGTAAAACTTGGATAATCCAGTTAAAGTAAATCGCAAAACAAAATTGGGCTACTGAAATTTGGAAAATAATTCTTATTTCTAAAATGTACAGAAAATTTTCGAACTTTTGCCAACTTTTCTCTCTTAAGCTTACGTTTTGAGCTAAAAAGAGTTAGTATCATATGTTACTAGTATTGGTAGTTAAACCTAAACCTAACCTAAACACATTTGGAAAATGGACATGCGTATAATCTAAGGCCTCTTCCGGTAGTCTAGAAAAATACTAGTTATTATTTTAAAATATTCAGTTTAACAGCAAGTGCTCTATGACGTAAAAATTATTTGTTAGATAATAGCTAAACATATATGTTGAAATATATGGTGACAATTCATAAATAGAAAATACAATCGTATATGCATTTTGAGCAACATAAAGTAACCTAAATTTTTAACACTTTAAAATTAAAGATTATTAAGCTTCAAGTCGTTATACAGTCAATGTTAATGATAGTAAAAAATCATATTTGAGCTACTAAATAAGCAATATATAAGTTATGGATTATAGTTATATCACTTCCTAAAACTAACCTAAAAATAACAATTGTTTTCTAATTTGGACCAAATCAGTAGACATTTTAAATATCCAAGTTAAGTTAACCCCAATTAATAACAAAATTGAGCTACTCATATTCAAAATTAAACTGACATTTAGTAATTAGAAATTTTTAAATTTCGTGCAAATAATAGTTTTATTCATTTGCTCGTTGTAAGAAAGGAAATTAATTTAAGCCTATTATAAAACTGAGCTACTTAAACAACTAGTTTTTTTATGATCTTTAGTTGTTGGAAGTCAGTTGGCATTAATTATGAATACTTATAAAGGCATAATAAAATTGTTTATACATTTTGAGCAACATAAATAAATTTAGATTTTTATCTGTTAAAAATTTAGAATCTCCAAACTATTATGTACAATGGTATAAAAACCATATCCGTAACCAAAACTCAAACATACAAAGTACTAATACAGGGATATTTTTCTAAATCTTAGATAATCCAGTTAAAGTAAACCGCAAAACAAAATTGAGCTACCGAAATTTGGAAAATAATTCATATTTCTAACTTTTCTCTCTTAAGCTTACATTTTGAGCTAAAAAGAGTTAATATCATATGTTACTAGTATTGGTAGTTAAATCTAAACCTAACCTAAAAACATGTAGGAAAATGGACTTGCGCATGATTAAGGGCCTCTTCCGTAGTCTAGAAAAATACAGAGAGCTAGCTTGTCAATTTGTATCTTATATAATCTCAGACTATAGTTTATGTAAATAATACGATTTAAGACATTTTTTTTATATAATATTCCAATTTGAATTTTTTCTATGTCACCTGATGTTATTTATACAATAAATTGTCCTACTCCCGCATAATAAATTCCAAAACGAAAAAAAAAAAAAATATCGATCAACCTTTAAAAATGAGAAATATGTTTCATTTCTTCGAGTATCTAGCACATCCCAGGATATAATCAATACTTGGTACAAAATAACAACATAGACACACAAAAATAAGCTTAGACATTAAAAACGTTTTTGTTGCTGGTATATGTTGCTCGCCAAACATATATATTGTATATAGTTTTCCTTCTATCCGTACACAAATTTAGGTTACATTTAAAAAAATAATGAAATTCTAAAAATACGAAGCTTCGACTCTAGAAACTACCAACCAATACGAAATAAGGTTAAGGTCACATCTTGTTGATGCACTATTTTCCATTTCCACACCACCAACTATAAATGTTTATGTATTATATATGGATGGATAAAATTTGTGGTTTCCCATAATAAAAAACTATTTACTGACGTCATTGAAGTTTTATTTTTTTATATTTTTCCCGGAAAAATATACTGGTGTCGTAAATAATTCAACATAAGTATATATCGGTCGGAGCATAATCTAATTTAAGACATAAACATTTATTTATATTAAATTGACATTTTAAGTTTATTTATGTACATATTATACTTAACATATAACTATATAATATGTAACGTTTATTTTATGTTGCTGTAGAAATAGTTCCCATGAGCTAAGATAAAGTTAAAATGTTTATTCTCCTATCATGGTTTACAAGTTGTGATGCAACAACTTTTTTCCCAATTCCACAAAACATAAACTAAATGAATGATTGATGATATTTTATTTGCTTTTGGTATGCAAAACTATTGTAGAATTTAACTTTTGCAATATATACAGGGTGATTAGATTAGCAAAATTTATGTTATTTTTACTTTAGGAAGTAAAAGAGTATCATACATTTTGTATCTACAAGTTTGAAAAAATAATATTTTCATCATGACTCATTTTTATATAAAAATTACATAATGTTTTGTAGTTTTCATCAAATACGGTTTAATGCCAAATTGCGGCGTTACTTATTTTGATTAAGCTCAATGTCACATGATATATTTTCACCCTTATCTAAAAGATGTTTGCCAATTTTAAGTTCTTAAACTGCACTTAAATCGAAATTATTTAAAAAAAAGCGGGTCTCCTGATAAAATTGCGAGTAACACAATGTGGTTAATAGATCAAACATCTGATGCGCCTGTGCCAAAAAAAGAGACAGAAGAAAAAAATCGGTTTACTGGTGGTCTGATCAGGTAGCAAACATCAGAAAACAATACATATACCTGAAACGTTTAGTCACCACAGCAAAGAAAAGAGGCAGGTATGCGGCAGAACAGGAACATAAAAATCATAGTCTGGCTATAAAAACACTTAAGTTCGGAATCAGCGCCTCAAATCGAAGGATATAAACCGCAAAGTAGATATCGACCACTGGGGCCTGGGTTACAAGATGTGATGAGTAAGCTTGAATCAAAAGCACACAGCCCTTTAATGAAAGTAAGACAAGTGTGACAAATTGTAAACTTTTATTTTGCACGTTACACCAACGATGCCCATTCGATGGTAACAGATACAACAAGATGCTGCTTTTCTCCACAACAAGAAAACGCCAGGTCCAGATATAGTTTCCGTAAAGAAATAAAAGTTAATTCTCGATTCCCCCCTGAGGAACTTTTAATTCATTTATAATCACAGCATTGAGGAAGTAGATTTCCCTAAGGAATCAAAGAATCAGCGGCTGGGCGTCATTAGCGAAAAAACGTTACCCGAACTCCCCATCAGCATAAAAACCATTGTGACCCATGGCTTAAGCCTACTTAAGCCATGGATCACAGCTGCAATTCAATGCTACATGAGGCTTTTTGAAGAAACCGTACAAACGTCAGTTCTACTATTAGTGCTGTAGAAGAAATGGAAGGAGCCTTTTAAATGGTACAGCAAGGAAATCATTATTCGAAGGAAATTGTACTACCTGCCACAAAATTAAACTTTGGATAATTAATAAGGCGCACTATATACAGAGAAAGGGTCTACCTCAAATCTCTGAGTAGGCTGATGACAAATGTCAGAGGCGCAAGGGCATTATTTTGTACGGGTGTGAAATGTAGGATCGAGACATAAAGAAAGAAAATGACAACTGTACAATGTCGTGGTGCGCAGAACGGTATCTAAGCCTTCTGTTTTAGTTATCGCTGAAGTAGTTCCTATATGAACTTCATGGTCGATTAATTTGCTACTTCTTTTCTTCCTTGATAAAGTCCTTAAAACAAACAAATACGTATCTTAAATTGATACACCGAATATTAAATGCTAACGGGTTTACGACAAACAGTAAACGAATTTAAATTTAAATCATCCGTTATATCTTTGTAACCAAATTTGATTTTTTTTCATCTAGTAATCGTTTTATTACGTTATTATGATTTACATTTTTCATATTTTTATTCATTTACAGTTTTATAACAAGTCTGCGCGACAGAGCAGCCCATGATTTTATAAGATGCAAAATAAATGAAAGTGTAATAAAACAAAGTTTATGTATTTCGAAATAAAAATGAAAAAAAAATGACAAAACAATAAAAATTGAAGTAAGTACAAACATGTTCAGTTTTCAAAAGTGTCATTCCAAAATATAAGTTGTAAAGCGTTTATGTTAAGAGAGCGAATAAATTTATAACTTTATAACTTAACTCTACAAATTTGTTTTTAGTTTACAGATAATTTGTATATTTACTGTAATCTATTGTCGTTATATTATATTGGACACGAAACAATCTTGTTAAATATCAAAATGAACATAAATGTCAAGACTACAACCAGAGATATTGTGGACGAGAATCTATAGATTCATCAGGTTTGCAATGAAATACATTACCAAAGCATGTCTCTTAAGTAAAGTCTGCAAAAATATAGTGATTGTAAAGTGCTAAGGAACTACAAAGAGTAACAAAAAAACCTACAGTAACATCATGGAATACCGGTCGAAAGAAAGCTAACTATCAAGTTAGGGGAAATTAGAAAAGTACACTCACAACAACAAGATCCAGTGAGACTAGTCTACGGTAATGATAATCTCATTTTTGAGAAGATTCCAAGAACATAAAAGACTTAAAATTTCGACTTGTACAACACGAAACAAACTTAGAAGCTCTAAAATACACCTAAATAATCAAGAGATGATTCAGAATTATGGGAATGAATCAAACATTAAGATTAAAGAATTAAAGAAAACTGTGCCAGACATGGACCCACATTCTAAAGCATTTAATCTATAGTGTTCCAAAAGGTAAAAAATATCTTTCACGTATACATGATGCATCAGCCATAATAGTTTAAGACACCGTTAGAAGGACATAACTACGAGGTCACCCTGTTCTACTTATATGTTGGAAGCGCTTGCCAAACTTTAATGCTCAAAGCATTTTGAAAAAAAAAAAAATTATAAATTCGCACGTTTGTATTAAATCGCGCGGATTATAAATAGAAAAACAATAAAATGAAATCCACACAACTAAAATTATAAAATCGGAAATCCTCTATTTACGTATCGCTTATAAAATTCCCTGTAGTGAAAAACTCAAACCCAAAGTCACGTTTAGCAAATATACATAAAATACAAAACATAGTAAACGATATAAATAATGGGACAATTTATATAGAAAGCGGAGGTGACTGGTGGGGCGGCGACTATATAATTTATTACTTGTGGACAATACAACTTTTTTTTTTATTTTAATTTTTCCCAAACTAGAAATGTAAATTTTCCACGCACGATTAATATAAAAACAAAACAAAAAATAAAATATTAGTATATTTCCTGTCAATCCGCGATCATGTCATGCATTCGAATCGAATGTATACAGGAAATGTACTTTTCCCTAAACTGCGACTCGATTGTTACATAATTATTTGTGTGCGAGGTTTTCTTTTTTAAATATTTTCATGAAAAACTTGACGTGTAACTAATTGGCGTCGATAAAAAATAATAACAATACACAAGAATTAATTTTGTCTCGTAACTTCTATATGTGTGCGATTTCTTGCGCTTGTATTTTATGGTATATGTTAATTTCTGCAGTCGTGGTCATAAATTGTATGTGTCCATATTGTTTAGTTTTATGTATATACTGTACATAGAAAAGTCTCACGAGACTGTGGAAATAATTGTTATGTAATTGAAAAAAATGGAAAATTTATAATTAATAGGTATTTGGCCTATAATCAAAGTGCGGATATTTGTGTTCGCAATTGATTTGATCTTTCGTGTTGGCAATGTAATTTATGATTTGAATGGGTAGCGTTATATAATTTCTAATTGTTTTAGTCGATAAATACAGTTATTGTACTGGCTGGACTAATATAACCTACCTAACACTTTTATGTCATGGCGGAAATATGTTTTTTAGTTTAGACATTTTTTTCATCTAGCAACCCTTATTTTTTATAAATGGTGACATAAGTAATCAGTAAAATTTCACATTTCAGCTAAAACATTATCTTCAATAAAACGCCCATTTTTAATTAAACAGGGGACGAACAAAATACCAAGAAACATTATTGTTTGGTCCTCAAGAAGAGTTGGTGGTGAGTCATAGCCTCTGTTTTTGCAGCAAAACTAGAATAATCATCAAAATGCAGATTACTCTATAATCGGTTTGAGATTCCTGAAATCGTGAATATTCGAAGGAACATATAAAACCAGATACAAATGCAACTATGGCACAAATAAAAAGAGTGGAACATAAATACTACCTAGCCGCACCCAGCCTGGTGATGTCATTTCCAGCATGCAGAATGTACTAAATTAACTATCTCTCAGTTCTGAAGGGAAATATGAGCTATCGGACGCATAGAACAATTACTAAGTAAAATAGGACAATAGGACCTAAGACAATACAAAAGGACCTAAGACTAACTCAGATCATAAACTTTATTGATCATGCAATTGAATCGACAAAAATCGAAGAGTTCCGAACCCCTTTAACTCGCGTTAAGACACTCATGTCATAATTCACTAAAATCGAAAAAATATTGACCGACAGTCCCGAAGACGATTCAGATTTCCAACATAAAGAGAACTACTATAACGCTGTTATTGGCCTCAACACATGGATCTTTTGTCCATAATTTCCGGTCGAAATTATTGAATTCAGCAACATGTACAACACGTATGGTGCACGATGCATATAACACAAACTGGAGGTGGATATGAATATGTCCACATAACAGGACAATATTTAGAATGACCATCGTTCTATGACCTGTATTGCTCAACGACCCACAACTCAACATCATTAAATGCGGTACAGAAACTTTAGTATTTGAATGGTCTGTAACGTTATGAACCAGCATTTTTTCCAATTTATCCGAACCTTCTTGGAGCAACCAGCAATTTATGCATCAAGTGCAGCAAATATTAAGAAAATCATTGACACCTCAGACGAAGTCATACGGGGCCTTAAAGTTCTTCGAGAAAGTGCTGAAACACGGGGCCAATGGTTATTATTTCTGATATCGAACAAATGGGATGACAAGTTAAAAGTAAAATTGGCGGAAAGGCCGTTTTTTCATTGTAAATCCGACATTTAACCAAATTCCTCAAGTTCCTAACATGGCGAATCGATACACTAGAATCTTTCACGAGAAAATCGCGGATCTATAGTTGACACGTACCAAACAAAAGAAAAGGATTCATTTGTTAGATGTTCGTAAACCAATTCATCTCGCATTATTCTGCCATCAGCAATCATTAAAATTGTTGACCAATTCGGTAACACCAACTGGTGCAGAGCTTTCCTAAACTCAGGATCACAGGTGAGTTTCATCAACGAAGCATGGTCACAACGATTCAATCTAACAAGAGGGAACGCGAGATTTTCCATCAGCGACATAGGTGTCTCCAAGGTGAGACTTACAAAAGTTGTCATATTCGGAGTGAAAACTAAAAACGGGAACGAGTTTTTGATGAAAGCATCTTATTGCCAAAGATTATCATAAAATTACCATACCACCATCACTAGAACCAAAATATGGAAAATTTCAATGGAAATGAGCTTTCTGATTGCAATTTTCAACATTTCAACAACTTGTTCGAACTCCTGGAAGTTGAATAAGTTAAATTGAATAGTACTGGGCTATGACTTCAAAAACAGTATTTTGATGGGTCGTTTCTAGAAAAATCGGAAGGATCTGTGAAGGAGTTGTCATTTCAATGTTAATGTCTCGTGGTAGTTATTTACTCGTCGATATTGATGAGATGTCGAGAAGGTTTTGGGAGATAGAGTCCGTATCCAACATTAATTTGCTATCACCAGACCTTTAAAATAAGTAGACATAGAAAATCAAAGTACATCATCTGTGGTGTCCCAAGGCATCTAAAACGTCATCTATGTAGATGATCTGATGACAAGGGCAGGCAGTTTACAGAAAACGATGCAACTCAAGGACGATATCACTTATTTGCTAAAGAAACACGGCTTTATACTTCGAAAATGGTCTTTGAATGTAACATCACTATTGAAAACATTGGCCAGCGATGACAAAACGGATAAAACCAAGCAAATCGTAGGCAATATCGAAGAGTCAATTCCATGTTTAGAGTTCATATTCTGTTCAGATCTGCACAGTAAGAGGGTGGTTGCCAATAAAGAACAATATTGTTCCAAGACAGTCAATTGTTTGATCCACTTGACTGGTTAGCCTCCATCGTCGTCTTGGCAAAAATTGTCATTCAACAATTGTGGGCAGCCAACATAGAGTGCGAGGATTTATGAAGAATTGAAAAATGTTAACCAAATTCGTATTTCACGATTCACGTATCTTCCACTTCCAATACATCCAACATCCAAATTCGCTTCTGTGATTTCAGTCAAAAGGCTTAAGCAGCTGCCGTTTTTTTCGAATTGAGTAAACATCTGGTGAAGTGGGTTATATAGATTAATCACAGCAAAAAATGAAGGGTGATCTTGATTGAAGCCCTATCTTGAAGAAACCCTACCGCAACTGGAGCTATTGGGAGCTGTACTATTATCCATTCGTCTAAACCATAAGTAAAGCAGGAAATACAAATACAAACTGATCAAGTGCTGAAATATTAAATTCCTAGTCATATCAACATCAGTGACATTCCGCTGATTGTGCATCGCGAGGCATGTTGCCAATTGAACTTAAATCGCATAAATCATGATGGTATAAACCAAATTTGATCACCCAGCCAACTGACTGTTGCCCCGTTCAACAATCTTAGTACTTAGTGAAGACAAAGAAATCAACAACCTGTTTACATTTACAAGTACCCTTCAACACACACACGAATGGTTTAACAGTAAGTCATCACAATATTAATCCTTCGAAAGGCTTAAAAGAATTTTGACGCTCATTTGTCGGTATATCAACAATCGTAGAAGGCCAAAAGAGACCAGAATGAGTGGAATCCATCTAACCAGAGAAAAGGTAATCAATGCAGTCCATAAAATTTACAAACATAAACAACTTAAATACTATTCAAGTGAAATCGAGTCACTGAAAGCGAGAGGCCGAAAACAGTGTAGAAAACAGTTAGAAAACAGTGTAGTCCTACATCCAATTATTATTCCTGCCAAAGTACCAATCACAGCGCTAATTTTGGAAGACCTACACAAGGCTAACAAACATGCAAGTGCTTTATTATCTCTTGAAATTTCGGCAATTCACTTAGAGCTTGTTACGGACATGACAAGCAAAGTTTTTCTGTAAATTTACCAAGAGATATATAGCGACAACGGGTTAAATTTCATCGGCGCAAACAGTCACTTAACCAGCGAACTAAATGGCAATTAAAACGCATAAAGAACTTTCGCTAATTTATGTCTTAGTCTCCATTGATCAGAACCTACAACTAAATCAATAGATTTTAGGAAGAATCATTGCTTGATTTTAATGTACTTAGAAAGAAGAAGAAGTATTCAACAACTGTAGGTCATTGTTAATTCAGAACGATTTGCTAGTGCTTTATAATGCCAACAAATAATTATTACTTGTATGCCAGCCCTATGGTGTTTGTATATACCACACTTATTCCGGCGGAGAAATATTATTCGTAACTCCACCGAGAGGCGCTTGCAATATTATCTGAAATCAAAAGATTTCCTAAATATAAATATGGTATTGTAACGAGATCAGTCTTGATCAGCAGTTCGAGTAAAGAAGAAGGCGTTTTGAGATGTTTTGAGACCACGAATATTTCAATACAATTAAATCAAAGTGAATCTGTACATTTTGGCTTCACTAACAAAAAATTAGAACCAGTTAAAGTACTGGGGAACATAACTAGATGCTAAACTGCGATGGATGCCCAAATTAAGAAAAATCATCAAGAATTATACAACGTAAATTTGCTAATAACCAAACACTCCCAAATGTCTCCTAGTAAAGGTTTCAAAAAACATTGACCTCAATAAAGACTTGGAGACTAAGTCATTTGCAGAGAAAATGTTCCCAAAAATGAAGAAGGAGTCACAAAAGAAGAATACAAATGTATTCTGACGCTTTCTTCCAAATACGTCGAGCAACCTTAGGATATACACTTTATGTTTAGTACGTCGATTGAGAGTTCCGTGACCCCTGGTTATCTCGAGAAGACTGGTTTAATAAGGAAGTCCAAAATTGTTACCATTACGCAAAAATTGTTATGTAATACACATAGACAAAGATGATACTGAATTTAAGTTAATGATTAATGACAATTTTATTACTCTCCCCCACACTTCATAGCTTTTGTCTATGCCATAGTACTTGAATTAAGTACCTAAATAAATATTGTTTTTAAGTATTTTAAACTCGTAAAACGAATATATTAATTTCCCAATTATAAACAACAAAAAAATAATTGCAAATTCTAAATAAATTCGATACTCATAACTAGACGCATATAAACACCGTAATAAAATTGAATTTTCCAGGCTATAAAAAATATTTATATTTTTAAAATTTTCAATGCCATAAATTTTTTTTTTTTATATATACAACATAAATTTTATGAAAAGTATATAAATTAAAATCAAACCTCGTACCATTTATAATTTTCACAAATTTCCACCACTGATCTTTACACTCTAATCTTTACTTCTTTGTGAATTAATACAAAACACAACGCAAAAATTAACAAAATTTTAATCCTAGAATTTGGAAAAATAAAACGGAAAACTAAAATTCAATTTAACAAAACGTCTCCAAATACAGAACTAAACAAAATCACAATTTATTTCCCACTTTTCTATTTTTCATTTATTTATTTATTTTTTTTATTTTTTTAAATCGCTTTTCATTTACTTAAATTTTCACAAATTTTTTTTATTCCTTCCTTTTTACTACTACAACACACACTCAACAGAACACAAAAACAACAAAAAGCAAATTCACATTTTCCTTTCGGTTGTTTACACAATTTTCATTTTCTATGTTTGTGTGCTTGTATATATAGTTGTGGGTGATGTCTATGTGTATATGTATTTATATATTAGTGGTGGAGAAAATAAAAAATTGGAAAATTTTATATTCACTCACAAGCATAAAAAAAAAATTAAATTAAATTTTCAACTCTAAAAAGCACAAGTCCACGCAAACTATTTTTAATTCGATTAAGGAATTCGCACCCGAAAATCTCCAAAATCCCGAAAATTTCCAAAATTAACACTTGAAATAATTAAAAAAAATTAAATTTTAAACAAAAAAAAATTTTTTTTTTGGAAATTTTATTACAATTTTAATTTTCAGCGACACGAATGGAAGACTGTGTGCAACTGAACTGAATAATTTCCATTTTTTCCCATGTATATGGGTTTCACTGACGAATTTTGTTCTCTCACTCTCACGATTTTCCCGTTTTTACTCATACACAATAAGGATTTTGTTTGTGTTGGTCGTTTTTCCAAGCCCCGGATAAATAGATTCATGCTTTGTTGAGTATAACAAAAAAAAAAAAAATAAAAATAAACAAATGGAAAAGTTCGTCGATTTTCATATTCAAGGTGGATATATTAATAAGCTCTCGGAGAAAAATGGAGAATTTGGCTTTTGTTGTTGTATTTTTACAAATTTGGGTGGTTGAGTTGGGTAAGGCGGTTTTATGAAAATGTACCCCTCATAGTATATTATACATATAGAAATGTATGTATGGTTGTATGTGAGAAAATTTTCCGTTTGATGGTTGGCTGAATAGAAAAAATATTGTGAAAATACGAGAGAATTTTATACTGAATTTCCCTGATATTTAATTTTTTTTTGTTCAATCAATGTTGAATGACCTTGAGTTCATAAATACATATAAAATATATCATGCCAATTTGTTTCTGTTTTGTTGTATTTTTGTTGAGGAGGTGGTAGAGGGCTGAATCACATCAGACGGCAATTTTTTTTATACACATATTAACAGTTGAGTATTGTTTAATTGCAGTTTTTAAACTGTGGGGTATAAGGTTCTTAGGTTATTGACTGTGGAACAAACAAGTTTTCTAATGCTAATAAATCATTGACATAACTATTTGTTCCGATTAAGATTAACTTTGAAACTTTTTTATGCTGAAATCGTTTTAGATAATAACATCATTTCTGGGTTATTAAATCTGTTCGTTTATTTTATTAGGGACTTTACTGCATTTCAAAAAACAGAAACTGCACAAAATGCAACAAAGGAAGGTGTGGTTCTATATCGGCAACATGATACTGTGTAAGAACTACACAAATAATTGTAACATGTAGTAGTTGTTTGCATAAATTTCGGGCATTCATAAAGATTATGGCTTGCATTGCATGAAGCGCAAAACTTAACAAAGACGTGGTGGCTACGAAGCTATCCGCAGAGTGCCAAAACCAAAATCGATTATTAATTTTATATGGACTTAGTTTCCAAATTTTAGGCAGGCACACATACAAAACTTTATTACGGTCAAGGAGGTCTGATGTGATTTCAAACATCTGGAGGTAAGAAAAAAGACAATTTAATGGTTTAAAATCTAATAAAGAACAGCCCTCACACGTTTCAATCCCTTAATAGTCGTCCGAGTATTAAAATTTATCTAATCTTCATCTGGTACTTAATTTTTTTATGACAATTTTTACCCAATCTGCTGTTTACAGATTCCTTACAAAAACGTAGGAGCGAACATTATATACATTTTCACCAAATGCTACTCCAAATACCCTATAATTGTGATTGTGTGCTGTCAAAATATCAATAAGAAAATGGATTTTTCGTTTCTATTATTTTCATTTTTGGATGGGTATATAATATGTCGTCGATGGTAGGGGATATTATGTTCCCATTGCGCATTTGATTTTAAAACCTAATTCGTTTTGGTGGTTTATATTCGCCGATATATACTACGTAATAAATCCCTAATCTAAACCACTTTAATCAAATTTTGATTTTGTTGTTCTATATATATTTGAGCCGATTTAGAATTTTTAAATCCCAGGCGATCGAATTACGCAATTTTACTGTCGTAACGATATTTAGTTCCGTCTTAAAAACCATTCATGTATAATATAGAGTCGAGTCCGTCCTCTCGTCTCACATTACATGACGACTACTAGGTATAGGTATTTTAATTCAATTAACCTCAAATTACACGAATCAAACAAAAGTAGGAATTTTAAGCTTTATGTATTTTTGTTGTTGCTATATACGAGTATCATCCCGAACAATTTTTAGCATCGCAAAGATTACAAAGAAAAACAAAAATTTATTTTCGTATATATTCCACCATCAATTTCATCTTATTCCGTCTTTATGATACCGATTTTCTAGTATTTCGATATAAGTACATATATATTTCGATGCCGATGTCGTTTTCCATTATGATGATGATGGTGCGAGTGATAATAAGGTGGAAAAAGCGTTTTTTCATAAACTTTTACTAGGTACTGTCATGACAACATGATAGATTTTGATGGAATTATTTTGATGATGGTATTTTCGTATATATGTTTGTGCGTGTAAATTTCTTTTTGAGATACTAATGGGGAGATTTCTGATTAGTGCCAAAGTTGGTGGAAATATACACATCGTTAATTTTTATTTTCTTGGGAATCTCAAAGACAAAGTTTATGTGTATATATATATATATATATATATATATATATATATATATATATATATATATATATATATATATATATATATAATCGATACTTTCGAGGAGCTTGAATATCAAAACTCATTTCTGAAAATCTGATGAAATTGTGATACGTGTTCTAAATGATGGAATAGATTTATGGATTCAGGCGATTGATATTAGCTTTTCGTACCTATATAATAAAATCTAGCCTCATATGGTAACTTTTTTAGCAAGTTTTTTCGATGTAATACTTAGTTTTAAACCTTAATAGGAGTAAGCCTATTAATATATCAACTTATGGCACTTCTCTTCCACATATAGAGGAAATGGTTAACAATCAAAAAAACGAAAAACCTTCTTAAATAATAAAGCGGTAAAAGTGATAGTTATTAAATGTAGGAATATAGTAAATACAAACCGATGATTACCACGAAAGTTTTATCGAGGCTCATTAAGAAGCCTACATAGTTCAGTATAGTAATGTATTTAATATAAAAAGATAACAACCAGCACCCCAACATGATAGACCATATTCCAATTTAAACATGATCAATGCTTGATAAATAATTTTAAGTACAGGAATAGGACCTAAATCACGATGCAAATAGCAAATCCTAGAAGCAGCTTAGTTGTATCTCTCAAAATTAAGGAATTGCGTATTAAACCCTAAATGCAAAGTTTTGAGGTTATCGTTAATCAAAGCTGTTACATCAATGTATGATTTACCAATATAAGCTAAAGCCAAGTCAGTTTCAAACCCAGTGCAGATTAGAAGCAACAAAGCGTCCAAAACTGAACCGTGAAGAACACTTACGTTCACCGTCCTTGGATTACTAAAAGTATCATAAACATAAGTCTGTTGCAAAAAAAATGAAGAAGAAGACAAGGTGAAGCAACTCCCGAAAGAGAATCAAGACTACAGCGAGTTATAACTGGCCCAAGTGCTGCTCGAATACGATCTGGAAAAATTTACAAAATGCAGCTTTTAATTATATCGTTAGATTATACCTCTGATCCTTTTTGCATCATTGGATGAATGTCTGTGAGGTGTCAACGCTCTGAGGCAAAGAAGTGGGAAGGTAAAACTGTCGAAATATGCAGCAGCGGAGGAAAGGCTTAACTTCCACAGTTATTGGATCCTCCCGATCCTCTACGTACTTTTCTGCTTAGATAGTCAACAGTAGCTAAACATTTCCTGGAAAACATCACAAGGTACAACAACTGTTTCCAGATAACATCTTCGGAACAACCAAAGAAATTAGAGAGCCAGAATACATGCCGACATTCAAGGTACAGGGTCAAGTATATCACTGCATCGGAAGTCTACAACCAAACGAAAAGCCTAAACTTTTGCAAGTATATTTTTTGGTAAAATCCACAACAAACAGACCAGCATTGCAGAAATGTACCACAAACAAAGCAAGAAATGGGCCTTCAGTTGCAAGACATGCTGCATCATCAAAATTCATACGTTCGCAGCTTCAAATCAGTCATGGAAAAGATGGGTCCTGAATTGAAAGTCGTCATATTAGCGGACCAAACCCCACAGAGTGAGCATGAGAGACGCTTCAATGCACCGATAACATCAGAAGGTCCAACGATACCGTACAGTACTCTCTCCTATTCTGGCAGAGGGAGAATAGATATCATTTTGGACTGCGACAAAGGAAACCGATTACAGGAATGCCACAAGCTAAGAAGATTTCTGCCATGGACTTCTACGTATACAGAATGATGATGCAATCTTCCAACTTTAACATTTTACTGAGAAGCAAGGACCTGTTTCATCAATTTATCGTGGATATGTTTCATCAATTTATTGTGGATTGCTGGTATTGGCCAGTTGATTATCTTGCCTTCGAGCTTCAAAGTCGCCCGAGATCTCAAAGAGCATTTCGACAAATCATACTTTATCTGTGAGCAACATATTCACAAACTACATTTGCATCAATGGATCTACCTGATCCCGAAAAGCTGTTGGAGTTAACCATATAAAGTAATCACTGTCAAAATACGGTCTTCAACCCAATCACTCACCAGTAATGTCACTTTCTGTAACTAAATCATCACCATACTATTGTGCCTATTGAAAGGCTAACGGCCTCTTTTTAAATCGATGCAATACACAAATTGTTTTACAATTGTATTCGTCTTGATCACGCTGTCAAAAGTTGTGCCACCGACCACTTTCCTAGAGGAAGAAAACTCATCAGTTTCAACAAATGGCATGCATCACAACAATAATTCTGCCATTGCATCGACATTATCGTTTGCTGCTGCCAAAACCTATGTGACTACAACAACATTTATGTGTTTGTCAATTGCTCCAGTCAAGGCCTTTGACCATTTTAGAAATCCTGTTAAAGAAAGAGCTCTGTTAGACATCGGTACCCAACTAAAGTGCATTATCGAGTCTTTTTCGTCGCTGCTGAATGTCCCACGGAGCATCAAAATTCACAGAATTGTCTCCAACATTGCCTCGTCCATGTCCAGTGCTATTATAACATTGAAGTTAAATAACCTACCCGATAAACTACCAGCCAATTAAACCATTTGAAAATATCAAATCTTAGGCCATTCCGTCTAATATTAAGAGTTTTTTAATACTAAGAGTATATAGATTTACTTCTAGGCACTGACTCATACTGAGGTTCATTATGAGTTACGCCCTTTTGGCTAAATAAAGATAGCAGTTCACTACTAGGGTGTATACCTTACTAGGCTGGATTAATTTTGGAGCTCATCACCACAAAATGCAGAACAGTTTTGTAATTTAAACGTTTCAGTTAATCCAAATATTTCCCAAATTTTTTTGTTAAGGCCATCATACTTTTTGAAAATTTTTGGAACTTTTAGCTAACCCAAAAATTTTTCTCAATTCTGATAGGCTAAACATCATGCCTTTTGAGAATTTTTGAAATGATTTAGTTAATCCAAATATTTATCAATTTTGATAGGTTAACCATCATGCAAACCAAATAACATCTGTACGCCATACTTTTGCTTTCCCTAGACTGCGTATTTAAAGCCTAAAACCTCATATATATTAAGCTACAAGTGAAGTTTGATGGGTCCGTTAAAGCACTAGCAGGTCGCTCAATTCACTTATGACGGACCAGTAGTACAAAGCTATCTATTTATAATTTTGATTTTCTTTCGAGCACACACGTACGCATTTAGTGCTAATATGACCAAAAAACGTTTCGAGGGAACCTCATCAAATTCAATACATTTAGAATCGATCGCAACTTGTTAAACACATAGTATCCATACACGTGCCGATGATAAGCCGCCGACAAAGACATATTTGCGTATTTTTGTTGGTTTCATCACAAAAGCAATCCACATTGAATTGGCATTTCTACCTCGCATTACAATTATTGATATGGGATTCTTGAAATGATGTGTGGATACCCGAAGACTATTCAAGTAAGTTTTCTCCGATAATAGGACCATCATTTTATCGAAGTCAACTCAAATTTGCACGAAAACCTGTTAATAAGAAAATTAATTTCGGTCCATTTATATTTGATTTACTTACGCTCGTGGGAATTTTCTCTTATAAATTTAACGGCCATTAAGTCTAACGATTATATTATACCAAGGACTTGTCTAATTATACCTGTAATGAAAACAAAAGAAAAATTTAAATTAATAAGTCATTCAAATATATACAACTATCGTAATTTTGACTATCGTAATTCTAAAGTGTGACCACAAATAATTAACGTATATGTTAACAATAACAAGCCACCGTAACTTGTTCCGTGAATCTAAATCTATCAGCGTCCGTCTTTCTTTATTATTTTCTTTTGTAATGTCAATCGTCTTTGATGTGTACCACTACTAATGCGTAATGTGGCCGTTTGAAATAATTTAGTAATAACAATAAGTGCGACAATTTACGACATGACCTTAATATCTGTTGAACAAATGTGTTAATTATCGGGAAATATATACATATACCATTCGAATTGTACACAGCCGTTAAAAGACATGTTAATCACGATGATATCATCGTCACTTGACAGTTTATATCTTAATTTCCAATCGTACGACCAAATAAATTTTCGTTTTATTTCGTTCGAAATCACTTCAATCTATTTTTGCCTTTGAATTGGTTTTGATTAATGCATAAATGTTATCACGAAAGAAAATCATCTTGGCCATTATATAGTTTGACCGATGTACTTTTAAGTTTTATTTTCATTTACTATATTTTAAGTCAAATCTGTGATTTATTATGTGGTTTAGATAATAAGGAGATCTGTCAATTGAATTGATTTTAACCCTTTACTGCAGTCTATTTATTCGTTGAACCGTTTCAAGCTGTCGATGTAAACCATATTTTAGGTGTGAGAGTTTCTTAAATCAGGTATAATTTTGAAGACTTCCGTTTTTGTTTTTGATTTTTAATTATATTCTCCATAGTACGTGCTTTGCTTTCTGATAGCACAATTAACATGAGCATTGTTTGTGAATAGCCCGTCTTGTCGTGTACTTCCTTTTGATACATCCCATTGTAGAAAAGTCAGTAAATGTGTCTGGATGTGACTTTCAAGGCTTGAAAATGCACATCAAGGGAATCGGTGCTAATACCTCTTACCATCAGGTTCCTTGTGATCCAGGATGAACAGGAATGACTCCTGGTTTCAATGTATTTATACCGTAAATTTAGGTTCTTAACGGAAACTCAACTGTAACTCATTGACTATTTACAGTCGATAAACGTTATTATGTTATATAATCAAACATACTTTGATTGGCTCAATATAAAGGACAATATTGCTCAATTTAATCTTGATAAGTCGAAGTAATAATTTATACAGATTGACTCAGTATAAATAAATTGAGTCAATTAAATTATGGTAACCAAAAAATATAGAATAAGCTCAAAAAAGAATTTCGTAGCTCAATTATTAATATTGATAAAAAACGTTTGGAAAAGAATTTGTTTGGTTGTTAAAGCAGTGTTTATTAATTATTAATTGTAAAACGAAAACTAAAAACAATTTTAAGTAAACTACGAAAAAATAAACACATTTTGGTAGCTCAATTTATTCTTAAAATTCAATAGTGAAAAAAAATCTAGAAATGTTGCTCAATTTCATCTTTACAAGCAAATATTAATAAATACAAAATTAAAAGCAGGCAATTTATTTTATAGTTGAAAGAATAGTTAATTTTTTTTATTGGCTCAGTATACCAAATTCAGAAAATAATGGTAACAGTATTAAAAAAAAATGTCTTCCAAATGTAAACGAAAAATAAACAATTAGCTCTTATATAAGTTTTGCTCAATATTGTGAACATATATAATTAATGAACCTTAGTAAGTATTGCAAAAATAATGAGTCAATAAGCAAACAAATTTTAAGTCGAAAGCATATTATTTTTTGTTGCTCAATTATTTATTGCAAAAACCTCTTGCCTTAGCGAAATCAAGATGTTGAACACGGAATTTAAAACAGTTGCTCAATAGTTTTCTCTTCTTTATGATTTAGACCGAAACACTTTAATCTTTCTCCAAGTTAAATTTCTATGTCCTTACACAAAAAACATAAAAGGAATTATAAGAAGGAAAAAACAGAATTAAAGGAATTATCTATTTTATTTTACATAAAAGGAAATATGCAACCATACTATAATGGAGTGAAAGCACAAATATGCCGCACCTTGGAAGGTTACAATTAGAAAACTGGAAACAGTTATAGTTTATTGGTGTCAAGTCAATCATAGCCAACTCTTTTTAATTATACACAAATCAAATTAAAAAGAAATAAATGGTGGCCTTTGACCCGTGCAGTCAATATATCCACGTGTCTATAAATATAATTTGATGTTCGCCTCGACAAAAAATATTTATTAATTTCAAACGTTAAAATCTATTAAATCGTCGATAAATCTTAACATATATGTCAAATTCTCGATCTCCATCTCAATATTTAAATAACAAATTTTCAAAATTTTTTATGTTGATATACGATTAGTGGTTGTTGTTTTGGCAAATTTTGTCAAATATTTAAGATTATGTGGGCGATTCATTCATGAATTATGATAGTTATTTCATATCGCCACACTTTTGGTGAGTTATTGAAAGATTAGTTAATTGTATTTCACTAGCTTAGAGGTTAACACGCCCTCAAAGGTTAAGGTATGTATGGCTTTGACATTCGAAAGAATATTTCTATAAATGGATTCATTCCCTTTTGACGTATTTTAGGTTCTATTTATATATGCGTGTGATCGCTTATCATTTTGAAAATGGCACCACTCATAAACAAATATGATAAAGGATTAACTATTCAATGTGTTATATATGACAAAATATTGGGTATGTGTTGAAATAAGGTCTGCTATTATTAATATTTTGATGATCTAGTAGACTATTATACCTGAATAGGCTTCAAAAAATCATCGAACTACTATGGCTTCAATACTAAGTCCAAACTTTGGCATAAAAAGTTTTATGAGGAAAGTAACAGATTGAGCAGTAAAAGAAAACTAAGATAAAAGAAAATATAAATTCATAAATTCATAAATTCATAAATTCATAAATTCATAAATTCATAAATTCATAAATTCATAAATTCATAAATTCATAAATTCATAAATTCATAAATTCATAAATTCATAAATTCATAAATTCAGTCTGATTGTCACGTCAGATGTCAAAGGGATTGCAGAAAGTAGTAAAAAAGTCTTCGTTACTCAGAAAAAAAATCACTTCAGCGAAATGAAAAGTTGTGTAGTATGACCACTTCTTTTACAGTGGCAATTTTGTCAAAGATGAAAGGCAACAGTTAATGATGGAGCTAATAACATAAGTGGCCAGTCAACAAACCAGTTTTTATATTTTTTTATAATTTAGAGGTTCTGTGACCCTGTTCTAATCAAAAGATATTACAAGTGTATATGAAAAGCTTGATTGATAGTAACCATTATCACCATATATATTTGCACTCAGATTCTTTGACATCTTTAAACAGAAAATTTGCAAATTGTTCGTTTTATCCCGAACGTAATTCGAGCGCTACTAATAATCTGTCTTACATTTAATATCTTAATGAAATTAACGTCCTTTTTTCTGTTTGATCCGCCTGTCCGCATTATTAACACCATCCGAAACCTGGGAGGTTTGATTATCATTTAGCCCACAATTAATAAAGTCAAATGACACTAAAAACAGAAAAGTCACTATAAGTCACGATGTCTTATCGGGCTTTTTTTGGTTTGAAAAGCTGGGTTGTTGATATATGTAGTATGGTTCTGCAATGGCCTCCTAGAACCAATTATATATAAAGTAGACATACAGTATCAACAATAAAATAGAAAATTACAAAATATAAATAGAAAATTCTAAGAAAATTCCAAGCAAATCAAAAGATATTTTCCCTAAAAAGAGATTTCCTTTTTATTTTTTACTTGACATAAAAATAGACGAAAAGCACTAGAGCTACACAATAAAAAAAAACAAAAAAATTTAAGAGAAGAACAAAATTGATTTCAAATCCAACCACCATTCGTATTTTTCACAGATGTCTCATAAATAGGATTTTCTTTTATTTCAATTTTCGTAAAAAGTCTTACACAAAACAAAATCACAAAATTGGATTTCGAATACATGTATACATACACACAACATGTATATGTATAGTAATATTTATCCTGGGGTGCGCGGGTGAATTTACATTGAGGTATGAATGGCGGAAGCAAATATATAAGAAACCAAGCAAGAGTAAGGTACATATATTATTTTTCAGCCATTTTTCTACTCTCGTATATTGTCTCATTCTATCGGCTCTCTTTTTCTAAATTTTCCTAAACACTTGGGTTCCATATACACAACCACAATTTTAAAATTAATTGTATGTGTCGTAATCGTAATTGTATTGTTACATTATAGTTTAAAGCCACCCCGTGGCCGCTACACGCTCATACGAGTTAAGAACAGACAATGATATTGAAAATAAAAATACTCTCCTGAAAATATATTCTCGATATAGAGAAACCCTCAAACTGCCAATCAATCAATAAACATTTTTTTGGAATATCAAATACATTCACATGTACATCAGTCGTAACGACTACAGACACAAAAATTATGAGATTTTTATGATAGAGCAACAGGGTAGTATTTATAATGCGCACGCTTGGAGATTTCCCCCTCACAATATCTCGTACCACACACATCAACGTTTTATACCACACAATCGAAAGTAAATTACGAAAGTCATGAATGTCTCCAAAGAATCTCGTAAACAATTTTTTTTTTTGTTTTAATTCTATTTTTAAATATTTTGGAGACTTATAGGCTTTTGTTTTTTTCTTTTGTGCTTTGCTTTGTGCCACGTGGTAGTCGAAATGAATTGTTGTGCTTATAGAAAATGAAATATAAATGAAAAACGGATATATAAAAGGAAATTATATGTTGCAGATTTTTATCAGAGAATAAGAAAAGTGAATGTTGCGTGGAAATAGCCATGGTGTGAGAATTTTGGATAAGGTTAGTGTTTGCATTTTTATTTCTCTGTGCTAACACGATAATTAGTACCTCCTGTTACTTTCAAAAGATTTTCGATGTTATGTCATTGTTAATTTAATAAAAGTGAAATGTGTGAAGCAAGTAGAAAAGACGAACCCTGTCTAACTTAATTGAATTATGTCTTTTATAATAGGATTATCTCATTAGGGAAATGTTGTGTCCGAAAATAACAAAGGATCGATTACGTTGAAAATAAAATGCTATTTATTTATAAATATATAATTCGAGTCACGTGATACGGCTCGTTAAATTCCATTCTTCTGCCATGTTTAGGTTTCATTCGATAATTAAGATAAAAAAAATGGTTTGAATGTAAGTTGTACACAATCTAAGGCCCTGTCCGAAACCAAAATTATGTGTGTATAGACTTACTTATATACAACATAGGAAAGTTAATCGATTTGATCAAATTTGTTTTTTTTTTTTTAACTTTCGATGTTTTTGAATTACTATAATATGGTTATTTACGTCCTTGTTTTTGACTTGAAGGGTCCCTTTCAATAATTGCTCTGATTTTATGAAATTCCAGGGTTTATTAATTATGTTTTTATTTGCATCATGCGGTCTCAGATTGTTTTATAAGCCACCCACTATAATAGACAGCAAAGCGAAATATTATCCTGAATTGAAATTTTTTCCTTTTAATGGTAGTCAATAGTAACTTATGCTGTTGATTTAGACCAAGGTTGCCGATTAAATCTTTTGATTGTTATATTTAAAAACTTATCACTGCGGTATATTAAAAAGGATTATATCAAAAAGGATTATAATATCACCAGGTTGGTTTTTATTAAAGTATGACCACTGAATTGTACAAAAGCTAGTATCGTATAGCTTTGCAGTAGCAGATTGATGTTTACTGCCGATTGATGATTAAGTATACATAGTGGGTCCAACATAGAAGCTTATATCGAGGTCAACAGTTCTACAACTCTACTGTGTTTTTATTTTTACAACCAGATGGCCAACTATTTACTGCCAGCGCTTTTAATCGTTTCGATGCGGCTTGGTTTGATGACAATGCTTTTATTTCAGCATCTAATAACGTTACAGTACAAACTGTATTTGGTCATTTCATTAGCATCGATGAAATGACAGGATGAAATGTTCAATGGTTTATTTCAGCTCGAC
The DNA here is from genome assembly GCA_963556175.1 of Tipula confusa. NCBI lineage: Eukaryota > Metazoa > Arthropoda > Insecta > Diptera > Tipulidae > Tipula > Tipula confusa. The sequence continues at coordinate 14,021,156 of OY744476.1, read as the reverse complement.
AGTAGTAACAGTGCAGAAGAGGACGGAATTACTTCATTAAAAATTCATTTTTTTATAAGAATTACGCCAATGGTCTGGTTGGTCTTTTTTCTTCTATTTTTAATGAAAGCCTTTGAACTGATTTTTTTCAGATCCTTGGAAGATCCGTGAAAGTTATTTTTTAAACTCGCAAATGATACCTGGTTAGTAACTGTCGACGGAAGGTCGACTATTACAAATTTAGTTGATTTTTACTATTTTCTTCATAGCAGCATAGAGGAAGATTAGCAACGTGATGTAGTTTATAAGGACTTTTTAAAGGCTTTTGATAAAATGGATTGTTATATTTTTATCAGTAAGCGAGATGCATTGAATTACCAATTCATCCCGATAAGATAGTTGCAGTCTTACCTTAAAATCCATTGGCAGTTTCTTGAGATACAAGATTCCATATTCCATTGTTTCCGTGTAATCTTTGGCTTGCTTCAGGGTAGTCACATTGGTTCATTGCTATTTTTTCTTATTTGTTAGTGATGGAACTAAATGTTTTAATTTTGCTGACTACGTTAAAATCGTGGCTTTAATTAGTACCATATTTGATTGTATAAGATATCAAATGGACTTGGATGAAGTTTCCATTTGGACGTCTTGAAACAAACTTTCTTTAAAAGTCAGCAGTATATTATGCAACAGTACCTTGCAGCACTATTGCAGGTTTTATTATACGTAATGGTAAAATTTTTTGTGATCCGCCCACACTTGAAGCCCTATATGTGGCAATTGTTTGCTTAATTCTATAGGGTATGCCTATCAAGTTTGGTCACTATTTTATGAATGTCATTTTAATAGAATTGAAAGCCTGCAGAAACAATTCATTAAATATGCACTTCGAGGGTCGAGCACGTATTATCGCCTTATAGAAATCGCTGTAATCTTTTAAGACTGCGGTAATTGTATCAACTTCGGGATGTTACTTACACGATCTTCATTTTTAATGTGCTAAACAAGCAAGTTGGTTGTATGTAGTGATATTCTAGCAAGTCTTAAATTTTATACACCGCCCCGAAACTTGCGGCGCCAGGATGGGATAAACTTACAACTCGAGTATGTTTCGACTAATTATGGATTTTAATAATCAGTTTTGAATATGTCGCGAGCTTTTAACACCGTTTATGATATATTTGACTTCCCAATTTAGGGGTGCGTTTAAGGAAAGATGGTTACTTTAGCTCTAACTAAACAAAGAACCAATGACATTCTTGTAAAAATACTAAATATCTAAAGTCACCTGGGAAGCATTGACAGACAATGTTTTCATCAGACTTTCAAACACCTACTGACAAATCTATATCACCCAATTGTACATAATCGGTAATAGTACAGCTATACATTAACTGCGATTAAATTTGCAGCGCTAGCATTTAAGTCACCCACAACCATTTTGAAATCGAGCATCGATATATAGACCCCATCAGGTTATCCAAGCTTTTGCAAAAAAAGGTTTTAAAATGTCAGGTTGACTAGTCATATGCAAACACGTAAGTTTATTGATTGCTTTGAAATGCTAAACCTTCCTTTAACACTCCGAATTTGGAGCTGATTGAGTTAGAGTTTGCACCACCTTAAAGCCTGTTTTAGATAGTGGCTGATGTAAATTGTATAATCTTTATTTTTTGGTATTGAAATGACTTTTATGTGGATGACGTAATGAAAGGTACTGACACACTTAATCACACTATTAAAGAGATGTGGGTTTCAACTTTACAAACTCTGTTCGGATTTCCCCTTTATCCTCACATCATTGGATGCTACTTAGGGTACACCATTCGTTTTATTAGTTCTCGATTTATCTTATAACACTACGTCTTATGAGATCAAGATGAACTTTTTTAAGCTTTCATTAGAAACCAGCTGCATTCAAAGAAACATATTACAACATAGCCGGTATAAAGATAAAGGTATCAGTCATCACAATCGGACCACTATTGCATGTGCTATTGACATTTTCTTCATATTAATAAATTTACAAAGTGGTACCTTTTACCGATTTTTTAGGCTTCAAATCATTTATGAAAATGTATGAATATTTTATAGCAGTATTTATAATGATGTCGAGAGCCAGATAATGATATTTCTAAATTGGATCTATTTTCGTGGTATAATATTAGCTCTGGGATCCTCATTTTAACTGATGACCATGGATTATAACGACGATGGATGTACTGTCGTTATTTATGTATTTTCTGTCGTTATTTATGTATTTTATTTATGTATTGTGGGTTATGTGGGAATAAGGTTCTACAAGATGTGTCGCAGTTGATTGATAACTGTGTCGCTGGATGGAACAAGTGGAAGAGGATGTTCGATAAAGAACTCTTCTGGAAGTTTATATTCGAAATGAGTCTCAACTGATGCTGATTCATTATCGTGTAGAAGAGGTGTACCCGTGACCACGTTTTCGGGGCCTTGTACTTACTGAATGTCAGTGGTAAGTAGACTAATATAACCCAATTGGCGTGATTTCCGTGGATTGCATTCAATTGTAGACTGGATTGCTCGAGTCAGTGGCTTATGTTGAGTGTAAATGGTGAAATCCTAACCTAATATTTGATTGATTGATAAATTGCGAGTAATTCCCGATCGAACACAGAATATTGCTTTTCCGTATCGGAAAATTTTTATAGGAGAAGAATTCCAGAGGCTCACAACACTTCTTGTTACTGTATACTGTCGCAATACTGCTCCAATAGCAGTTGTTGCATCAGTAGTAATGCTAAGTTTTGAGTCGCTAATTGGAAGGCGAAGAAGAGTTGTGGTTGTTAATTCTTTTTTAATGGACGTAAATGCTTTGTGGCAATCGTCAATCCAAAGGAAGTTTTTTGCCATCTTTTAGTGTTCTAGCGAGCTTTGGAATAAATCGGAAGTAGTAATTTACCATATCGAGAAAGTCCTAAACGGTTTTGATTGAAGAAGGAGCTGGTAATTCTCTGACGGCATTAATGTGATCATCGGATGGAAGTATTGATATGAACATCAAACTGAACTAATCTTTGGAATGATTGATCTAAGAGTAGTTTGTGTTGCTCTTCAAATTCAAAAGCCACAAGAATTTCGTCAATGTAAACAAAAATAAAATCGAGGCCCCAAAAAACTTCGTACATAAATCGTTGAAATGTTTGCGCAGTGTTGTAATGTTTCCGCATACGAGTAATTTCGAAGAGGCCGAATGGCGTGATTATTACGGTTTTATGAACATTTTCGGGTGCAACTGGAATAAACTATTAAGCTCTGACGAGAGCAATTTTAAAAAATATTTTGGATCCATGCAAGTGCGCATGTAGAAATTTTGGATAGGACAACAGACGGGATGCCCTGCAAATCCCTAATTCCACTATGTGTTGGATTTCTGTAAAAGCAAATTTGCAATTTTTATGATTTCTGGGAGTTTCCTTAACCAGAGCTGTTTGATGACCGAATCGTTTAGTTGATCAAAGCAACAATGTGTCGCAAAACACGTCTGAATTGTTGCATGCACCATTAGGTAAAACCTACTGCAATCTATAACAGCAACCTAAGCTGGCAATAATTCTGACACATATATATCCTTCATTTGCCTCCTTAAGGTTATTCCGGGCAAAACATGAAAAATCAATACTAACATGGAACAAACCTCTTTTTGACTAAAGAGCAATGACACATACTGAATTTGTGCGCCAAAGTGTGAGTCAATATCAATGATAAAGTGTATAAGATCTGCCAGTAAATCAAATATATTTATTCCAAATAACGTCTTTCAACTTCTCACATCTTTTATGACTTTCGATAAAATTATAAATTAATGAACCCGACTCACCCACCAAGCAGCACTATAATTTATTTTAAATGCTCTACAAATCTTTAAGCGCATTAAAATATCTTGTAACTCAAAGCATTTAAGTAGAGCAATCTATAAATATAATAATTCCAGTTTGAAAATCACTTTGATGTGATTATACATATACACAGAAAAATTACATTATATGATCTCACATCCATATCCATTAAGATCACCTACAAAAGATACGATATTTAATGTTCTTCCTTTCATTTATCTTAAATTGTTAAAAAATTGTTGTTGTAAATAATTTCCATTCCAACCATTTCTTGTCATCACGATCGTTAAAAAAAACTTTCAGCACCACAATTAATTGTACACAACAAAAGTAATCATTTAACTGTCATGGTAAATAATTAAGATACGAAAAATTTGAATCTTATAAAAATGTATCGGTCGACGTATACAAAGCTAACTAACACTTAAACCAATTCATCATCGGAATATAATCGTGTTAGACAGGTAAATTCACCTCGTAATAAATAGCCGCTGGGATCGGCGGTTTTTTATCTTATGTCTATGTCGAATGTACGTCACTGTTTTTGTGTAATATATTTTCATTTCACCAAACAATTATTAAAAAAAAAAAAAAAAAAAAAAATTTCGTATTTTTAAAATATAAATGAAAATTTTATTAAAATTTTCAAAAAGAAAAACATTTTTTTTTTGTTCACGTCTAAAAGAATATTTTCATTTACATATTTTTATTTAATCATGTGCGCGATTCGAAGACAGCACAAAATTAACGTCTATCGTGTATCGTATACATAAAGAGAAATGTACTTGCCTGTTTGTAGAGGGGTACTAAGGTTTTCTCGATGGATTTCACTTTTATATCAAATTCCTTAATTATATTTTCCGCATATCCCACTTTTGACATTTTTCACATTTATCTGAATTTTTATATTTTTTAACCCAAAATAATGGGTAAGACACCACACACAAGACACAAAAATATCCGTTCGAGATAAGACACAAACACACTTAATACACTTAATTTAATTTAATTAATAAAAACCGTAAACAAAAGACAATTGTCTTAAATCATAAAAAACAACAAAAACACAGAAAATAACGAAGCGCAAATTGGATTGAAATGATCTCAGATCGAGATCGATAAAGACACTAAAATATATTTTCATAAAAAAAAACAAAAAAAAAAAAAAATAATAATACGAAAAAAATGTAGAAAATTAAAAGAAAATCTACTTAAAATTTTCTTTTTTGACTTCATAAATGTTCGCCGTTTCCGTAACAGTATACGTGTGTATGGAATGGGAAGTATTTTCTCAATGTGTACTGTTTGCTGTCTGTGTATATATACATTTATACCATTGACCGCATACAAGTGGGTGGATTATAAGTATGTTGACCTGTTTTGAGTGATTTATTTGGTTGATTTTGCGTGCATGCAATTCAAATTTACGAATGACTAAATTTTTGCCATAAGACATTAAAATATTGAATGAGTCTGGCCGATGTCTAGATGCTGAGACCACCTAGTACGTTGTTGTTCAGTGATATATTAATAAAAATTTGATTAATAGTAAAAAGAACTGGCTGCGATAGTATTCAATGGGAAAATTTGAAAAATAAAATGGAAATCAAAACAAAAAAAAAACATAAATGTAACACCTCTGTAGAAATAACACTTTCGTATTTTGACTGCACAATTGTTTATAGGTAAAATATAATTGGAACTATTTGCTTTGCTTAAGTCGCATGTCGTATGAACATGTTTCTAAACAATTTTTTTAAATTCCCCTGCCCAATGGCCTGCACTGCGAACTAAAATATCTTTCTTTTTTGCTATTGGGTTTATTAATCCAAGAGGGTCTTTACCTTCCTAATAAAGGCGAGAATGCTGCTTGCAGAGACCAATTTACATTTCTCAGGAGTCGAATACCTCTCTTCAAAATGAATCCACCTCTGTGTATATAGTATGTGCTCTGCGGTTTCTACTTCTTCCAAACAGAGTCGGCACTTCGTCTCCGTAAACAGGTTCATTTTATTCAAATGATAACTCAGGTTACAGTGACCTGAAAGAAAAGTAGTTTCCTGGTATTTCCTTTACCGAAATTGACCGCTAAGCCCTTATGGTGAAATGGTCTGATCAAAAATTTCACTTATGCCGAGAATACAGTTCCAATAGGACAAGCACAAGCCGGTGCAGGCAGTTACAAGCCGGTGCTTTCAATACTGCTTGGCAGTCGGACAAAATGTGGATGGAGGCGCTTTTAAGACCGTTAGTCATAATAGTTAAGGCGCAGGTTGCAATGGCGTGATTTCGGCAAGACACACTGGGGTAAGTTTTCAGTGAATTCGGTATTTTGTAGTTGGGTCTAAAAACACCAATGCCGACTCCACTATCCATTTTTATCCATCCGTGAACCAGACTAGGCTGTTAGGTTTCAAAAGAGGTCTACCATTGTCCCAGTCTATTCTATCAAGGAGTGTTACCACGAAATCCCTGCCAAACCAGAGTTCTTTGGGCATCACGTCCAGGATTCTAAAGAACATATTCAAATCGGAAAGTTCGTTCAAGACGTTCAGGTGACCCATATGACCATCATGACTATATTGGTTCACTAGCTGTAATCTAGTTGTACTTAGTAGCTGATTTTTTGATGTAGATATGAAGTGGAGTTACTTCGATGAGGTGATTCCGAGACATGCTAGCCAATGAGGTTAGTTTGTTCATAACAACTTTCTGCTGTACTTTAGGCCACGAAACTATGGCTCCATAGGTTACAATTGGCCTCACTATCATGATATACATTAAGTAAATCAGAGGCCCAAATCTGGCCGAAGTTACGCCAACTGGCCCACATGGCTGAAATCGCGCGTTCGCTAGTTGAGTGTTCCAATTCAGTTTCTTATCTAGGACAACACCCAAATATTTAACTTCATTGGAGTATCCGTTATTGATATTATTTAGACTATAATTGAACCTAGGTTCAATTTACGTCTTTTGGTAAAGGGCACCGGGACTGTTTTTTTAGGATTAATCGAAATGCCTTCTTTAGTGCACTGAACTCATTACCTACAGATTAGATGTAATCTTCCTAACCATGGAGCTAATCCAGTGGTTAGTCAAATCATCAATTTCTCTACGCTTGATTGCTCTAGCAATTGAGTCGTATCCAGTATTATTAAAAGCTCCCTCAATATCCAAAAAAGCGCACAAAACAATTTCTTTCGATCGGTAGGCCGCTTCAACCTTGGTGACAAGTAGATGCAGCGCTCCTCTATGGATATGCCTTTTCTGTAGGCGAATTGATTAGGATTCAGAGGTCTGGATACAATTAACCATTATCTGATATGAAGATTTACCAGTCGTTCTATAGTTTTGAGAATAAACGATGTAAGGCCGAAAATATTTAGGGAATTTACTTGGCCGATTGCCAAGCTTTGGGATAAAAACCACATTGACTTGGCTTCAAGCCTGTGATATGTAACCCAAATTGAAGCTAGTTCTAAATAAGGTTACCAAAGTAGGGGTTCAAGTTCAAACCTCTTTAAAGGAGGGCTAAGAAGATTCCATCCCTGCCTGGAGGCTTGTTCGGCTGAAAGGAGTTAATGGCCTATTTGACTTTTCCCGAAGTAATAAACTTATCTGATAAACTATTAATTAACCCACCCCCCCAATTTCACCCATAAGTGTATCAAATATGGTGTTAGTAATTGTATTTGTGTCGTAAACAGGGTGAAATGGAGCAGCTGTAGGTATATCCTCGATATTTTCACAGTTTTTCCTCCACGTAAGGCGTTTGGGACGCATTATTTCAGTGTTGTAACTCATTAGAATGCTTTGCCTTACTAAATATTCTAACCCTCTTTACTGTGTTCCACCATGGAACTTTGCGATTAACCACAATTACGCGCCACACAGCTGCTTCCGTAAGAAGATAGGAGTACATCATAAGACAAGAAAGGCGTAGTTTCTAGATCACTTATTGAACTCAGAGATATTGGCAGCAAGTCTTTGATGAAAAAAATATCCCTGTAGGTGTTCCAGTTTGTAACACAAGGGATGCGACGCTCTGCCGCCTGTATGATCACTCCTAGTATATCGAACCTGATGTGCATGTGGTCCGCAAAAAAGCTTCAGAAGAACGTTAATATTAGATGAAACAAATATTGCCGTTCGGGGAAGTTCTTCCCTGCGATCGTAAATCAACTTACATGACTTAAGGTGGTGGCCTCTGATTTTTCACCCATATGTTTAATTACCGAGGTGGGAGCCGTTGACTTGGAGTATCTACCATGGACAGCCATTTTTGTAGTCAACCTAGCTGATTACTCAGATACCGAAGTATGAGTTGCGGAGAGGTGCATTGATCGTTCTCCCGATGAAGAGGCAGTGGGAACAGAACGCCCTACAGCACTGCTGTTCTCAGATGCTCCCTTGTTGTCCATTATACCTCCTTTTGTAGCTGGTATTGTACCCCCTTTGTAGGAGCTGATTCCAGTGGTTTGGTTAGTGGAGGAGGAATCGCTCTTAAAAGCGAGTGTAACCGAAGCGATATGCAACGTTCCCCTTGGATTCGTGCAGTGTCTTTATGGAATAATCACCTATGTGGACATGACCAAATGGACTAGTGCCCCAGTTGTTGTCCGTTGCAATATCTTCCAGGAGTTTGCTGCAAGACCATTGTTCTGCGCAGTCACGGTAGCAAGAATTGTCTCGCTCGACAAGCCTAGGCTCTGTGGAATAAACCTCCTAACGATGTTTGGCCTAGGAAAATCATCCTGTTCCACCAAAGTTATGTTCAGACCACATTTTGATCTTAGTTTATCAAAATTGTTCCTCATCCATTCCGCTGTGGAATGATCGGAACATACAAAAGAACTTACAAAACAGAACAGCCATCTTTTAGAAAGCCCACTTTTAGCTTTTCTGGCCGGTGGTTTAGTGGCTTCCAAAGCAACCTCGAAAGATCTCTCGTGCTTACAACAAGATCTGCTGTTTAAGGTAGTTGCTTAGCAGCGGCTAGAGCTTTATCTCTAGTTTTGCCTTCCTTGGGCCTTGACACCAAGATAATCTATGTAGGTTGCCCCTGAGATGCAAGGAGGCGTAACTACACTAGGGTAAGGTTTTATGAATATGCGTATGCCTAGAAAGCTTTGACTCCTAAGACAACAAACTCAAACAACCGCCGTACTGTAAAAGTGACAACACAATAAGCTGGTATACTTATCTTAAGTTGGGGTGACAGTGAAAAGACTCAAAATCTTACTAATTTATTACCAATTCAAAACTCAATTTGTTGCTGCACCACTTCTAGTTTTTGCCAAAAGTCAGAATAAAAACTTTTCATGTCTTTTGAACCAAAAAGACCTTTAAAAGTACACATCAATAAGTACCACATCAATATATCAATAATTCCCCAACAAGATATCAATCTTTATTGTATGCACAAGTAATTGATTGCAATTGAAAACATTAATTTGTATTACTTTATATAAATATTGATGTGGTCATTTATTTTAATATCAGCGTCGTGAAATGTGTAATAAAATTATTTTAACCTTTTGACATCAACAATTAGCAGGGTCATAAATCATAAATAGTTGGGATAGTTCTGTTACTAAATGATTTCGATTTATTATATAAATAGCACAATAATAATAACAAATAGTTTTTACAAGCCATTGCTGGCTCTTACTGTACCAACAGTTGGAATCTATCAAATTCGATTCCCAATAAATCAATACTGTTTCTTATCTCCTCTGTAACTGCTGACTACCTCTTTAATTGCAATCAAGTAGATTCACTTGAAATCTTTTCGAAGAAACTCACTTCAAAAATTTTGTAGAAGGTTGGGACTTCACCGTCTACACCAAGCACAAATCTTTGAGACCTCCAAACCGCATCCAAATTGCAAACCTCCTGAGCAATTTAGTCACAAATTGAATGTAATCAAAGACAAGCGCGGCATTTAAATAACATCATTCACTTTTCCACAAATGTTTGACATGTTAATGGTAAAAAAAATCTCGTTGCGGTAACATTATTTTGAACTACCGAGGACGAAGGGGCACTAAAGCCAATCAAACACAACACAACCGAAACAGTTGAAGCTTATATCGATTATCAGACAATCACACAAAAAGCAGACTTAGTAATTGAGAATTTACATTCTGGTTCAGGATATCGCTAGATACTAGAGCTTTTTCAAATGCCTAAAGCTTTCAAATACACTGCGGAACATCAACTGCGGAATCAATATTTTAAACTTTACACAATATTTCAGTTTCAGGTATCCGTGCAACTCGTAAATTGAATATCGGTTTATATTTCTGGCCTTTGTAGAATAAAAAAGGACCTAAACACTTTCTTGTTTATCCTTACAACATTCAAAAGTTCAAAGGCGACTTTAGGACAACTCGAAATCCCACCAGGAAGGAAATCTCATGGCTATCCAAAGATCACGTCGTGCGATAATTTTTCATACTATGTAGACCTCAGAAAACATGTCGTGTTTGCCAATTAGTTCCAGCATTGTTTTAAGAAGTCGTTTCTTACATTTCAGATGATCGTTACAACGCATATCCTATTATCCAACTTAACTTTTCCAACATTTTTAAAGGACTTCAATGTTTGAATATCACTGTGCGGGTGCAGGTCCTAATGACTTCGCACTATTCTTTTTGCATAAATGTGCAATTTCTTTGTCCGATCCTTTAGATTATCTGTTTGATGATGATATTTGGAAAAATTATCTTACTGTTCTTCATCAGTTAGCACAAGATGATGGTGAAAGCCGCTCATTGAAGATTTTTATGTCGATGACATATTATCGGGTGCGAACACGATAGAACAAGCGGTATTAATGCAAAAACAATTAACAATGCTACTAAAGCATGAAGGTTTTAATCTAAGGAACTGGAGTAGCAACTGCACGGATTTCTGTAAAAAATAAAAAACGCATTACAACTGCCAGATATTAAAACACTTGCTTGGCAGATTCTATGATAATTTTGGCTTGGGTGAGAGGAAAGCCATTTGGCTTTAGTTCAAAAAGCTACTAAACCACTAACTGTGGCAGAATAGTCCAACCTGGCTTAAAATTCCGCAGAATGTCTTCCTACGACCACAGATTTAAGAAGATCTGTATCTCTCTATATCTCTCATATGTTTGGTAAAACTCATTTTTCACTTCTTTGATTTTAGCTTAACCAAACAAATATAGAGTTTTGATTAAAATATAATTCCTAGTAGAATTACAACGCTATCATTGTTGTTAACCCAGCGATATGTACTTTAAGAGACATTCGAGTTCCTTTGACCACGGAGGCCTTCAAGAGCACTATTCCTTTGACTAATAAATTCTGGACAAAGCGTTACAAAAGTGTGACATAAAATCAATTTACTTACAAACGTAATATAGACTCTTCCCAACATTTGTGGTTACAGGATACACCTTCACCGGTCATGTTTAGGAAATGCTAGGCAAAGTTATATTTTCAAAAAATGTCTCGACAATTTTTATAGTAAAGCAAAAGAATTTTTCTATTTTCTTTTTTTTTTTTATGAAAAGAAAATGAGTGAATTTGTTAAATTTTCATTTTTGTTGTTATACATTTAAAAAAAAAATGAATATGAGGAAATGTGAAAAACTATATAAAAACGACAACGACGACGGCTGAAAAATAAAAAAAAAGAAAATTTTGATGTAGTCGTTCGAATGTTCGTTCGTTGTACTGCCGCTTGCTCTATACACGTTTGGTTGATTTATTTGTTATTATGTGTGGTTTGTTTGTTTAAAAAATTATTTCGCGGTTTTCTTTTTTTTATGTTTTCCAACAGATTGATTTACATTGATACTTTAACCCTAGACGTGCGATGGTGTTATAAAAATGTTAAATCATAATGTATATCACGCATAAATCTCTATCATGACTAAATCTTTTTTTATATAATTACAGATATCGTAAAAATCGGTTTTCCACCAGCGCACATACCAAGAAAACCGCACAAAACAATCGACAAACAAAAAGAAAAATCTGATATTGTAATACCCATATTAATTTTATATGACCTAATTTTTTGTGGCCCCATTTATTTTCTATTCATGCATTTTGCTGACGTATCGGAAAATAACATCGTGCTTCTGTTCATCTAACACACAATACACATAATAATAATAAAATCGGAAAAATTATATCGAAAATCAAATAGCGCACAGCATCGTTTCTCACATCAGACAAAAAATATATATACACACACACACAGATGATTTTCATGCTCCTTTATGTGAAAATCTCTAAATTATAAACACATTTTCATTCTATTAAACCAAACTCATTGTTTTCCCAAAAACCAAATAAATAAAATAAAATCCAAACTACGTCATGAGAAGAAAATTTTTCGATTTTCCCATTACATAAAAATAAAACCAAGATATTCGTTCTCTTCACACAGAGTTTATTGTTTTGGTTTTTTTCATGTCTTTATTGTTGTTGGGAAATGGAATTTTAAATTTTTTTTTTCATGTTCATTTCTTTGTAAGTGTAGAATAAATTTTCTAGTGACGTCAGTGAGTAAAAATGAAAATACAATACGAATACACGTTAGTATTTTTGGTGAATGAAAAATGAGCGCATGACTTTAAATTAACGGATTTCGGTTGGTGAATGTTTAGTGTATAGAAAATGTAGAAAATTGGATTCGAGAAAATTTTCGGTAGATGGTAGCAGAGTCGATAATTAACTTGGATAATTAACTGTTCATTCATTTTCGTAAATTTGTAAACTCTTACCTCTTATATGTCCATCAATTGCTAACGAGACGGCAAAACGTTCTCACTTTGAATGATCGGCAATTCGTATATTGGCATTGGCTCGTGCCTACTTACTACGTACCGGTAGCATAAGATAATCCTGTTTCCAGCACTTCCAAAACTATTGGTACATTCGCTATATTTGCTGCCAATATTTAAGGCGATTTCTGGCTCACTTCGTTTCGTTATTGATCGTCGAATCGTCCAGATAGCAACGACGCTATCTGTTGCATTGTTCGCTGGTGTCGTTTGCAAATAACAGGTTGGTGAATAAACGTTTTAATCAATGGGCAAACAGGAATTGTTCAGAATTGTCGTGCGCATGATTAACAATAAATCAAGCCAATATATGATCCTTCGATAAAATCATCGGATGACGCTTATTGTATCCAATATCAGAACCTCCAATATTAGAACCTCTTTGTCTCTATGATCTTTACACCATTGTGAATGCTCTTCTAGTGCGCGGTTGGGGATATTTCGTGATAAGCACAATCCGCTGGACTGTATTTACGGTTTAAATGAGTCACCATCGATAGATCTAGGAATGCTGCTGGATGAATGTAACCCCTTCGAAAATAAACATACTGCTTTAAAGTTGATTCTCATCATTGTTGTACATCATTGAGCACTCTTACAAGGAGCCGAGCCGCTTACAGCTCCAGCCATAAAACCACGCCATTAAACCTGAATGGCTATTTTTACAACCACGATTACTGGGACCAACACGGCCATGGTGTCTGGTTCATGTACTTTGATTTTGTAGCTGATGCTGTCTTTAAATGGAGTCAACATCGAACGCCAAATTTACGGCATCACTTGGGGTGTCGACGCGGTTTAGATAAACGACCATATAAAAATTATGCAGACTACTGTGGCATGATCGCCTCGAGAATCGGCCACCGCTTGCATATAGTTTAGGCCAATGGTCCGCAATTCGGAATTGCTGCTCAGTCTTCGATTCAATTGATAAAACTGCCGCAGTGCTAGTTGATGAGATTTAAGTGATTGGGCGTCAGAACGAAATGGAATTTGACCACTGAAGAGTTAGACCTTGACGGATGAGTATGAATTGTGACATTTGAGGAAATCATCAAGCGCTTCATATATGATTCCAAACGCAATGTAGATAACACTTATCGAGTTCTCTTTAACTTCGAGATCAGGAACTTGACGAAAATTCCTGATGTCGTTCATGAGGTTAAGGACAGCAAATACAGCTATCTCTAAGAGTAAAGAAAACCATTTGCTCGGCGCGGGACTCACTACAATCATAGTTCTATCGCTATAGAATGGGCGGGAAACAGTTTTTTACAAATTTACGAAAATGAATGAACACACGTAAAAGTGGGCCGAAACATTGTGTGAACCTTTGGCACTTATAATGCTACAATATACATAATTTAATCTATCAAACACTTTACTATATTTGAATGTAATTTATTTCAATAATGCAAAATATACAGTAAACAGTTCAATTCTGCTTCACTTTATTTCCACCTGCTTGTGATTCACCTAAAATCTGCGATCGAGATGACTCACGACTTAATTTACATTTGTTCTATTTTTCTCCTGTATGAACACGTAAATGAACTTTAAGATGAGAATTTTGCGTGAAGCCTTTACCACACGAACCACACTCGTATGGCATTTCAGTCGAATGTATTACGACATGTGATTTAAATTCATCGAAGAATGCAAATTTTTTCGAGCACACTATACATTCATACGGTCGCTTCGTCGAATGCACGTTTGTACAATGTCGATTTAGTTTGCTGATGGTACGAAACGCGGCCAAACAACCGTCGACGATACATTTAAACGGTTTTTCGCCCGTATGCACTCGATTGTGAACTAATAGCACGGTAGATGTCGAAAATGATTTTCCACAAGTATTGCACAGATATGGTTTTTCCCCGGTATGTTTTCGAACATGAACTTTTAATTGATAACTTGACGAACACACTTTATCGCAATGCTCACATTGAAATTCGCCGCTTGATTTATGTAAAAACAAATGTTCTCGATGTCCGGCTTTTGTGATCGACGTTTTCCCACAAATCGTACACAAATAATCTCCCACGTCGCGATGCACTTCCGCATGCGATTTTAATTCACTCGGCGTTGCAAATTCTCGATAGCAAATCGAACATTTCGTATTTATATTAAATTTTTGGGACACTGTTGTCGACCGAATTTCGTCGATTTGCCGTTTTAATTTTTGTTGATTTTCGTCTAAGTCGTCGTCACGATCGGAATCATTATTTGGTTCATAGTTTGGATCTTCATTGTGAATTTTCATGTGCGTGACATACGATCGGGAGGATGCGAAACTAATGGCACATGGTTTACATTTTAATGATCGGGCATGGCATAGCAAGTGTTTTAATAGTGTGGATTTTGTGCTCCTAGCTTCAGGACAGATACAACATTTATACGGTCGTTCACCACGATGTGTTCGATGATGCGGTTCACGTTTCGATTTCGATGAAAACATTTTATCGCAATAATTGCATTCAACGGCACAGTCTGGATCATGGATTTTTTTATGTTCCCGAAATGAAACGAGACTTGTAAAAATTTTGCCACATGTTAGTTCGGTACATTTGTATTTACTACTCGATGCATTCGTATCGTCATGGTTGGTGGTACTTTGCAAATTTTTCTTTTTGGAAGCGCTACTTGACCGTATTTTTTTGATTTGCTGCTGTACTAAAACCAAATCACGATCCTTCAAACGATTTTTGTTTATTTCTTCGTTTGCCGCAACATGCTTGGGGCAATTTCGATTCCTTTTCTTATGTAGAAGTTTCGTGCGAGAATTTTTAAAGTTGAGATCGCATAAATCGCACCGTAATGTGGAAGTATGCGATAGTAAATGATTTAGGAGTCCTGATTTAGTGTGTTTCGTTTCGGGGCACACACAACACTTGTACGAACGATTTGCGGTGTGAATGCGTTCGTGGTTTAGTTTCGAGATTTTGCGAGGAAATATTTGATCACAATAATCGCATTTAAATGTGTTTATCATTTCATTCGGACTTTCCACCATCGTATCTACTTCATCAATTAGATATTGTGGTTTAAATGATTCTTCGTCCTCTATTATTAAATTCGTTGCGTCTGTTGAACGCAATATTTTATCCGAGTTCTCGCATTTTTCTTGGAACTGGTAAGCTATTACTAAATCATCCAGACAAGTTTCACATATATTTTCTGGTAAACTATCATCACTGTTAATCTATAAACCAAGACATATAAAAATAAACAGAATATATTCAACAAATAAGCAATATTTACATCTAAATTTGTACATTTGCTAAAGAGATCCGAAATTAAAAAATTACTCGTATCTATGTTACAGTATCCAAATATGGGAACAACTTTATTTGATTGTTGTAGGCATGCACGGCACAAATTTTCTTTATTTGTTGCCATATTTCATTTAAAACTTTAAATCATTAAAATGTAGTCGTGAATCGTAATTTGAAATCCATGTCCATTCAATTGTCACATTTGTAAATTTCCAAACGTCAAATGAATTGTCATAATAGTAAAGCTACTATTACATGACACCTATTACTTATTTGAAATAGTTGGTTAACATCCTAAAGTATAGATGGTGCTAATAGCATTGCATCAGTCAATATAATGGTTTGTATCTCTACTAAATTTGCGTGCTATCTTTTCGCGCAGTTCAGCAAATGAAATTTAATCTCATTTGACAGTTGTAGATTTTGAATTTAATTTTAAAAATTTTTAACAATTAGAAAAGTTAAGTTCTTAAATAACTAAAAAGCGTATTAAAAACATAATGACTCTAGAAGCATAATGACTCAAATCATTTGAGAAAGCGCTGCCCGACACAAGTTCCTTAATTCCCAAGTTTTGGAATCATATTATCACAATGAGCTAGGCTCGGGTATGTGGTGTATCTTAGCATCAAAGCAGTCACCCCTCTACAAAGCAAATGCTTAAGTTAACTTTATGCAATAATCTATTTATATTACTCGCTTCTTACTGAAATTACTGGTAAATAGACAGCAGCACACTCCTATGGATGCTTAGCACCAGGAAAATTGCAGAGTGTTTTCTTAGGGTCATAAATATTTATCTGACTTACTTTCTTTTCTTCATTGCAGTATGCTTTAGAATGCAAAATTCAGTCTCATAATAGACGACAGCAGTAGGAAGAACTTTTTAGAATGTGAAAATATAAACAATGAAACTCGCTCGGCAAGCTTACTATAAAGCTCCTGTTGATGTCTTGAATGAATTAACCGTGTACACTTTAATCAACACTTGAAGAGTTAAACGAAATGTTAGCGATAAGATTGACCATGATTGACAGGCCATGATTGACGCAACGATCAGAAGACTAACTCAGGGTTTCCAGTGTTATAGACGCCGAAGGTCCTACCCAGTTAAATGTATTATTGCAAAATCGGAGTAAAAATGCCCAACCACCGTGGGAAAATGCCCCAGGTTCACGTTAAAGCGGAAGTCATACACTTTTAAATTGGATTCCGGAGCTTCAAAATCGAGAAAACGTTCTGATATGGAACGTCAATAGACATAATTCAGGAGAACATTTTTCCATTCATATATTGCCCACAAACCACTAACACAACTTATCACTGGCGAAACAACGTCATTCATTAATGTCACGCTCATTAATCAGAAGCCGCTTATGAATGACATTGACAAGTATTACACGATAAGAATTAAAAAAAGGTAGAACAAGAATATTAAAAAGGATTAAAACGAAAATGTTACCATCCATCCCGCAACGTCCATTATAAAAAAAATTTTGGAACGGGAAAACAAATTAAAAACTTTCCATTTTTATTTATAATTTTGATTCATAATTTTCAATCGAATTATAACCAAAAGGGAAACCATTTTTTGGGGTCATATCCTGATTGTCCTTTTCTTTTTTTTTTATGTATCCATATAAACTTTAATTTGATAATGATAAATTAAATTATTATAGACTTTATGTACAGGTTGATACGTAAAAATAACTTTAGGGATATTGAATTTTACGAAAAAAAAATTAATGGACGATGTCAAATTATAAATTCCGATTAAAATATTAAACCTTAAAACTAATCCTTTGCATATTGCGTCCGCATGATGTTGCCTTGCGTCTATGTATTTACCGTAATCCATTGTGTAATATGTCCGCATTTAAAATTCCACAAACTTCTTAAATTTAATTACGTCATTTGCGCTCAACCTTTTTTCCTTCGCATAATTTCATTTTTATCCTATTATCCTTCGAAATATCTTTCGACCATCATCCTTAAGTGGTTTAGCAACATTATTGTTATATATAATTTTCATCTTATGTATGCCGGTTAAGGGATAAAATAGAACAACAAAAAAACTCAAATTAATCACAGAATTGATGAATTTCTAATGTAGGCTTGGTGCCAAGCGTCAGAGCCTAAACAGTTGGTGTCACTTTACCGAATTTGGTTTTTACATTTATTGTTCTCGCTCTTGTTTTGGTAAAATCGGGTGCCCTTATGAATCCGCTAGACCCAAATCCTTAGCAAAAAATGACTGTCTTTCTTGGAATGCGTTTTGTGCTGGTGTATTTCGCGTGAATTGGATTGATGTCGCCCAAATCCGACAGTTTTATTAGTATACATATCCATTGAAATCATTTTCGGCAAAATAAAATTTGATAATTTGCACAATTAGGTTAACTCTTTTACCCTCCATGGTGATTTACCATACACTACTGAACAATTTACAATAAATTTGACAGATGATGCTTTAACAACATGGCTTCTATAACCTAACAAATTTATAGTATCCCTATTGAAAGAACCTATATTCTCCAGAAGGCCGTATTCGGTTGTGTTTCCTCCAGAAAAACTGAAGGTTTGTTCAGAAGTGAGGCAAATTAAATGATGGCTTACACTGACTATCTTGCAATCATCAATGAATCGACCAAACACTATACAAAATTTTGTAAGATAGAGTCGTTATCGCCCTATATCAAACTGGACCTGCGAAGAACAATTCTGTGAATACGCGAGTTCACTGAAAACGCGCAGTGAATAAAGGATGGCAAATTTATAGTGAATTTGCTGTTCAAGAGGTCACCAGCTTCAACTAGGCTTCCTATTAGGAATGCAATTCAAAGGTTATGAACCATGCTTGAATAGTTCATGTTTGAATTCATTAAAGTTCATGCTTGAGCAGTGTCAATGTATGTATAACCAAAATTCTAATACTACATATCGGCGTGCTTAAACATTTCATCAATATGTACTGCGTTCAGCATCTCGATAAAATTGTCATTCTATCCCCAGCAACTCTTTGATTGCCACGAGAAGAGTTTCACCAATTCGTTAAGGAGACTGCTTATTATTCAGATTTAAATTATTCAGGTTCTCAGTGGTTCTTCCCGATGCTATCCAACCGAAATGTTTTCTTGTAATACAATTTTTGAATGGTGCACTTGTCGTAAACCTTCCTTTAGACAGCGGAAGAAATTATATGGAACTACGGAAATGTCAATCGCACCACTACATCAAAATTTCCCACCAAATCCGTCCAGTCCCCTACAGTCTTCGAGAAGTCGAATTTCACCTATATAGTTCTAATTCAATTAAATCACTTCCGAAAAAAGTGACGCTCATATACAAACCACCCTGTAAAAATTAGATGATCATCTGAAGCCAACTTTTTAAATCTGTTCCATGCTGTCAAAATTAAAACTCGAACTTCATATTTTTTATACTAAAATAATTAAACTTTATTGAATTTCTGTTTGTTTTTTACAATAAATTCTTTTATTTTATTATTAATAAATAATTATATATTAATTATTATTTATTAATAATACATTTATATTTATAACACAATTATATTAGATGCATATTACAATTCAAGACTTTTGTTTTTTTATAAATTTAAATTAAAAACCGAAATGAAAACATAATTTAATTTTTTTAGGTTATATTTAACTCAGTTACATTATTGTAGGTGACTTAAACATAACCTAGAAACATTTATAGTTGGTAAATTAATAAAATTACAAAAAGCTTATTATAATTATAATTTTATTAATTTATTAGTGTGCGCATTTGACATTGAATTGGAAGTTCTTTTTTCAATGTCAATGACGTTAAATGACGCCATTTTGTTGTCAATATTTCAAGTAACAAAATGGCGTCATTTATGATTGATTAATTGTATTTATATATAATAAAATTATTTGGATATAAAATTATTTTTTGATTTATAATTTTTATTTATATAGTTATTATTAACATTATTATTATTATTATTATTATTTATAGTTGTGGCTGTGGCAGATGTGCCACTAGCCCACGATACCCGTAACCTTTCACGTTGTCAAGGGCCATCTATATTTGTGGTTTGTATTTTTGTATTATTATTATTATTCGTATTGTATTGGCTGTGATAGTGATGATGTGGTGCACCGCTACTTGTATGATGGTGTGGATGCTGATGATGGCCATTGATTTCAGTAAATGACGATTGTAGTGTCTGTAATATTATAGGTTATGTTAAGAATTTTAAAATTTATATAAATTGAAAACATTAACGGGAAAATATTTTATTAAAGCGTGTCACAAACAAACAGATGCAAACAATATAAAATATAACAAAAATATAATTAAAATTTCAAGTCTCAACCTGTCCACCACGGGTGATATCTCTTACGCTAGTTAATTGATAATTACTTCTAGAATTTGGACTAATATTATTTATTCGTGTTCCTGGCGCACTATGATACAGTGAACGATCTTCAACACGGCCACGTGTTGTACCAATACAACGACATTTTTCTAATGCATTTTTAAATTCTCGACGAAATTTACCTGGAACATTAGCACACATTAATTATTACGACCTTGGAAATTAAAAAAAAAAATTATCAAAACTTACCACTCATAAAATTATATATCACTGGATTTACTGCACTATTTGCGTAACACAACCAATGTGAGAATAATGATAGTACTGAAATCACTTCAGTCTGTTCTACTTTTGTTGAATATCTGAAAGAATACAAAATGTTTAGGTTGAAATTTTGTCAGGTCGACCAAAATCACGTACCTTAATATGTTTAAAAGATGAACGGGAAAATAGCATGCGGCAAACATGACGACAACGGCGACTAACATTTTTGCTGCTTTTCTACGTGCCCGCAACTGGCCCATAGTACTGGAGTTACCGGTTGGGCCACACGAATTTCTGGAGTCTAAAAATCAAAAATATCAGTAAATCCCCCCACACCTTACTAAACTTGTATTTATATTACATCCACACATGTGTTGTTGATTCCGTGACTCGCGATGCCCTGGTATCGTATCCGACTTCCAAAGCACCTTAACGATTTGAAAATATGCTACTGTCATCAGTACTAGTGGCAATGTGTACAGCATAACCAAGCGAATTATGTAAAATTTCTTTTCCGTATCGATATCCCACGTGGTCACACATTGCATAAATAGTTGAATGTCAAATCGTAGCTCGCGATGGCTTAAGGTGAGAACTAAAAATTCTGGTATGTCCGAAACAATTGCGATGGTCCATATGATAGCAATCGATATAATTGCTCGTTCATTTGTTGATACGTATCGTAGTGGGAAACAAATAGCATACCACCGATCGATTGATATGAACGTAAGTGTCAGTACGGACACTGTCACAGACACCGTCTGAAAATAGAAAAAAAAATTGAAAGGGTTATCAACCTGTCATCTACGTAGTGCCTTAAATCGTAAACCCTCAATTTAAAATTAAAATCAAACATAATTTTTTTAATTCTTAAAAATCTTTAATCCTTTTTATCCTTTTTTAGTGCATGTTTGTAAAAAATGTTCCACCGTTTAGACCACCCCTATATACATCAATTAATGTGGGAAATTGGCATAAGCTGTTTGATGTTTTCTTTTAATTAAAAAAAAAATCTTAGGTGTTGTTGCTACTAAAACTGGGGATTATGTATAGAACAGCTCTAATCGTTATGTGTGATGTACATGGATGAATTATGATCAAAGTGAAAAACTGTTTGATGTTAAAATTTTATATTTTTCCATCACATGGATTTGAATCATATCTGAACGTTAATTGAATGTAAAATTGTGTTTACACCAAAAAGATTTTAGTTAATCTCTCGATTAGTGTAGAAATTATTATTCGGTTTTATAAGGTATTGGTAGCTGTTGGGTAACCATCAGGTGTCATCGGTTTTGATCTCAACATTATAAAATCACCAGTAGAAGCTGAGTAATTCAGCCACTGTAAGAACCACGGTAATCACATTATAATCGCGTTTATAATCTGAGAACATTGAACTCAAAATACTTGTTTAAGCCAAATTTTTTCTAGTATACATTATATATCTTTGCTTATCTCCTTTTTTTTGTAAAAAGGACAAGGATTTCTTTATTTTTTAGTTTTTACAATTTGTTGTATCTGAGTATGTTCGTCTTTAAGATTTGACACATTTTGAACGTATTTCTAAAAGGCATTTAATCTACGTCTGTAACTACGATATTATGTAAACTACGCTCATGTCTGGGTTGTAGAACTCTGTTGTCCTGAAACTTTCTCGACACTCGCTTTATTCAACTAAAAACTTGTTTGACAATGCTCCAAGCAAGATTCTAAGCAAGTGTTAAACCGTTTTATGATTCTAAGCAAGTGTTAAACCAGATTGATTAGTTCCTCAAACTTTTTTTTTAAATGGCTGTCTATCTTAGAATTGGGTAATTTCCGTAGCTGTGTTCATGCAAACTATTCACGAATTGACTATTATGTTATGCATAAAATATTCTCAATTTACCCTACATAAACTTATTGACAGCCCTAAAATTGGAATATCCATTTTACTATAAATAGCTTATCGCTATTGCAAAACAATGCTTAGACGTCACATGATTATGACCATACATTTTTTTTAATGTTTTAGTCCATGCAATCTATTCTGGGGCCGAGGTTCTCTCAACTCGTTCGCGGTTAATTTAAAGTCCTACTATACGCCGTCGCTAGCCAAATCGAGGACGCACGAATACAGGTTTGTTTTGAATATCCATCTGCACATTGCATTGCTCCAGCCAGCCTTTACGGACATGGACGATGATTCGCCCCATGGATTCTGTACTCCAACAGGGGATCATAGTTGTGTTCATCATCATCACCGATCGAAATCATGTGATAAAAAATCACTTTTTTCAACCCTCCTCCGTTGGAATTCGAACCCGGTACGTTCTGACCCAAACTACGCAGCTCTAACCACTGTGCAATAAGCAGCTATTAAAACTGTTAGCAGTAAATATTAACAGTTTCACTTAGAGATTTATAGTGTTGTAATCTTTGATTAATCCTTCTTTTTGTTAAAGATTACTAAATCTACATAATTTAAGAAGCAACAAGAGCAAGGGGAATAATTAATGATTATTCCCCTTGGTGATATGTTTATCTGAGGCTTGTAAGCTTATTATGCTCCCTAAATTTTTATGATTTTTGTGAGAATTCTAACCCATTGAAATCCTGCTGAACTGTTTAAACTTAATTTCAAGAATTTAAATGTAGCGATGAACGATTTTATTCACCAAAGCAATAAGCCTATACTAGACTTACAAATTTAATGTGAAAAAATAGGATTTGATTTCGGCAGCGTCATCAGTTTTTTCAGCAGTATTATAATTTAATCTACAGAAATATTTTAAGGTACTTTTTTTACCTGACATTGAAACAGATATTGGAATTGGAATAAGGTATTTACAGTAGCTTGCCTTAATTTTCGACTAAGGCGGCATGGTATTGATTTATTGCAAATGGGTTTAAACTAGGGCTGCTCCCAACAATCTAATAGTTAAACCGCCGTCTATGACAATTAAAGGATACTTTAGTGGAATTCTAATGACTCAGAAAAGGACTCAGAAGCTATAGTATAAGATTCAGCCGGTATGTTAAAAAACCAAGATGGTGTGCAGAATTATCTCTTTTTTATAAGATAGATAAATCCCAATTGATTAATCACTCCTAAAATTCGAGAAGCAAACACAATCAATCAAAATTAAACGGATGCATCACCCTTCACTTTTAAGTTAATCGTTGCGTTGCAGCTGTCGAATAGAACAAAATATAAATCATCGTAACATAAACGCTTCAAATTATAGCATAAGATTCCAAACATAACAATTAAATATTTATCTTACGAGTTAAGGTGAAAATTTTAATATTTAATTTAAACATTATAGTGTTTGACATGTAAATAATAAATATTCGGGCGTAAACAAATTAACCGTCGAAAAGATTTCTTAAATACCACCGCACCAATGATATATTTTTTTTGTTATATAAAGAAAACCGTAAGATGTTTTTCTTATGTATCTATTTATAGATAAACGAAAGTTTGAAAACCAACCCACGACTATCCATCATTGTACAAGTTTAGGAGAATTCCATTTCGCATTACATTTCGAATTCAATGTTTTGCTTCGCTCGTACACAAATCAAATTATAGAACTTTAAGTCGACCAAACAAAAAAAGAAACGAAATCTTGTTGCTATATACAGATAATCATGATTTATTTATTTTGTATATAAGAATAGGGTTCTCTACTGAGGGCGCTTATTAAATCAAAAAATAAAAATTTAATAAATTCAAATTTTTGCGTTAAGTCATCTGCAATCGGATGAATCGTATAGGAGCGCAACGAAGGCGAACACACAAACAATCAACAAGCACTGCTTTTATGCCTAAGTCCAGTTTTTATACCTATTGATTTTTATTACTAATGCAGATTATAGCAGTATTTCAAAATTTTCATTAAATTGGCGACAAATAGCCGGGATCGGAGCGTTATATGCGTAATTAGATTTAAATGTCGGCAAATATATAAAATTCCTGGCGCGAGCAGGTTTGCAGGGAACATGAATATCAATCTTTGCAAGTAGTTCAGGGAAGTCAATAGAACTATTCAGCAAATCAGCGATGAATGTTGAAGCAGCACATCTACGTCTTACAAGTAATGAATTCAAATTGGCAATTCTACAGCGTTCAGCGTAGGATGGCAAATTCTTTTTATTCAGCCACCAAATTTATCAAGTTTGGCCAAAAGTAGCCCAAACTAAGGTGAGTCAAATGCCTTCTCAAAATCAGTGAAAACCACATCTATAGCAGACATTTCGAAGGCGCTGAACGCTTTTGATGTTAAACTTAACAGATTTGTAGTTGTAGAAGGATGCCTGACGATTGAAGGATGCCTGACGAAGGATTGCTTGATTTAAAAATAGGAATTATAATTGCCATTTTCCATTTCACCGGAAATACTCTCCAGAGACGCATTAAATATCCGAGATAGACGTAATGATAGCGAGCTATTAAGGTCCTTAAGAACTATTGCGGGTATATTATCAAAGCCACATCCCGATTTCATTTTAGATATACCAAGACTAACATCTTTTTCAGAAACATGAGGTATTCCAATTAAATTTTGATGATACATAGTACGATGTCCTAAGGAAACATCATTAACCTTATCATTGTATTTCTTATAGACTGATTGGAAAAATTCAGCAAATTAATTACATATGTCCTCAGCATTACAAGCAGTAACATCATTTAACGACATCGTTTGTGGATAACCGGATCATTTTCTTTTGACATCCACAAAAGGCCAAAATAGTTTAGGGTTTGAAATTAAATTATTTTCCAAACACGAAATATTGTTTCTATAGGCTCGGCGTTGTTCCTTATCAAATGTCCGACGAAGTTGTTGGAAAGAATTAAGACAATCCGCGTAATCACCAAAAACTTTGGCAAATGTATGTGCCTTGTCCTTTCTGTTTCTCAAATTGACCAAATTGTTGTCAAACCAAATTGTCGAGGATGGTTGTCCCTACGCTTATAGCGAACTAACGCATTAACGTCACTCGAAAAAGAATTAAAAATTTCATCCCAGTCCACCTTATCAAGAAACTGTTTTTATTATCAGGAACTCCCCCCACCTTTATGGACCATAACAAACAGATATCCAGCAAATCAAATGAGTGGTTGTTGTGCTTTTTTGGAAACAAAAATTTCAATTTCAATTTTAATCATGAAATGTGGTAAATATTTTTTTTTGTCAAAGTTTAAGCGTACGTGATGAAAAAAATGTATAAAAGTCTAAGCGATCAGCTATTTAAAAAAAATTGTATTTAGGCTGCGTGCCATACTTAAGGTAAATCGTAAAATTCGAAAATTATGAAACTAGTACAAATTTACCTTTCATGTCGTACTAAACTTTAGATAAATATTCAGGTTTAGAGGGTCAAAATCACTGGTTTGTAGGTAACAAATGACACGTCAAATTTTTTTTGTTTAAATTTTTTTTTTTGTTTTATATTTAGTCCAATAATATTCTCCAAAATGTCTATCACGAATTTTAATAATTAATCATAATTTTACTTTTATGTATGATTTTATTGCAATAAGTAAATTAAATGTGAAAAAATAACAACAACAACATATTACTTTTTTTCTAATACTTTAGCCGCCTTTTTAGTATAGTAATTTGATTTACCAAAAAATTGACAGAAAATGACATTTACCATGAGCAAAGCACGCAGTTTAAATAACAAATTTTAAAAAATTCTGAAAAAACGTATACATTGATAATCTTTGTTCTTCCATCGCTTGTTCATGCGAGACAAGGAAAATTTGAGTTAGTTAAGTGTAAGCGAGTGCGTAATGTAAGTATTTAGTGAGTCAATCGACTTTTTCGACATCGAATGTGTTTCATTTCGCTATTTGATTTCCCAGTACCAGTTAAAATTGAACTATTGGACTGGCATATTGAACAGAATGACAAATGGCCCGTTTGATCTGCTCGGGAACTTATGTGGTAATCTGCTAAATTTATTGGAAGAAGTGTCCGAGGAAGTAGAAAAATCTTATTGTTTCCAGAATGGTTTCCTATGCATTATGAAGTAAACGGCCGTGCCTACACATTTCCAAATAAATGGTTCGGCTGTCTGGGGTCATTTTTGTGACATTCACGTTCCCTGAACCTAAATCCATTATATTTTTTTATTATAGTGGCCTTAAAGAAGAGTTCTACTCAAATATGATCAGGCATTTATAAAAATTGACATTTAAAAAAAAACTGCATTATCTCAAGTACTATCTGGGAAATATTTTTTTTTGTATTTTTTGGTGCACCTAATAGTTCTAGTATAAGGTGTTTCAGGCTTATCCATTTTTTCTAAGACACCCTGTAAATAAGTTTAGGAAAAACGGTCTGAAAAATTTTATCATCATTATCGACAAATCTGTTAAGGTAATTGATATCAACAATAATTAGCACAATAAATTCAGCACCAATCAAAATTGACTAATTTGCCTGATTAAATTTAATTGGCCTTTAATTACGTATATATTTACAATTTAACGACCTTTTTATTTTACGGTACTAATTAAAAAGCTTTTTGCTTTTGCCTATATATATAGGCAAATAAAAATTATGCGTTTAATAAAATGTTCAACGGTGCGTCATTTAAATTTTAATACGTCGAGCAATTTTCATAAATCTTAATCAAATGATATCAATGTCGTTACCAGGTTGAATATATACATAATTTGATTTGATTACCCAAAAGATGACGGTTAGTTTGTTATCAATGTACGGCGGCTAGACAATGTATATGCGAGTATGTTTTGGTGGATAATTTTTGTTGTTATAACATTTTTATGTTCGGTCTTATCGTACTCAATGACTATGCTTTTTATGTATTTCCAATTTTCATTACTGTTTTCCCATTCTACATGTTTTGGAATTTCGATTATCATATATAAATGGTTTTCTATTGAGGGCCAAATTTCTTGTCATCAGGCTTAATTTAGAGAGTGTGATGGTTATTAAAACGGTTGTAGTTCGCTTGCCGTTTAGTGACTTATAATTGGTTGTATGCAATTGAAGAATATCTAGAGGCAGAACACATTACTAGTATTGAAGATCCAAATCAAGGGGCTGAACGAGGCATGCTTTATTATCTTACACATCACTTTGTGACGAAATCTACCAGTACTACAACCAAGTTGTGTTCGGAGGGATATGCAAGACAAGTTCTGATAAGTAATCTAATGATGTTTTGTTTTAAGTTTCAAAAGAGCAACCAACATCGTGAGAAATACCGAAAGAATAAATAAACAAGGATCCAGCTGACATGAAGTATCAGCTAATCTTTCGAAGTGATAACTGTAAAGATAAAGTGTAACATTTTGAACTAATAACCGTCACGTTTGGGACCAAACCTACTCTATTTCTGACCACAAGGTGTATAAATCAATTAGCAAATTAGAATAGCGGTATTATTCGTGCTCTTCCGCAGACATTACATGTATGCTTTGATGGAGGCAGCGTTTGGATTTTTAGTAGCTTTTGGGCATTTTGAATATGATGAATTTAATCTGAAGCTGGATCCCTCGAAGATCTCTTGGTTTGCCCTGACGTAGCTGTTTCGATACCCTTCTGTAAGTTAAGACCACTATAAGACAGTAATCTATAGTATCATATAGAATTTTAAATTCTTGAAAATTGCAGTCTGCAGCAAAGCATCGTAACTTAGCGATATAAGCAGAAAAACTCTCGTCCGCGCTAACGAACTGCTAAGCTAACTGCGATCTGGAGGATATTTTAATTCTGAAAGAATTTATTTCGCTCGTACTCAATGCTCAAGACATTGCTAAAATGTCATATACTCTAAACTTGCCAAAGTTCGTATAGCAGGGCCTTAAAAAAATGGCCAGGTAAATTAAAGAATGGACAGATTAACTTGATGTAATGGCAAGTGTTTCCAAGATTACACTGGACTCTCTTATCGCTGATGTCATCAAACGTAGTATATTTGGACAACCTGAAGCTTATGCCTATACCATCGTGTATCAAAAAAGATGGTATAGGCATAAGCTTCAGGTTGCGTATAGGCATAAGCTTACCTCACGCAAACATACTGGTACATTACGAGCAAAGTATAAATTCAACCGAAATGCAATCGATGAACTACAAATTTCCAGTCGATTCAAATAGTCGACGCAATCGTATCTCGTCGTCATTAGCACATGGGCTACTTGAATCAGACCAAGAATAGGATCAATGCCTAACAGACGGTGAGATGTTAGTATACATGAGCTGCTTTTGTCAGCACCACTGAAGTTATGGGAAGACCATATCGATAATTTAATACTGGATATGTTACAAAACGATAATGAAGATGTAGCAAAGAACAAATCTATTCATGATATGAACGCAATTCTAAAGCAGCATGGATCGATTTGCGCAACGATTAAGTTGCCTCCCCCAAACAGGAAATGTATTAAAAGAAGTGGCGTTCGTGCAGAATGTGAAGACGAAAAACGTATAGCACTTCTCAATAAAATCCAGCTGGATGAATTCAAAAAAATTATTTCGGCTGTAAACCATGTCGAGAACGACCTCAATATGGGAGCTAAAATTTTGCATTAATTGACAATTGACCATTTGATCGTAAGGTTTTTATAGTAAAAGGTGATTTCAAAAAGACACTTCCAGATGTACCCCTGGGAACACGCACGGATAGCGTGAAACGGTGCATACAAAATAGCCGACTTTGAAAAAATTTTCCTAACACTGCAAATGTGCGTAGTAAGGCCACCACAAAAACATGCATTGCGCAGATGGGATATTCAACAATCGCGAACCTGTATTCGTGCGTCCTCGATTTGGCCCTCGTTGGCGTAAAGTAAGGACGTTAAAATAACCGCGAAAGAGTTGGGTGAGCTTCGGCCCCAGAAAAAGATTGTAGGGATTAAAAATTAAAAAAAAAAAAAAAAAACGAATGGCTCCTGCAGATAGGCATGGGAGTTCTACCTCCGGTCTTGGGAATCTATAAAGATAATAATATTTAGATTTCGAAACAAATGGTAGAAAATCAAGATTGCGGCTTTCTTATACAAACAATCTTCGATAAAGTGCAACATTTGCCAGAATTCTATCGGAACGAGTCACTGTCGCCCTGACTAATGTCAGACTAATGTAGACGCTCGAAATGAATCGAAAAACTATTTGTTTAATACTTGGTGATCTAATAATTTTTTAAAGTGCCGGCTCTGTACTAAGCGAAAGGTGATTGCATGATTTGTGTTTGAAATCCTAGAAATAAGTCTTTCGAAAATGTCCGAGTTTATGTTTACAGTTAATCTCGTTACTCCCAATGCCCCTTAGTAGCGATATACTCTATACTAAGGGGTAGGGTTTGTGAAACACAGACAAATCCTATATATTCGAAACTGAAACGTCGTTTAATTGGGTTAAATCGTAAAATACTTTAAAGAGTAAAGATAATGAAAAATATTTTCCGCCTCATCGTCGTCTCTTCAATTATCAATTTGATTGTTCCAATTTTCCATTAAACAATATAATTTTAGCAAAAACTTCTCAGCATGATTGTTTATGTTGATGATGGTGTTGCTATTGCGAACGTTAAACAAAATAAAGGGTTTTCTATTAAGGGTGTTCCATTTGTTATTATTGTTTATGGGTACAGCAGCTATTTATTTTGTTTACAGTAGGATTTCGCGCTGCTGTTTTCGAATAAGAAGGTAGCAGGTTCAAATTACGCCAGGCATGTAAAGGAGGATACATTTTTTACCAAGCAACCAGTTCAAGTTTTTCTTAACACGAATCTTTTAGATTAGAGTGGCTCATATTTGTAAAAGGCTACAGTGTGAGGTTCTTGAGTACCGAACAAATTGATTTTCGATCAATTTAATTATTTTGCGCTCCGATTAGAAAACACTGTACTATTTCAAAGCAATCAGTATAATTATGAAAAAGTTAATAATTTTATTAAATTTTTTAATTAGATTTACTTAACTGAATAATTAATGTTTAATG
Organism: Tipula confusa; assembly: GCA_963556175.1. Taxonomy (NCBI): domain Eukaryota; kingdom Metazoa; phylum Arthropoda; class Insecta; order Diptera; family Tipulidae; genus Tipula; species Tipula confusa. Next base: position 13,990,599 of record OY744476.1, on the reverse strand, counting down.
GTAAACGGTATACTATTGTTGTGCTCAGACTTTTACCCATAACGATGCGATACGGAAAGTGGAATAGAATTTTGATTTACTCCAGTTTTTTGTTGGGTGGTATATTAGATGAGGTAAAATAGGTGCGAATCTATTATGATATTAAATTGTGATGGATTTATTGAACATTGCTTTCGTTTGTAGTGTGGTGAGATTTATTTGGCTGAAGAATTATTGTTGACAGATAGAATAAAAATAATTGATTTTACTACTTTTGATTGATACTTTTTATTGATTTTAACCTCAAACTTGCCTTGCAAGAACTTGATAAGAGGCTTGTTGCAATCAACCTATCATTTGTATATCATATGCATGATTTCATCTTAACTATTTCGACATATAAGCCTACATAAATCTGAGCTTGAAGATTTTAACCCGAATTTGCAAAGAAACTTCCAAAATTTCTGATTTGATTGGGTCATTTCAAAATCCAGTGATTATCAATTGATTTCTTAGGGAAAGTGGCAGAGAAATTTAAAGCAGCAGTAACTTACCCAAGGAACTCAAGCAACCATATGCTTGGTTTTGTAAAAATAGATGACCGATAATGCAAGCACAACCTCAATCTGCCGCTGTAAATATGAAAGGAACAACAACCAGAAAATAGAAAGATTGAGAAATGCCGACACCAGAATTATTTTCAGTGAAACCTTACAACTCAATATTATTAATAACGATATTGGTACAGTTGCTGAAAAATGGTCACAAATAGAAGAAGCCTACGCCAAGACAGCAACTTGCGTATACTCGGATGCCAAGAAAACCGTAGGAAATCTTGGATAAGAGATGACACCTGGAAGAAAATTGAGGAACGCCGTCAACTTAACAGTAGTTGTGTCATCAAAACTCGGCAAAATTTCGAAGGCAATACGAAGATATTATATACTCAGGAAATACATTAAGGATATTCTTAAAACAGCTGGAAAAGCATCAGTAAAAGAGACATGCTCACGCTACATCAATGCGTCAGAAAGGTTACCGGAAAGTTTACCAACATACCACAAATCAGGGATGCAGCAAAATTTAATCTTGGAAACAGCCAAACAAATGAAAAGAATTCTTCGAAGATAACCGCTGTTCATACGTGGTTTTGCGGTACGATTTAGGATGTAAACAGCTGCGTATTGATAGATAGTGGAACCATCTTGAACAACATATTGATCATGTCATGTTATCGTTCTTCTACTGCAACTACAATACCTCCTCTGATCAGTTCACACTTTTATTTATTTAAATCAAGTTGCCAACCTTTGCCCAAGGCTTGACCTTCCAAAAACAAGTTGATTTTTTGACCCTTTTGGGTAATTTAAACTTCTCGAATAAGAACCGAATATCCTTTGTACCATTACCATTGCTTTCGTTGTTTAATGGACGCTCATTTTTACAATGCTCAACCTTATGACACCTGCCTGACGCATTTACCTGGCAATTTCTGACTATGATTATTTTTTGTGATTAACGGGACGCATCCTTTTTTAACTGCCACCAATGCTCCACCTGACTCGATCCTACCAAATTTACAGGATTAATAACGTTTGGCAAATGAATGCACTTGACCTAAAAACCTATAGAATGTTATCAAATATAATCACAGCTCAAAATATATGCTACACCATACATGCCCAAATGAAGAAGCCATTGAGGAACTTAGTCAGAAAGGATTCAAAATTCTAAATGATAAAAAGATCCCAAAGAAAAAGTTAGTAAGATTGCAAACGGCGCAATAGAAACAGTAAATGTTGGCCTTTCTATTTTTATGCTTACATTTAACAACGCTAGTAATAATCACCAAGCAAATTATAAGGCCACAGATCTGCAAAGAAAACCAAGAGAAATCAAATAAAAGTAAGAGTTCTTAGCCTACGATGTATCCTACCCAGAAAAAATCCCTTTGAATTGCACCAAAGTAAGAGGAGGCACTATATATGCACAAATGGCTAAGCAGAACAAAAGTATTATGTGACACCAATGAGTGTTACATTATAGCAAAAAAGCTGGAAAGCCTCACTGAAAGTGTACAATAAGTGGCTTGGGAAAATAATCCTATTTAGTAGGGAATATAACAAAAAAGTATAGACTATCCAGTCAAAGTGAAAGAGTTGGTTAACGAAAAAAAGAGGAGAGAACTAGAGCCTCTGAAGACAATCCTAAACAACTTGTGCAACAAACTTAAACTACTAACAAAAAGATTAAAAATAAAACAGTTGTTAGCTTTCTAAGTATTCTGATAAGTAAACCTTATACAGACTATTCCCTGTGTGAGTGCCACTAAAGGTTAAAAAATATCTAAAACGTAAATGTCACCCATAACAATGGAAGAGGGAACCTGGGCTAGCAGCGATAAGCTTAAACCTGATAAGCAAAATAGATCAGGTACCCGTTCTACCAGTTACTCTAAAAGAAATCACAAGTAATAAAAATCCTCAAAGATAAAAAAGCCTCTGGATCCGACTTTCTACGAAAGAAAACTTTTGTCAGCACATCAATTTGGGTTCCAAGATATGCCCTCAAACATAGAACAGGTACATGTAGGATCACTAATGCATGTGAGGAGGCACTGGAAAAGAAGAAAGTATGTTAATTAAAGCTTCAACAAGATTTGCCATGAAGTACCTAGGAAGTACCCCGCCAAACACTGTATTATACCTTATGTATACAAATGATCTACTAAACATATTAGAATCTAGAACAGGAAGGTTTGCTGATGTCACAGATGCTGTTAGAATCACACTCAGCGAATTGAAATCAGCTTTACGTATAGGAAATTATATCCCGATTAGACTGGATTCGCACCAGATTCCATATTCTGAAATTGCTAAGTACTTCGGTATGATGCTAGACTATAAATTCAGATGGAAAACGCATGTAAAAAAGCAAGGTTTAAAATTCAGACAAATGCACCGGCCTATTTTATGAAACACTAAACTGTCAACGCACAACCAGCTACTGTTCTATAAACAAGTCGTAAAGCCTATCTATGTCATTCAGGTTTGGCACTTCGCAAATAAAACTACAGTTTAGATCATAAAAACATCCCAAAACAAAGTACTACGTAGCATTGTGAATACTCCATGGTAAATTAAAAATAACAAGAATGACAACAAGAAGCTGCAAAACATGCTGGATAGCACCAATGGTCCGGAGCGCCTAAAAGGAACAAAGCCTTTAGAAATTAGTGATTACCGGAGTCGCTAAAATCAAAGAACTGGAAGAGCGTTGGTTGGTTTCATCCCAGAAGAGACTAACAATTGAACTTACAAAACAATTACTAGATAATCACTTAAATTAGTTGTAGTATTATATACAGAAATAAAAATTTATGGAAAACAAAAAAAATAAAAATAAAAAAAAAATGTTAATCGATCGGTGTGACGTAACGAAACCATTTCCTGTGTTTCTAGAGTCCTGGCACCGCTGTTTAATTTTAAAAATGTTCTGTCATATAAAATTTATAAATCAATTACCTGGAAATACGTGATCACTTTGCACAGTGCTTCGCCCATAAACCACGTTTCGGTCACATCCCATACGACGGTGGGTGGAAGACAAAATAGGATGACAAAAAAATCGGCAACTGCCAAATTAACAATGAATATATTCGTCACCGTCCTCATACTATGATTTGTGTACACTGCTATGCAAACTAGGGCGTTGCCAACCTAAAAAATAAAAACAATTAATTATTTATTAATTATATGTTCCGTTAAATTCGACCAATCTTACCAATCCCATGATGAATACGACTGTATGTGAAAAAATTAAAATCCATTCGGGCGTCGTCGGATAAATATAATCATAAAGCAGTTCTACATATTCGTCGTAGGTAAAATTACAGTATTCGGGTTCACCGATACATATTTCAGTACTGTTCCGTGTACAATTCTCACTATCACCATCCATACACAAACTCATATTTCCATTTTCCATATCTAAAAGTCCATTCATACTCGTTGATATCGTTTGGTTTAAGAACCAATCATCATCAAACACTAGTAGTTCGTTTAAATCTCCTCCTGGTGGTGGCACGTCTAACGAATTAAATGAAACTATTTTGGTTGGGTGGACAGTAGTAGTTAGGGTTTCTACTAAATGATGAGGGGGACTACTATTATTTCCGGTTCTACTACTATTACTACTAATTCTACTACTATTACTAACACTACTACTACTACTACTTTTCGTGTAATTTGTATTTACAGATTTCGCTAAATTGCTACTTATGTTTAGACTAGATGTGGTCCCAGTAGAGATGCTTAGGATGCTCAGGATTAAAAGATTGTAATAGATTTGTTTAGGCATAGTGTGGAGGGATGATGAAGTAACTTTAGTGTGATGCATGACTATATTTGGGTGCTTTTTATGATTCTATACTATACTAATTCGAACTTGGCCATTGATAGCGCTGTTGCTTGATCTGAAACGAATAAAAATAAAAAAATATTTGAGTCATTTTCATTTATTTTCACTCAAACATAAAAATGTAGCATAAAACAATTACGGGAAAATGTTGTGTGTCGTAAGCAATCATATATAAACTGATTACGGTACAATTTGGATGTGCGCCTGTCTAATATATAAGATAGATTCTTTGATAAATGGTATCATTTCCGATTTGTCTTCTTGTTGTTTTTTGTCGTCGTCATGTTCTTCATGGTAAATGACTTAAGATTTTTCGGAAAAAAAAATTAAAAAAAAAAAAAAATGAAACGAAAATATTTCACTTAATTTTTTTTTTCGACAGATTTGCTGCTGTTTATCTCTTTTGCCTGTATGACAGTTAGAATGCAAAAAAATTAATGAGCAACAAAATTTCGTATTACATAATTTGGATATCTACAGAGTGAATCATTTAAATTGAGACTAGTTGCATGTTGTATATAGACACTTGTATGTTGACACTATAGACTAGATGCTGACAAGGCTAGAAGCCTTACATTTTTTTTTAAATTTCTATTCAATCGTTCAGATGCGCTTGAATTGGTGAGCGCCATATCATCCAACCACTCTTAAACTTCAAATATATCCAAGGCTTTTATAGAAACTGAAGCAATCCGCTTTTCCGTAAGCAATATCAAATATGATTTGTTGAATTGTGACAAATTTAAGAAGTTTCCAGTTCATGAACGAGGTCAATGTGTTCGATAACTGTTCGAGGTCCAAATGAAAACTGTTTTATGAAACATTATACACTTCTGCATCAAGATAATTTCAATAAACTAGCACTGAAGGTAGAAAACCTATAGTAGCATAGAAACAAACCACCGAACTATAAGGTGTATGCATTAAAAACAGGAATTTGATACTAGATGTCATTACTTGTTTATGCATTATAGTACATCATGGATATATATAGGCTATTTGAAAGCCCTATTCAATACCTGTCAAAATCAGCTAAAAGTTTTTGTTTTTGTTGGGCACATCCAACCGTTGAAATCGATGGAAAATTTCGAAAAAATTTGCGAAAAAACAGCATTTGCGGGAAGTTTTGTTGAGTCACTTTTCCGCAGACAAAACTGCACCTGAAAGTCATCGTTTGCTCGTGGATTTGTATGGTGAGCATGCTCTTGCAAAACCACAGTGCTTTGAGTGGTTTAGTCGCTTCAAAAGTGGTGATTTTGTCATCAAGGACAAAGAGCGTCCTGGTCATGAAGAATTGGAGGTATTACACGTTCAAGATTCATGTCAAACGCAAGAAGCGTTTGCAGAATCATTGAGAGTTGATCAAGCAACAATTTCCAGACGTTTAAAAGCCATGCGATTCATTTAAAAGATGGGAAATTGGGTGCCATACGAATTGAAGCCAAGAGACGTGGAAAGACGATTTTGCATGTCTAAAATGCTGCTGACAAAGAAGTCGTTTTCGCATCGTATTGTTACTGGTGATGAAAAATGGATCCATTACGATAATCCCAAGCGCAAAAAAGCGCATGTAAAGAAAGGCGAGGCCAAACCACCGACACCAAAGCCAAATATTCACAGGGCCAAGGTCATGCTGTACATTTGTGGCCAAACCATCAATGCCCAACTCTGTCATCAACAATTGATCCGATTGAAGCAGAAAATCCAGGCAAAGCGGACAACGTATGCGACCATACACGAGTCAATCATTTTCCACCACGATAACGCTCGGCCACATATTGCGAGTCAAAAATTACCTGGAGAATACCGGATGGGAAATTCTGTCTCACTCGCTTTATAGCCCAGACCTTGTTTCTTCCGTTTACTATCTATTTCGATCCATGCAGAAGGCCCTATCATAGGAATCCGCTTCACTTCAATTCAAGGTATCGAAAATTGGTTCGATTCGTTTTTGGCCGGCAATATTTTGCTGGTAATAAATTATCTATAGATATAATAATGAATAAACGAAAACCGAACTATTCTCAACAAGCTGTCCTTTTGTTGTTGGCGGAAATTGAGAAAACATCAGAGTTGGTACGATGTAAGTAAAAATATCTTCGTTTTTAGAATTTAAGAATTTTAGAGTTTTCTATTTGAATACTAAGAATTCATAAAATTTGATTTAGATAACAACAATGTGACTGCTAGCGAGATAAAAAGGATGTGGGACGACATTGCTTCTATAATATCTTCTACCAGTGATACGAAGAGAAGTGTCGAGGAAATTAAAGCTAAGTTTGCCGATTTGAAGTCGCGCACAAAATTCAAATGTGCAGCCCTTAACAAATATACAAAGGAAACTGGTCACCAAAAGGAAGGACTAGCACCACTAAAAGATTTGACAGAAATCGAGAAAATAGTTCTGAGATTAACGGGACAAAACTCAAAATGAAGCAGGTAGTTATTACCTGGTGCCCTCCAGATGTATGTATTATTCGAAATCGACTTTTAAGGACTTCAAATACCATTTCTATAATTTTTCAGGCCTTTTTATGATTTATGTTTGTTTTTTGCTGGCTCACTTAAAGGATTCAACAGTCAGAAAAACGGTGTCAAGTGGATAGACGTTGTCACCTAACAGAAAAGTGAGTGGCGGAAAGTATTCAGAGTGCAGACGATTATATTGCGCACTTGACTTATAAATATGGATTGATCCTGGCTAGCGACAAACTAAAACTGAGAATTAATAGTCTGCATCACATATCTTAAAATAAGATACAAAATAATATTAAAATTACGAATCGGTTAAAATTAAATTTGGATATATATATTACGGCTTGCACATTAAGGGCGTATATACTTTCCCTAAAGATCAAAGTATAGTTATCCCACAAAACAGGTTTTTGTATTTGTATCGGGGACAGAGCTGGGTCAATGAAAAGTTGAACTGTCCAATCTAAACTGTTGGCCACTTTTATGCGTTATCTCTTTTGATAAATGTCTAGTCAGTATTCAGTGGCCCCCCTTGCAATATATTTGGTCGTTGTATTGAAAGAATAAATCTATGCCCATATACGTATAAAACAGTAAACCGCAGGGAAACTTGGCAATGGAACATAATATGTCTGTTTAAACTAGAATCATTTACGATTACAACTGTACATTGCGAGCAGTCCTAGATTATGCCATACCATGTTTTGTGACGATAGAGCAAATTTTTTATGGCGAAATCCACCCAAACTCAAACCATCTGGTGTTCAAATTTACAATCATGGAAGTCACTAAATTACTCTTTTTTTGAAATTAATTCTGTTTAAAAACTCGATGGCAGTGAGGTTTTAAAAATTTTACAAACCCAGTCAAAATGACACCATTTATACCTAATTGAACTTTAAATTGCCTTCAAAAGATAAGCTAGTTTTCAACTTATTTACTTATATCATTTTAAATGCTTTATCCTGTATACAGATTTCCTCTATATACATCCACTACATATTAGCTGTCATGCGGGAAACGATGATTGAATACAGCCACATGTAGATATAAAGGCAGCTATGAAATATTATTTAGTATGCTTGTGTGCTATACACCAAAGTATTTCATCGAATTCTGCATCATTTAATTGAAGGCGGGAAGGAAATTATATTTTAGTTATTTTACGTTATAATATCATGTATTAAAGCGTAACATTCTGAATACATCCAATCTATGTATATTCAATCTCCGCACATCCATTTCCACCATATCCCAATATTCTATTAACAAAACAGAAAAAAAAGTTAACTTTACCAAAAATATGAAAAAATATTAGGAATTTTTCTAACAACAATCTGGAACGGGTAAACTCTGTGAAAAATGTTTCTAATATTTATTATTTTGCGTGTGTGTGTATGTGGTTTTAGATTGGAATTTTACGATATGTTTTGGAAGCAGAATGGATATGTTTTTTCATGTGGGTGTCATATTTTAGGTACAAAAATTATCTAAACACTAACTAAAGGCAATTAAAGATCACATTACACCAATTTCAGTCTCAAGTAATAAACTTACCAATCCTCCATCTACACGCAAGGATAAAGGAGGGGTTTGATCTCATAAAACATAATAAGTTGGAAGCCTCAAATTTCAATTAAACATCATAAATTAAATAACTGTTGAACTATATTAAAATCAATGAAATACCGCGCTTCATTGAAAGACAAAATTAATTACATAACACCCCTCCCCAAAAATTTTTTTTTTTATTTTTAAATAAATTAAGACAAAACATTGATTAGATAACAAACGATTATATTTTTTCCGCTGTATATTATATATACACTTGTTGTTCGAATTGTTTTATTATGTTGTTACAACGACCACCCACTTCCCAAAAACTTTATAAATGGGTCCTCACAGTCCCACACCCTTAAATGTATGTTTTCGATCTCATTTAATTAAAAAAAAAAGCATATTTTTTTTGCCTTGGTTGCAATGATTGAGGGTGTGAGTCGGATAAAACAACAGTAAATTTCGATAAGATTTAAATTACTCTTCGTCTCTTCGAATTATTTGACAATGTTCCACGTGTATAAGTATGGCTTTAAAAGAATATTTACATATGTTCGTTGTTTAATAATAGATTTTCTAAAGGTAGCACAAACAAAAGTTTTCTTTTTGTTAACTTTATGGAAAGCTATATCAACTTTCACTTTTAAAACAATGGCGAAGGCGTCTTGTTGATTTGACGAATTTTATAGGTTTGTTGATGGCAAATTAAACTTGGCTATATACAACTTAATTTTTACGAACGCATTAAAAGTTATTGAAAAATATTAAATGTGGCGACTTTGAAGAATCTTATCGTTGTTTAGTAATAACTTCTAAAATTCTGACCGAGAATCTTTTAAAAATCATAATTTCATAAGATACCACCAAAAGTATCACACATGAGTGGTTTATGAGGAAATACCAAATTAATAAAACTAATCTGTTATATCAAACTGTCTGACGAACGACAGCTTGAAAAGACAAATTTTTAGTATAAGAAAATTATTTATTTGTTTAATACTGTTACGATTTCTCTATAATTATACCTAGAGACATCTATGAAGTAGTATTAATATTAGTGAAAATTGAACAATTATGTTGTAAAGCAAAATAAAAGAATAGCGTACGTAATGAAATCTCAAAGAGTAGAATGAAAGAATAGAAAAATATTATATTCGAGAAATTCCGTGACATTTAAAATTTATATAATTCATTTTTTGAAGATAACGCTAACGTTTAATAAAATTGCATTGCATTTTTTTTAAACAAATGTAAATTAAGTTTGAATATTCAAATTTGAATCAAATTAAAGTTGCCATTCAAATAGTTTTTAATTAAGTTTGCTCAAAAATAAATTTTAATACAGCTTCAAATAGTAAACAGAATTCAAATCAAGTTTACATCAAATTTAACAAATTAACAATATTCAAATTTTATTGTAATAGCCATCAAACTTTCCAAATGATACATGCTTTGAAAATTAACTTTCAGTAATCTTTACCTTGATTTTTAATATTTACATTTCAAATTTTTATCAAACTTAATTAATTTTCTATGTAACTGATTAAAAAATATAGGAATGAAAAAAGTAGGAATGTAGTTTGATTGATAAAAAAATTATTTTCCATTACTACTAAATTATGCTTTGATTATTATCACTTGACTACATAAAAGTTTGATAGTAGTAGAACAGCATACACAGTAATTTAAGTATTCAAATTTAAGAAATGATATGACATTTAAAATCTATTTTATTTAATTTTTGAAGGTTTGATCAAATTGTAGTTTTTAACTAATGCAAATAAATTTTGAGAATTCAAATTTGAGTCAAATTCAATCAAATACACCCTTGAAAATTGGAAGTTATTTTTTAAAATTCAATATTTGTTGATATAGTTTGAAAACGTCTATAATTTTAATATAGCTTAAAACATTCAACGGTATTCAAATCAAGTTAGAATCAAATGTATCAAATCAATACTTTTTAAATGTAGTTATAATAGCAATCAAATTTTCAAAATTCACTAAGGTGAAAGTCAAAAAAGTTTAAATATAGTGTGATTGGAAAAAACTTGATAGTTATTTCAAAATACTAAATCTAAATTAAGGTTGAATTAAATTAAATCAAGCTCAATCAAACTCAACCAACCAACATATCTTATACGAAAAATACCAACAAACTGTTAAAATTTGATATGAAAACTGGCTACAGTTTAGTTTGAACCAAAATTGATATAACTATTGCTCTATACAATTTAAACAATTTTGTTACATTTAAAATTAATTTTTATTTAATTTTTGCAGGTAACTCTAACTTTTAATAAAATGGAAGTTTTTAGCTATTGTGATCAAGCTTGAATATCCAATTGGAGTTGCCGTTCAAATAGTTTTTCATTTAGTTTGATTACAATTAAAATTTCAATCTCAGCTTGAAATATTAAATCGAGTTCTAATCAAGTTAACATCAAATTTAACAAATCAACACTATTCCAATTTTAATGTAATAGCCATCAAGTTTTCTAATGTTGACATGGTTGGAAAATTTACTTTCAAGATTCTAAACTGAAGTTTTAATATATTTCACATGTAAGTTTAGTATAAAAGGTGCGTATTTTTATTTCCAAAGAGTTAAGATTTATTTGTCAAGTGTTTTGTATTTATTTTAGGACCGTATAAGTGTAATTTATTCACAATCCAGTAATACGGGAGCAGGCAAAAACGTAACAAATGGTGACAGCGGTGGGATTGTGAATAATAGAAGAATAATGACTTTTTACGGATTGTAAATCATGGAATTTAAAAAAGAGTAATAGCGACGTAATTAACCCAATAATGGTAATAAATATACGTTGGTGATATGACATCGTGAGGCTATAGAGAAAAAGGGGCTGAATCCTGAAGAGTATAAAATCGTCCAGAAAATATAGAAGAAGCACAACCATTGGTAGAAATGAATAAAGAATAGAAAAATTACAAGAAGATTTTAGTTGAACGGAAAATTCAACATCTAGAAAAGGAATAACCTAATTTCAAGGTAAATGGGACATGTCGCAGGTAGTTCAACATGTTTTGTCAGTGAAATTAAAGCCCCCAACCTTTTACGGAACAAAATCGTGTGGCGTATTCAACCACAATTGGAAACAACAGGCACTGGAATATTGCTCCAGACTGCCTACACAAGAAATAAATTTGGTTACGAATTAGGAACAACAAGTTTCATCGTGAATTTTTGTTAGCTGATATTGTAGATGAGGTAATCTTGGACACAGATTTACGAGGCCGAACGGATTTGTTTTTTGATGTTAGTCAAGGTGTCTTAGGCTACCACAACAGAGAATTGCCTTTGCAAATAAACGATGGACATATAGTGGGAACACGAGTTATATTAGATCATTAAGAAAACTTGCCGCCCAAAGCAGACACAATTGGATGGGAAATGTTAGATGGAGGTTCTGGATCCCAAATGTTTTGAGTTATGGGTTGTGAGAGCAAGCGAGAGAAATTTTTATTAGAAAACGCATAGTACAACCAAATGGAGGCTTAAACATTTCTATACGAGCGTTTTACTTAACGGATCAGACAAAAGCCATCAAGAAGAGGGCTATCATCAGAAAATGCGGAGAAGTAACCACAATAGTGAAGGATGACAAATCGAATGCACGTGTACAAGCCAAGTGACAACAGCAGAAAACAGTTGAAGATCTGACGTAGAAATGGACGTGCCTAGTGGTATATGGATGATATCATAGTAATGAGGAAAAACTTCGATGAGCACCTGTGGCATTTGATGGAAGTATTTGAAATGATTCAATCGGGTGGGTTAAGGCTTAGTCTAGAAAAGTGTCAGCATTACGGCTGAGTGAAAAATGAAAGAAAACATCATCGTCGTCAGGCTCATTAAAATTCTACCACCAGAAGAAAAAAGTTCTGAGGAAATTAGACAAGGACAATTCGAAGACTCAGATTTATTTATTTGATAGCTTCAACCATAATATAAATACATATAATACTACCATCATAAGAATAAAACAGTTTACCCATTGATGTTCCAGATGTTGGGTCGATAGAATTACGTCAACATTTAGTATTTAGTAAATATACGACATTTAGGCGATTATACATATAAAAATATTTTGATTATTTTAAAACGATACCAGTAGCGACATCTAGCACGTCAATGAGCTAACATACCATGGTAGTACTATGTGTTTATATTCTGCTTCATCTGTAATCATGTTTTATCAAGTTTTATCAGTATAGTAATGAAATACAGGAAAGAAGAGCAATTATTGAAATCGCAGACAAAAGATCATAGTACCACTAGCATATTGGTTTCAGTGGGAGAGTTTGCCAACTGAATGTCTAAACGGATTTGGCCTAGTGCAAATGATCAATCGACACGATCGTTAATTTAACCTAATGCTCCAATGCATAAATATTAAGTGAGTACCATGGAGATTCCAGTTTCAAACATATATAGAAATCAATTAAACGTTAGCCAAATGTCGAAGGAGATTTTAATTCCAGTAGTCAGTGTGACCAATATGTATGGCGGTTAAGGCCATTAAATTTGTATGCTTGAATATAATTTATGAAAAGGTATGTTTATTTTATATCAGTATTTCTACTGATGTCAAGAGCTACAATACTATTATGAGTATTTCTGGTTGCTTATATGAACAAAAAGCTTGCTTAAGTCTCCAAGTGGCCAACAAAGAAGATACTTGCAAAACAAATAATCAACCATGGCCGTGGGATTAAACGAGGAGCAGTAACTAAATAAAAATTCAAATAAAAATTAAGATGCATGAAATAATTTATTTTACCTCAGATTCCTGATGATAAGATGCTGTTGATAAACGAGCAGAAGTAAACTGAAAGTAAATAGAAAAATAAATTTAGTAGAGTTGTATTTTTCTTGCATTCTGCTTAAAATAAAATGTTAAAACCTTTCGGCTTCAGACATGTCGGACGCCGTCGTGCTGAATTTTAAAGTAATAAAATACAGGAAACCGAATTTTATTCTAACCTTTAAATAAAAAAACAAAATTCCAGTGAATCTTAAGGAACCCAAAAAAAAATTTAAGTAAAGCGATTAAGCAATTTAAAACAAACAAAAAAATGTAACTTTTAATTGTGCTTTTCTGTGTTTTAAACACCACCCCCCCCCATAGTATTTCTGCAAGTAGTAAAAAAATGAAACCCCATACTGTGCTATGGGGTATGAGCGTACAAGGACGGGAATAATTTACATGAATAAAAGTTTCACGTTAAGATAATTAAAAACTCGGATAGTAAAGCAAGACTACACAGAAGTCAGAACACAGACGTTACTCGAATTTTTTTATTTAACTGTGCGGTATAAAAGCACAATTTTGTGTTTGTGTCTTTATTTTCAATTCGATTTATTTTGGGGTGTTGAACAAAAAAAAATGTGTTACCCCAATGTTAAAATGAATAAAGCAATTTGTATATATGTATATGATTTAGGGGTTTTCTTGTTCTTATGTATATGTAATACGTCTATATACGTGAATTTCTTAAACAAAATGTACGGTGATGACGTTTGATGTCGGTACGTTTTATTTTTACTTTTATGGCTTATTATGACGTAGGTATATTTAAAATTAGTTTTTTTTTGGTTTTTGTTAGACTAGTCAGTCAGTGGGTCGAAATTTACAAAAGGAATATGTAAATTAGGGTAAGACATAATACAAATGAATTCGTACTGGGCAATGAAATTAAGACAGTTTTAATTTCTTTCAAATGTTTTATTAATAATATCGGTAAAAGAGCTTTTAGTTCATTTAACCATTCAAATTGAGTTCTGGTCGAAACAAGCATTCCAGAACTCTCTCCAGTCTTGACTTTCAGTATAATTAATTTTGTTGCGTCCTTAAAACAAAATTCTATAAGTAAGAAAATTAAATAATTTAAAGATTTCTAACGGTATTTTAATTTGACTATTTAAAAATTTGACAGATTAAGTAAAGTTATGGAAAAAATGCTGAAAAGACGACAGTCTAATTAAAACCTATAAATCTCCTAAGTGGTGATTTCATTTCATTAAATATATATATATATATATATATATATATATATATATATATATATATATATATATATATATATATATATATATATATATATATATAAATATATATATATATATATATATATATATATATATATATATATATATATATATATATATATATATATATATGTATATATAGCATTATTTAGAGTCTGCCATATAGCTCTCAGTCGCCATGGCATGATGAGATAACAATTAATTCTTAACCAATCCCTTATCTAATTCGAAACTGAGCATTGTTGCATACACCTCTTCAAAATTTGAAAAGTTATATTGGTGACCTCTAGGCGATGATTAAGGAATGCATTCTTGATGACTACCAGTAGTAATTTAGCAATATAATTGCGAATTGAACAAGTTCAAGTTTATACTTACTTAGACCATACCTCTGAAATTTTCTTTAAATTTGGGATTTCGCTAACTGGGGCTGTTTGTATAGATTATATGTTCGTGACAAAATGTCTGCGACTACATTTTGTTTGACTGAAATGTGTCTAATAGATATCAGTTATTAATTCTACACACTCCGGTGAAAGTTTTGTGTCATCTTTAGAAATGTAGTGGCTGAGGAATTCAAGTGTAGGAAAACCACATCGTTCTTTACAAGGCGTGCATAACATTGTGCTAAATGGGAAAAAATTTTCTACTCACGGTCCAAAAATTCTTTAAACGTTAAAAGTCTACCTTTGATTTCATCTTTACCAGGTTTGCAAGTATAACAATTTAAGTTTTCTAGGTTACGAGTGAGTACCCGGTTTTAGTTATAGCATTGAAAATGTGCGATAATAATTTGACACATTTATCAGAAGGTCCTTTAATTATTTTCCCGCTGATCAGAAAACATAATCAGAACACCCGCGCTTATCAAAACACTCTCTGGCTGTTTTGGTCCTGGAGCGAGTCCAAGTAGTAAGTTGTCGGAAATCTGGGTGAATGTAGTTTTAGAATATGAGTTGCTCAGCGTTATTAATACCAGAGTCTGAGCGATCAGAAGATAGATCTTGATTGACATAAGTCCATTAAACCGTGAATCGTCCTCCTAACTGTTGGCCAATATTTTGAACTAACACCAGTTACATGATTTAGGTGTCCACCTGCCATACATTTTTAAAGATGTATCTCTTTCGGAGATATTAGTCTTAAGGCCCATTGGATTTGTTTGGCATTGTAGTCATCCACTGCAAAGAACTTATCCCCAAAGAATTGAAGCAAATTGCAGATTGCTCGTTTTGGATTGAATGCCTCTGTCGACAGTAAACTGGAGAAATGATACATTACCCACTTCACTCTTCAAGGTATATTCTAGTTGCTTGAATGCTTCTCCAATTTTTCTGAAGTCATTTCTGATTTTTGATTAAGAGCTGTATGAGGGAATTCATATTTTGCAGCATAGACCCATATTGGTCTCCATCATTTGCATGCACTTCATCATGGATTCTGCATTTTCTCCTTCTGTGTTAGTTTTATACAGCTAGTACTGTGAAAACTGTCACATAATAAGCAAATTGCCGGTAGTTTGCAAGAGTTTTACTACTGACTAAATTTCTGGTAGTTTGCATATTAGAGAACTGCCTTTCGTTTATCTTCCTCCTCCACTACGACTCTTCTATATAATAAATATTTAATATTACAAATTTCGTATTTCCTCCTAAATTACAATATTTCGTGTTCCAGCTCTACCTTAAACATGGATTCTGGTTGTTGGGTCTTGTTAATAAGAGTGATTAAATTTGGCACCTTAAGCTCAAATTACTAAGATTCCTGCTGACTTCATCAGTTGAAACGATAGACTGAATCCCTTTTATTACAACTAAGATTCTTCTGGCACTCTTCAATAGTGTAGAGAGATTTATTTTTTCGATGACGGATTCGATGATTTGATATTCGAAATTCGGTGTTTAACCCTTTGATTAGGAGTTCTTCAATTTGTTGAATAGCTTCAGTCTGTTTCATGTTGTTTTTTTTATTTTAGTGTTTTCGCCTTTTGTAAGGTTTGGTAGAACCCTTTTTGCGGTGGTTATCGTGATAATATAACCTTAGAATTTTGTTTTCATTTTAAAGAATTCCAATTTCTTTAAATTGAATCGTACTTTGGCTTTTTATAACAAATTTTATTAACAAAAATCGTGAAGTTCTTAATAAAAATCTTACTTTGGAAGAAAGAAAAATCACCTTACCATTACCTTAATATCCCTACATCAATCGGATCGTATTTCTTAAGGACTCTTGTGTTGATTCTCTATATAGTAGCGAAACAAAAGGAAAAGACATTCGTTAATATATGTATCCCAAACATAACATTTGCGGTTTCGAACTCTTGTTGACACAATGATTTAGGTCACTACTAATTAAATATAATTACCAAAAATTGCGAAAACACTCCCATGTCGACAAGTATATAAATAATAGAAGACAATTCAAAATAATCGATCTATTCGTTGTTGCCAGATTTAAATTATTTTTTTTTTGTATTGTGCCATCATTTATTATAACAGCAAAGAATATAACATAAAGTATGATCCACAAAATACTTAAACAAATATTTTTTTAAAATAGCGATTTGGACAATAACTCCTTAACCTCTCAATCAATTTCTAATTTTTTTACACCAATATGTTTAACTTTTAATTACCTTTAGTTTGAGATGTCACAACCTATATGAAATACATCACCGGAAAACCCCATTACAATCAATGGAACATTGCTCTAATTTTGTTTGGTACGTTTTCTTTTAACCATACTGTATATAAAACAGCACTCATAACAGCACAATTTGATGAGATGCGATTTTCTTTTCTTATTTACAAAAAAAAATTCTACAAGATTAATCGAACAACGTTAAAATAGAAAATGAGTTTTTTCTTAATTTAACTTCAAAGTGGGCGTTATCTTCATTTCTTATGTAATAACGTTCCAGTGTTTTACGTTGTCTATACAAATATAAACTCGTTGAAGAGTGCATAGGGCGGTTAAAATTAATGTTAAGTATTTTATTTTCTCAAATAATACGATTAACTTATAACAACAAGATATATTATTATGTTTGCAAATGCAATTTAAATTTAAATATTAGTTTTGTACAATTTTCACTTTAATAAATACAACTCGAATTATCTTAAGCACACAATTTCATATTATTTATTCAGT
The DNA here is from genome assembly GCA_963556175.1 of Tipula confusa. Taxonomy (NCBI): domain Eukaryota; kingdom Metazoa; phylum Arthropoda; class Insecta; order Diptera; family Tipulidae; genus Tipula; species Tipula confusa. Next base: position 13,972,946 of record OY744476.1, on the reverse strand, counting down.
CCTATCAAAATATGTAAATAAATTGGTTGAATATTTAATTTAAGATACTCTTCGTTGTATTTATTAGGGTTTTCCGAATATATGTCTAGACTTCTGGTACTACTTTACCTTAAAATAAAATTTTTGAAATTTTTAGAAATTTAGAAAGAAAATATTAAATTTCGTAACATTCCATTGCAGTTTCAAAGCAAGTCCAATAAAACTATAAAAATATACCACAATTCAAAAATTTTCAAAATCCAGGAATACCGTGAGAGTTAGTCAATTAGAGCAATAAAAATATGCACGATTCGGAAATTTCATAAACTTTAAAATCATGAAGGTTATATTTCCAAAAATTTCGATATATTTCTAAATTTTTCTAAATTTTAGGAAATTGAATTCAAAATCCAAAAATCATAAGTTACTCGAAGGTATAATTTTACAGTAAAAAGGGACCATTTTTACTGCAAAATTATGCCTAAAATGTAAAATTTTGAAAATCCCGAAAATGCAAGAGGGCAAGACTATTTAAACTGTAAAGTACTGGGCCAAATTGAAAAGTATCCAAATATAGAAAATACACGCTGTTTGGCTCATTGAAACTGTTAAAAATATACCACAAATCGGAAATTTCAAAAAATCCTAAAAAAGCTTGGCTAAAGCTCATTCTATTAAAACTGTAAAACTAAGTCACAAATCAAAAAATTCGAAAATCCAGAAACTGCACAAGAAGTCTTCCATTGAAACTCTAGACGTATCACAATTTTCAAAAACCTTAAAAATTCATAACGGTTAATCCATTAACTCCAACTGTAAAATAATGATACATATCAGAATTTTTTTAAATCCTAAAAGGCATGAGTGCAAATCCATTGAAACTATAAAATTATCCAACAAATTGAAATTTGTCAAAATCCTGGAAATTCATGATGGCAAATAATATTACAACTGTAAATTTATTCCAGAAATCAAACATTTCCAAAAAACGGAAAATACATGATGGCTGGCCCATTGAAACTGATCAAATATGCCACAAAACTAAAACTTCCAAAATTCTGAAAAATGCATGAGGATAATTCCATTGGAACCGTAAAATTATGCCTCAAACCGAAAAATCCTGAAAACGCATGAAGGTTAGTCCATTATAGTTATAAAATTATGATACTTTCAAAAGTTCTGTAAAGGAATGAAGGGTCCATTGAAATTGTAAAATAATGACACAAATCGCAAATTTCCAAAATCTCGATTACGATCGGTAAGGACGACTATGATATGCCCTGTTGTAATACGCAATACATAGAACCCACGCAAAGTGCAAATAAATATTGACACGGAACCTGAAAATCTAAAAATCGCATGACATCTAAATCTACTGTGTCATTCTCCTGAAACAGAGGAAATTAAGATTAATCGCTGAATTAGAAGTCAGCACCAAAATGATTAATCCAACAGCAAACAAGTTTTCCAACATCGGCAATAGAACGGGTGTCAAAACAACCTTGAGTGACCCACATGTTAAATGCAGAATGACGTTATAGAAATCAGTAACCTATAATTGGAAGTGGAAGTAGTACACAATCCACTCTAATAAAAGGTGACAAAAACTCTCGTGAGTGCTCCACAGATACAATTGCCTTTTAACCGGATGCATCAACAGTTTATATAGAACTACATAAAACTAAGCCAATATTTTTAAAAATGAACCTAAAACCTCCATGATATCCTGCTTTCACTGATTTGAGATTACTTCGCTTTTCCATGCTTATCGGATAAAGTCAAAAAGAAAATTGAACAAATCATTCCCTCTGATTATCAAGAGCTTGAAAAATATCACTCGCAAGGTTCGAAAAAACTGAGGTTCGCACCAACTTCCAAATGATATTCTTCCATGGCTGATATACCACCAATATCTTTTTCGTTTGTTCTGCTATTAAATATTAAAATCGATCCTTGACGAACAATGAAAATGGAAAACTCTTAAAAACTTGATCTGAAATTTATTTTTTTTTTGGTCATAGCAACATACAAACAAAAGAAGCATTAAACTTATCTACTAAAACTACTAAATGGGGGGGGGGGAATTTTCTTTTATACAAGCAATTACATCGCCTCCAACTCCTGGTACTTTTCATCTTACGAACGAAACTCATTTTAAAGTAAATAAATTTTACAAATTTAATTAAATTCGATCGAAACGAATAAAAAGTTTTTTACTTTCTTTTAATTATATTTTACTACAATGCTCCCTCCATATTCAATGGATGTATATATATATGTATATATATATACGTTCGTTGATGATGGTGTTGAGATGAACCATTGATTGACCATGCCATAAATATTTTATTGTGCACAGTGTGTGCTAATGAGAAATCGAAATCGATTGGACACAATTCAATATTCATTCGGTGTATATATGTACCACATATATTATACAAATGGATGCACAATGAACCCAATTTTCGAGATACTGAAAAACAAATCATTCAATTAGGATTTAGACAGAGAGAGAGAGAGAGAGAGAGAGAGATTTTTCAAATATTTTGTATAAAATTTGAAATTTTTTTATTTATTTTTTTACGATGATGATAAAATTATAGTGATTGAAGTACATATATCTAAATCTTTCGTATCGAGATATCATTTATCTTGTGATATAGTTTTTTTTGAATTATTACAAATATTTTTGTAAAATTGACCCATTTCGCACTCGAGATGGAAGATAATATCGAAATTTATGATTAATGATTTTGATCTAAAAAAATTTGTTTATGGCCCAAAGATATCTAAATTTCATGTGTGAATTGGAAACATTTTTTTTTTTTTTTTTTTTTTTTATATCAATGTACTGAGATTGCTAATACATTTACATATATCAATGATGTGTTACTTTTTTGCCAAAGGGGTCTCTACCGATTTGTTACAAAATGTATATCACAAGAATTAATTGTTTAAATTTTTATCAACATTTTTTTCCATTTTATAATTACAAATTCTGATTTTTAAAATCCGACGACAATTCGATTTCCAAGAACCGAACATAAATAAAGTACTACGCAAAAGAACAAGCTATTTTAATTGTTAAGAATTTTTTTTAAATAATGAGACACAACCACCTCGCAAAATGGTGGCCCAATGTGCTCTGCAGGAGCAGACATTCAGTAAAGACCCATCCGTGGTATGCTTTAATTTATTTGAATTACGGTAAATAACAAGTCTACGAGTAGATGAACGGAAGCCCACCCAAGGACACTACAACCGTATTAGTAACCATCAATTTAGAGGAGATTCCTGACGAAACCACCAACAAAGAGCAACGGTAACATTAACTAATATTCAATTTAGGTATATCTGAACAAATGCTAGTTGTATCCAAATGGCCCATAATCTTCTATGGTAATCTCCTCGATTTACAATATTGCTTCCTTGCTTTTAAAAGTACCGCAGCCTTTTTATAATCAGAGCCCAGTAGTGTGGTTTAATTTTCTGGAATAGTCGTTTCAATTGACAAATATACGAACGAAATAAACAAAATATGCACACGCTCTGGTAGCTTAATGGCTTAGACCATGATGATTCTCACGATTTTTGAGAATGACGTGCCATTAGTCACATTGGCTGCTTGAGCGGACAATATAAAAGAAATAATGCCACAATCAAATATGCATCTATAATGCAGTAGCCAGCTTAGAGGTATTGATGGAACTTCAAATAGAAAAAATGACATTTACGTTCTCAGATCTGTGTGGAACCTTCACAGATCTAACTCTCAAAAATCATCCATCAACAGTATAGGAATCGTTAGAATGGGTATATCTTTTACACGATTTAGGGTCAAAATTAATATTTTTAATTTACAGAGGTGCAGATGTGACAGTCATTTCTGCGAAATTTGAAGGGTCATCATCAGTAGTGACATGCAGTTTATTTACAGAAAACTGCTTTTCGGTGCAAGCAGAATCAAAATATTCAAAATTAGATACAAGGACTATGGCAGGAATTCATGGTAGCTGAAATTTCAATTCCTATAAGAAAGGTGCCGATTTTTTTAAAGCACGCAGGACAGAGAATAATAGATCAATAGTACATCAAATAATAGGTACAATATCGAATATACCAGATCTGGCCGTTTTTACGAATTGATACTTCCAAATTCAAAATTTACTTATAAATATTGGTCTCAGCTCAAGAATAATAACATACCGTCACCCATCGTTTAGAAACAAACAGGCCGCCCGTATCATGCAAAACACGTCGTTTAGCTCCCGACAAAATCGGTTAACTAAAAACGACAGGAAATAGAGTTTGTCTACCAAGTAGTAGTGCCTAGCCCAGGCCGTTTATAATTGAAGTGTTAAAGAAAAATTTAACCTAGAAACCTTGTGGAGATTCACAAGTTTGGATAGATATCCAATGCCACACCTTCAAGACGTTTCATTTCAACTCGGAGGCTGTACAATTTTTTCGACTTAGGTGGTATTTTTCCAAAACATGACCGCATCCTAATTATTCAAAATTACAAAAGTCCTGAAACAGTTGATGACATAAAAAGGTTCTAGGCAACATTCATTTTTAGAGAGAAGGTTTATTGAGGAAGTGGATTTCCTTCCACAATTTGTGAAAAAATTTAAAAACAGTTTTCCAAAATTATTCAAAAATAATGTCTCAAAATTGCATACCATGTCAAAAATCCAAAAAATTTAGTGCGCATTCAATGAGCTCTCGGCAATTTTAAAGCTGCATCGAAATGTTTCGCAGAAATACATCGGGATATGATTGGAACTCTTCCAAAATCTGGTAACAATCGTTATTGAGTGACGTTAATTGATTTTCGCATTTAGCTGAGGGAGTTCAGATGCAGAATATAACTGCTGACACAGCTGGATTTACAGTTTTCTCCATAAATGGATAGCTAGATTCGAAGTACCAAAGTTTTTGTTTCAACACCAGCGTACTACGAATTATAATCCAAAATTGAATAGCATGATTCAAAGATGTGGCATCGCACCTTGATAGTCGGCCATTATATTACTCATAATACTCATAACCAACTGGGCTAACATTTTACCATTCACTATGTTTGGGCTGCAGGTTTCATTATGCAAAAAACTTAGCGCAACACCATCAGAGATAGAGAGAGTATTAAGTTGCTCACTATGAGTATCGGGACATTTTTTAAGCCAAACTCTAGATAATAAAATTTCCCAAAATTATTTCGTACAAAATTTAAAATATAAAAACCAAAACCAGCTTTAAGGCATACCATTAACAAAATTTTCGGCTCCAACGATCTAGGTTCCGGAACGTATTTTTGCGAACTGACGCATTATACGAAAAGCGTTGGAACCTCTTTATACAGGTCATTGTAAGGTAAAAAAATAAGAAAACACTGGACATCGCCGTCCTTCGTCAGGGTAGCTGTGATTTCATATTTTCGACTCAACAGTTGGAATGGAGTTCGAAAATTCACGAATGATTGTTAAGAATTAAAAGCATCCACGGTGTGTCAAAATAAAAAATGATAAAAAAATAAAAATAAAAAATAGGGTATCTGGTGTCTGGTATCAGAACTTAATTTGAAATATTTGGTTGGCAATTTTTAATATTTAACCCGTTATTGTAAGTTTCTAATCAAATAAGAACTGTTATTATTTTATATACTGTGACCAGTTCTTTTATCAGAAAGGGAACAAATCCACGTTGACAGTTAATGGGAGCCGGTTAAATCATTGTTTACTAGCATCATTACCAAAAAAAAACTTTTAGGTTAGGCTTATTTTGATAATACACACGTTTATTACGGTAGGTCGCCTAATAGGTCGCCTACTGTGGTGAAAGTATAATACTTTTGTTCTTGATAAAGAACACCCATCGTCCCCAAATAGAACTATAGATACTACATATATATAGATATACAACTCACAGTTATTTTGAATTGAATAAAAGTTTAAGATAATTAAGAATTTCGGTTTTGTTCATTTCATTACAAATTTGTTGCTTTCGACAAAATATATACGCAGAACGTGATAAAATATCCCAGCACAAACGACATAGAAGAGAATTTATTTTGTATTTCAAAATTTTGTAACATGCAACAAAAAAAAATGTACAAGAGAATGCTTTAAGAATTAAATTAGCAGGATACATTTTTGTCTTCTGTCTAAGATACGAAATACGAGGAACTTGAACATGAATTTGAGTATTCGTTTTGGTGTAACTTACTTAAAAGTTTTACGAGTGATGTGGAGGTTGGGCGTGTCTTTTTTTATTTTTGACCATAAGGATGACGAAAATTATTTTCAGTAAAGTTAAAATTTAAGAAAATAATTATCCAGAGATTCTATTGAGTTGAAATTGCGGATTAAATTTCGCTTGAATAATTTTTACAAAGTAGAATGGATAAATATTAACGTAAATTGATTTCAATTTAGATTAGTTTTTGACAATCTTAAAGACTAAAGTGTATTCATCATTAATAATACAAATAATGACGTCCTCCTCAAATAGTGGCCATCAACCCAAAAACATTTTTGGGAAACTAATATATAGTAAATGAAAGAGAATATGATTCAAAAAAGTTTGCTAACCAAGTCAATAATGTCAAAGCTTCAATAAACATTATACTGAGATAAAGGCATGCGCTGAGAATGAAGCCTTAAGGTACCCCATGCTTAAAGTTTTCGGTACAAAGCTCTTGATATCAGCGTAAAAACTGCATTGAAATTTTTATATATTTCGATAAATCATTTTGGGCCAAAAAAATCAGGCAAGGGCCCACAAAAATACGAATATTCATAAGTTATGCAATAAAACACGTAAAAGTGGTCCGATTTTGATGAGGGATACTTTTATTTAAAGCTCTTGATATCAGCATTAAAACTGCTTTACAATTTTCATCAGAACAGTTTTTATGCTGATATCAAGAGCTTTAAATAAATGTATCCCTCATCAAAATCGGACCACTTTTACGTGTTTTATTGCATGACTTATGAATATTCGTATTTTTGTGGGCTAACCCCTTGCCTCTATAAATGTTATTTCATTCGTTGGGCTTACCACCTACAACAATCAATTGTAAAAGTATGGTCTGAAAGATATTGTGAAAGATCTCAGTAAAGGATCTTTGGCCTTTAATGCTGTTAATAAACATTTGTTCATCAGTAGTTCGACGTCACAACTTATCAACGTGTCGTCTTATGGATTGATCTTGTTCGATATCAATAGCGTATGAAACAGGCCTGTTATTCCGTTAATAGAAGCAGGTATTCATTTCGGCTTAGACGAGTAGTTTCGTGCCCAAACTGTGTAACTTTGAGACAGTTTCCGCGGCTGGTTGACCTCTGGTTTAGTCTTAATGAACGCGAATATTTTCCGGGTAAAGATGATCGAAGAAAGTTCGTATTCAACGATTAAATAGAGTTGGGCAGGTGATTTGCAGGTTGCAGTTGATGGAATTGCATGATGATGGTGCAGGAAATTTGCCAGATGATGTTTATGTCGCCTGAGCTACATATACCGAACGCATATACCGTTTGTATAACAACACTGCCAAAATTCTGCTAATCCCAACGCTGTTCCGTTGGAACTCACAATGATGTCTGGACTTCTTACTATGGTGAGGATCGGCATAATCAATATGGATTGTTGACCATGGTTTTGTTTTGCTCGATTTGTACGTTGCAGAAAGGCGCACAACCTTTTGTATGTTAGCGTCTAGTTTGGGCCAACATACTAATTTTCTCGCTAACGCCTTTATTCTCACAATACCTGGATGATCAGTGTGTCGAATTAACTAAATCTGTGCATGGTGACATTGTGAAATTATTATCCTAAATCTCCCGGCATAACCACCGGTTACCGCAATAGTTTTCCGTCAATATTCCGTGACGTTTAATTTTGATAATGTTGATAGCCACCATTTCGAGGCATCTTTTCAGTGTGCTTACTTTGGCTCGACGAACCCAAAATGGCTGGAACTCTTCCAACCTCGCAGTATTCATTGCATTATTTGCAAAAAACCTGGTCTTTGGTTGTCGAAACGACTATGTCTTCGAAATGCATTGTTGGCTTGTGGATCGTATTTATAAGCAGCACTTATGCTCTCCCTCAGGCACGATTGTAGCGCCTTGAACTGGAAGTCTACTAAGACCATCTTCATTTCCCACATCCTTCCCGGCACGGTAGACAAGTTTAAAAATGTAAACATTTAGAAAAGCACTTCAACGGATCACTCTCAGCAACAGGATGTTTGGAGTTGGAACATCTTTGGTAAAACGTCCGAAAAGCAGCTTATGGTCCTTCACAATAACAATCGTAGAGAATATCATGGAACTTGTTGACTCCCACTATAATTACGAAAGCTTCACGATCGTCTTGGCTATATCGTAGTTCAGTTTTGGGCATTGTTTTAGAATGGTAAGCTATGGAATGCTCCTTTATTCCCACTCCATTCGACAATATGACGCCAATTCTATTTTGAGAAGTGTCACATATCAGCAACATTGAATATTTCTGAATATTGAAATCCTCAAAGACTCGAACCAAGAGACATTGGTTTTATTCCCCGTGGTGATTTATAAGAGTATAGACTGGAAATTGGTTTACCACTATACTGTACATCAATATCTAATGCTGTGTACATAACACCGACTGGATATCCTATGTTTACTCTTTATCCAAAACCAACACAAATGTATATACAAGCCATGAAGTTGCGATACTCATGCCAAAAAGTGACTACTATACCTAAGTATTAGTGTTGTGACGTAGTATAATTTGTATATACTTTTATTATATGCTTTGATGTAAATAAAAAATGAATACGAATGATGGAACAACAGTATGTTGCACTCTTTATGACAAAGCAAAAAACAAATTTATGTATTGTTATTATTATTTACTTCATTATATACTATACTATATACTATGAATTTAGAGCAGAATGGACAGTGCAAAATATAATTTTTGTTTCAATTTTTACTGTAGTCAAATTCACTAACACATACACCAAATAGTAGTCATAATATCTTTTACTTAGCCAAGCTTCATGGCTTGTATAATATACAATAGTGTTGGTTTTGCTTTATCACTTTATTTTTGTTCATAGATAAAATAATTTTAACTCGATTGGGGCGTGGCTTGACTTGATATGGTTGATTTGATTACGTAGAGATAGAATGGAAATTATAAATAATCAGCCGATGTTATGTACGCAGCATAAACATCCCAAAATATCAATCGGATTCCGTTGGAAATCTACTAGCTTCAGATTTGCTTCACGAAGTGGTGGTGGTTTACAAAAAAATCTTTGGAATATTGTCTCGGAAATGATAAAGTATCACGATCCAGAGTACACTTTTAAACGACGGAATATGATTTATACCAACGTTAGAAGAGGTATTAGCAGCAGAAGGAATGGCAACAATTTTTACTTCCTTGTAGTTTCGATTCGAATACCTTTTGTTGTGACTTGGTTTGTTGCGGCTGATAGTTTGGTGTCGAACCACCCTTGTGATTGGGCCTTTTTTTAGGTTTAGGCCCGATTCTGGTTATATAGCTTAAAACCGTAATAGAAGAATTATGCGATCGGATATAAATTGCAATTCCACCATACCCATCATTACTATTGCAAAAGTAAGAATTAAAACTATCTTTTTGATAAAATCTAGAATAATTTTCGCTTAGCCAAGTTTCAGTGAGAATAATGACATATATAAATTAAATCTATGAGCTATAATTTTGGCTTAACCATTTTATAGTGAAAATTTCTTATGTTATTTTAAGATCAGCATTAAGTTATAAAATTTGGAAAAAGCGAGATTTGTTCGAACTTCAATGAGACTGTGTTGTTATTAATGAATAATTGAAAATAAAATTTAACCTGTTAGTAGGTGTGTGTGTAAAAAATTTAATAATAAAATTAAATTTGAAAGCGGTATTTGAATCTGAGTTTCTGTTTCAAAGCGATAACCTCCTTACGCAACATACGTCGTAATTATGCGTTAGGTGTTCTCTGACATAAACTGGAACATCCTTGTCCTTGAGTTTGTTGACCAAATCCAGCAGCAGTAAGAAACTTATTGCGTTTTGTTAAGTAAACCATTTCCCTTTTGTACTATTGGAGATAATGTGAACCAGAACGTGAACGATTTTTAAGTCTCATACTATCACTATCACTTGATATATTGTTAGGATGATTTTTCAGATACTTGCACGTAGATGCAACATTCTCGTACTCGCCTAGTTCATATTTTAAACATTGTTAAAGAGGGTTCGGCTCAACTCATTTCTTTTCTCTATATGGTTTTATGTTATGCAATTGAACTGTTCACTTAATGCCTGCACTGATTAAATTGATAATTTTTCTAAATTATTATTTTATTGGTTGGTTCTCGTTAGAATACTTAAACACGACTAAAACAATATCCCAATGAAAACAAAAACAAATGTATACTAAAAAATCATGTTTCGACGTGTACAAATCCAATTTATATATATCAATGCGCTACTTAGATTTGAGTTTATTATGTGATCGATTTTTCAATTGTTATTGAATGGTTTAAAAAATTATACAAATCGAAGTGATGAGTAAATAATAATAAGATACATTTTAAAATATTATACTTGATATATAAAATTTTCCGAATATTTTTACTAAAAACTGTACTTCTTCAAGGAATATTCAACAAACCGTATTCTGGTTTATAACTTTATTTAGTTTATGAAAATCACAAAAATGGCTAATTGCTTCTCTTTCAAAATCTTGTGAAAACAAAAACTTTTATATCTTTAGGAATATGTAATAAGATGAGAATGTATGTTTTAATACCTCTTATAGCAATGATTATATTCTTTAAAACTTCAATTAATTTGCATAAGTCATAAACTTATATGGATGTTATTTTAATTGTTCCAAAAGAAATGTTTGTTTATCGTACGTATTATGTTCATATAGGAGATCTTGAGACAATCTGCATACAGCATTATATGAATAAATAATATAAAAACCATAGAATAAGGATTTGAAAATATTTTCTAAGGATACGAGATTTCAAGGTAAGTTTCTTACTAAGACATTTTTGGAAATGGAATAGTTTATAAGTGAAATTGGACTTAACTAATCACATTCAATAAGACGCAGTCTTATTAGAGTATAACTGTTTGTTGTTAACTCAAATTTTTGACATAATATAGTTAAAGTTCAGCGAAAAAATTGCTAACACATTACATATATAAGCTGTATCAATAATGCTGTGTTAATAATAATCATCCTAAATGATATTGCCAATAGAAGATATTCTTCGAAATATCAATATAAAATTTAGATGAAAATCATAATTAAATTTACTCAGCATGTACCATTATTGAACCCGTATTTGAAGCTGTGTACATATTATACTGCTTCGAATTATGTATATATCATTTTAATTTGAAATCTGTTTGTTAAGCTGCACGTTATTTTGTCAAATAAATTGATAATACAAATACAAAAAAAAATTTTCGAATCAATTACAAATTTCGGATTCTTTATAATCTTGAGACGTATTTGTTGTTGACATTTAAGTTGAATTTTTAAATTTCCGGTTTTCTATATATAGTTCAATAAAGGTTTAGGTTGTTTAACGAATTTTGCATTTCAGCAATGGTAGCAATAAATCGTTCCAATACTATAACAATTTTACATGTAAAGTATGGGATCGCAAATCATTATTTTTACTGCCCACTCAAAAAAATGATACCACAAAGATAAATATAACGGTAACGTATATAACGGTCGTTTTCTAATCTTATTGGTAACTTTAACACCTCAACGCTTCAAATATAATAAAATCTAAATAATAAACGATTTTTATATAGGCCATTGCTGGCTCGTACTGAATCAACATTCTGATTCCATCGGATTCGATCTCGAATCCGAGGTTGATAACGGGTCTAATTAAACTTCTTTATATAACTTAAGCTTGTCGGCATTTGCAAGGTATTTTGACTTTAACAGTGGACGTAAGGCATACAAGGTCTGGTTACCAAGGACAAGGTACTCGAGGTATCGAAAACTTGTCACGTCTTCAATTAGGGATTATTTCTACTATGAGGTCACTTTATTATTAGGCTCCACTTTTTCGGCAAACAATTTATTCGCCTCCAGCGGTTAGCAATCCAGTGATGAAATTCTAACATCACCCGTTCAGTTATACTTTACAATGCTCCTCGACCACATTGGCCTTAAATTAAAATTGTAGATACATATACGCAGTTTGTAGGTCATAGAGTAATAAACTAAATATACACGTATAATCAGATGCGGTAAAATTAATTGGGCTATAAAAATAAGAGCACACATTGAACAGAGTACGAAAGCAAACACACAATGTTTTTATATAGAACAGTACTTGTGTAAAAGTTCTAATACTAAAATTGGCTAAAGCTTAACGAACATTTGTAGGGTTAAAAAATAATAAAGTTTACCACATATTTTATTAGCATTCTAATAATTGTTGATACATTATACAAAAGCTTATTAAAAGCATAGTAATGGAAAACTTTTAACACATAATTAAAACTTTTCCGTTTGTATTATACTTTAGGGAAATATGAAATATTTTATCCTTTATAATTTGATATCCTTTAAGTACCTTACAAATTAATGTATCAAATCCTAAAAACTCCCTGTAGGGCACGATATTAAATTATGTTAAGTGGATTTGATGAATAAAATAAGCACGTGGATGATCTGGTATTATTTTTAACTTAAAAAGGTAAGTAATTTAAGGGAAATTATTATAAGATGGGTGTGCGGCAGCCCCAACCAGAAAACAAAGATAAAAAGACAATCATATAAAGAGGCTTATCGCTCGGGATCTTGATTCTTTGGAAAAAATACTATTAAAATGTATAATTAAGTTTTTTATTAGCTCTGAAATGTTTCTTAATCCAAATAACCATAATTAAGCTTTGTTCGTTTAGGGCTTAAATATGTTTAAAAAAGGGCTACCAAAAAATCCCCATTCGAAAGCACTAACGCATACAACTTACAATAGGTGGCTTTGGCGATTTTTTGAGATTTTGTTTATGGTTTTGAATGTCCAATTTATGATACAAAATAATTGTATTTGCTGTTCTTTGTTTTTTATATTGTGATTTTATAATCGAATAAACATGTTCAAATTAAAATATACATTAAAAAAATATGTACACCCATAATTGAGGGTTATGTTATACTTGTAGCATATTTTATTGTATTCATATTTTGTCATCTATTTCCAAGTCCTTATGGTGAGTAGCAAATTGGTCCCATTAGAACGCATTTATTACATATACTTACGATTAATGACATCTATTATTGAACATTCATATTATAATGTATAGAGTAACACAATAAGTAACATTATTATTAACATTTTCATGAGGGTACCCATTAGTTGCTTTCCAATCGACCACCGCAACTACTTAGGCATACATCTTTGCTAAATTTTGAATAATTCACTTCTGACTTGCACTAACAAGATAGTTTGATAGTCAGAAGTGAATTATTCAAAATTTTTCGAGAGTTAAAGTCAAAGAGGAACTTAATTTATTTTGGCTGTTAAACTTAATCGAAGCAGACCCTACAGTATTATCAGCTAAAAAGTGGATATCACATGACTCCAATGAATAAATATCATTGAAATATATAAAAACAAAATGGTAGGTGACAAGTCCGAACCTTGCGGTACACCAGAATTGATCTCATGCAAGGTAGGTAAACTGCTTAAACTATTAGGCCTAAATCAATTTTTTGTGGACCTGTAGTAATAAGGGATACTCATCTATTTTAATGAATATGGAAACTCCCAAAGTTATTGAATATGCCATCCCGACATCATAGCAAGAAGTTAAATTTCTGGCTGTTATTCCTTCCAAAGGGGACTGGGCAACTGAAGCAGTTCTGAATAAACTTTGGTACAATTAACTTCTTTACGGATGGATTGCGAATTGATGGCAGGGTCGGTTGGGGGTTGTTCTGCAAGGAACTAAATTTAAACCTTTCTTTTCACCTCTATGATCACTGTAGTATCTTTTAGGCAGAGCTCATCGCAATCAAAGAAGCCATAGACTGGATGAAGTATAATGCATAATATAAATACACATAGTACCCATCATACGAAAAAAACAGTTTACCCATTGATGTTCCAGATGTCGGATCAATAGTATATCGTCAACATTTAGTATAAATATATGACATTTAGGCGATCATACATATACAATTATTTTGATTATTTTAAAACGATACCAGTAACGGCATCTAGCACGTCAATACCATGGTAGTACTATGTGTGTTTATATTATGTATAATGTTATATCTGTAAAGGATATAGGCGTTTTTACGGACATTCAGGCTGCCATTAAATTTCTACAATCAGGCTTTATCACGTCAAAAGTAGCCCAGAACTGTTATTCATCTCTTAACGTGATTGCAGAACAGTTTAACATTCAGCTCACATTGGTGCCAGAGAATTTCAATATAACGGGGAATATTAAGGCAGATGAACTCGCTATACGGGATAATTCCTGTCACATCTTACCAAGCAACGCAGATACAGAAATACATACATAAGTACCACTATCTATGTGTAAATTGCCTCTTAAGGAAGAAGCTTATAAAATGGGTTTCATTTTTTGACACTGTCTCATTGGTAAGCATGCCAGTTGACTGGGTGTTCTCTCGCATAATTACTGTAGAAGTTTTAGGGATGAGGCTGAAGGTTTTGAGATCTTGCCTCCTTTGTGACCTGTGGGACCTCAATAGTATTAGTGTTTGAGATATCAACTGCTTCGTTAAAAGCTCGAATTGGTTCCAATAGGTATTGAGTGAAGAATACAATTATTGTGGTAAGGCTACGGACCAATTATGGTGAAATGCCAGCTAATACTACCTTGACCGATCGTTCGTATTAGTAATTTTCTATCTTTATTGAGTGAATTATCAATATTTAGTGACCGAATTTTAGTGAACACAGATTTATATCATAATTTATAAAATGCTTTTGAAACATCTCTGCGACACTTAACAACACTTAACTCACTATAAAGGCAATAAAAAATAGACAATACGATCGCTTGAAGAGCGATTTTTACAAAAACAATATTGAAAACTGATAAAAGCGCATGCCTCTCGAGACAGTTCATAAGGTGAAAATTCACGATAGTCTCAGTTACTTGTAATCCGAGTACGGTCGACAACAAAGGGCGGTAATTTAAAAGAGACATATTTTTTAGATTTTAATATTAGCTGTTTTTCAAATAGAGGGGAACTTGTGGAACTTGTGGAACTTCATTGACATTTAGCTAGAGAAAAATGATAGTTTTTATTCTAGTAGTTTTCCATATATGCGGAAATTCTCCCAATCTTAGAGATTTATTGAAGATCAAACAAAGTGGTAATTCTAAAGCTCGATAACCCTTAAAACCGAAGCAGGGACGTTGTTAGAGCCGCATCCTTCTGCGAAATTTTGTAAAGAATAATTTATGTCTTCTGTTGAAGTCGTTGAAACTTCTATGGCCAAATTTATTTCACAGCATTTTGGATTATCACATTTATCTACTTCATCTGGCTTATAAACTGACTGAAAAAACTCACCAAACATGTTTGATATGACAGTAGGGTCACTTGATGTCTACCCATTATGACTATATATGTCATATTCACAGCTACTGCTTGTATTTAAATTTTATTTTTATTTTTATTGTTTCTGAATTTTTATTTTTATTGTTTCGCGGTTAATTTTTAACGTACTGCCTTACGCCGTCACCAGATATTTAAATAATAAAAGTTTCAAAATTACGGTGATTATCTGTGAAATTTTTGTTTGCTAGTTTTTGACATTGTTGTAGGGACAACTGAATGTATGGCGTCAAATAAAAAGTTGTAAAATTTGTAAAGGCGAAAGATGGCTGTGTTCGATTTTTTCAAATTATAATAGAACTGTTGATTAAGGTGCTTACCATTCGGGCCTTCGCTCTTCAATATATAATTTTTATAGATTTATGATGAATATGGCATTCACAACGAAAAGTTTATTTGGTAAATTGGAGATTTGGTTAAGATTCAGTAAAACAGCATCCGCCTTCTCGTCGTAAGTACAATTACGACTGACAAGTGGTAAATTAAAATCCCCCGTCAGTAAGATGATATCAGATAACTTTGGAGCGTTGTTGATGTCAACTATGGTAATTAGTCGTTGGTTTTGTAAGTTAGATGTGAAACCAAATTTTCTACTCGCGAATAAACCAGACACTATAATATAATCATTTGAGTCACCTAAGCATGAAATATGCAGTTCTCCTTATAAGTTCAAACGAAAGGTGAGTTTAACCCCCTGGTGAGAAAACAGTATTAAAATTAAACTTGAAGGCCTGAACACATTCACTTACAGCATAATAAAAATACACATAGTACTACCATGGTATGTTAGCCTATTGACGTGTTAGATGTCGCTACTTGTATCGTTTTAAAATAATCAAAATATTTGTATATGTATAATCGCCTAAATGTTATTTATTTATTATTCATTTTGACGATATTCTGTCGACCCGTTATTTTCCGTCTTGACAATTTTAAAGCTTATTTTTTTACTTCTTTCGTCTAGTTATTTAACTAAAAAGAAATACATCTCCCACATCCCGTGAATTGCATTATTATTTAGGTCTCTCTACACGAGGTAAATTAATTCTCATACGCCCCTCGTATGCTGCCGGTAAAGCGAATATTACAAAGTAGTTTTTATCAATTACCTATATTTTGATATACAAAGTATTTTTTTTTAATTATCAGTGAATAGAAGTTATAATCAAAATCTGATTTTTGTACAAAACATAAATAGTACTAATTAAATATTTAAATGAGATTTTGTTATTAAATTCAATCAAAATTATTGACTTTCAAATCAAAGAGAAACGTTGACAATTAAAGCGTAGGCTTATCAATCTAACTTTTTCATTCATTTTTTTTTATTTTTTTTTGTCAATATAATAATTTTTAAATATTGAGTTGTAATGATAAAATGTATGAGTAGTATGGTTGTCTGTCTATCTTTCGAGAGCTGACAAAATTAGTTTACCGTGGAAAGGAGAATGACTTGCAATATGACAAATAACTAAAATTAAAATCTGATTTATAAACATAATTACGAGTACATACTTATGTAACGTATATTTTTATATAAATTTGTCTACGTAAATAATCATCATCCAGCTGCTTATGTATCAACGGTGCAAGTATAAGACGGCAAATGCTGCAACAAAAAAAAGTTTCCTCTTATTATGATAATAAATCATATATAAAAATTTTGTTGTAAAATAACTTGTAAATAATAAATATTTTTGTAATTAATGAACGGAGCTCTGAACGCCATTTCAAATTTTATTTTAAATAAAAAAAAAAATTAAATTAAAAATTTGTGATGAATTTAAATGGACCATAATCGAATATTTTTTTAAATTACAAGATCGCATAATTCTTCTCTCAATTCAAGGTCCAACTCCTACACACTCCAAAACTAAAGATTATGAATAAATGTAACGCGTTCTGCATCAAAATATGATAGCCAATGCCTTAATTAGTTACCCAGAAACCTTCGCTAACAATAGCCTTTATAAACCGTTATTATCAGATTTAACTTTTCTCGTGGAATTTTAACTTTATTTTTACTACCCAAATATTCAGCAACAATAGAAAAAAAAATTACTTTCGCTAATTAAAGCTTTCAATTTTCTTTGGGGAAATTTAAAGTATCCTAATCTTTTTTTTATTGACTTTCTGGTTTGGTAAGTATCTAATTGAATGGATCCAAATGAATTTTAAGTGACGATTTTGAAAAATTCATTTCGTCTACTCTACTTTGTATATCAATATACAATGTGAAAAGTGTTTTTCACTTGTGTGCGATTTACTTATCATAATTTTATTTTTATTTTTAGATTTAAAGACAGAATATACTTACACTAAAGCTATATACAGTTTTTTTGTGTCACATTTTTTTTTTAGAATTTTTAGCGCGGTGTCAAACTTGAGGGTGGTTTATTAATAAAAGCGATATTTATCGAATTTCAATATGTATAACGAGTATTTGAGCTTTTGAATTTTTAAAATATTTTCATATTGAAGATGTATCTATATTCTATTTACATTCTTTTTTTCAAAATATTTAAGCTTTCAAAAGCTTTGTAAATATCTAAAAAAAAAGAGATTTTTATGTAGATTATTGGATTCGTATTTTAATTTTGTTTTTGTAATATTAAGCAACTTTTTGCACGAGTATTTAATTGAAATGACTTTAGATGTAATAAGGTTTTAGACAGGATTAACTCTCAAAACATCGACCTTTATTCGATTTATAGACTATGCTGATTTTCGAAGGTTAAAAGGATGATTCATAGGATGGTTTTTCAAAGGCAGTAACATGACCTGTCCATAGGCGGTGTCAGAAATAGTGTCAGAAATATGGAAAGGCGTACGTTAAGTACTGGTGGTTATTTATGTAAGGGAGGAGAACCTAGTATCTGAGGAAGGCTGATCTTCGTTGCTGTCACGGAAGAATTGACAATTCAGTGATCATAGAATTACAATAATATTGATACACATTTTATGTAATTCGCCTTAATGTATGCATTACTATATTTCCATTATTTTTGACTTGCAATATGACACTTAGACATGCAGGCGAATTGTTTATGTTTTTTGCTTAATTAAAATGTACGTAGAGCTTAATTATTTAAATTTAACTCCATAATTGGTTCGATCAGTTATGTCATTCTCTCACTATCATAATAAACTGCTTGAATGAGCGATTCGCTGCGTGGCTTCGCCATTCTCCAGTTGACCTCAAGCTGGTAATATTTAAAATTGGACATCGAATTTAAAAATCAACCCACTCAATCAAATATTTAAAATACATAAATGCAAAGAACCGCTTAAAAATAATGAGGCTAAATGAGCCCACCATACCGTAGTTATTGCAACCAAAAGTCTTCCAACAAAATGACAAAGAAGCAGTTAGTTTAGCATAACTTTTAAATATAGAGCAAAAAAATAAGTTACATCAGCTTTGCGATCTGGAAGCTATAGGACAAATAGGATGCTGCTTCAGAGTGACTTAAAGAATTGTTTGGTTAAAGAATGCAACAAACATGGTGGGTTGCGGCTTTTAATATGAAGAGGAAAATTCCGCCAATTTCTAAAAATCGTATCTACGAAACATAAAATGGTGACCTTGGCTTAGCCTTGGCTAAAACTGTTGAAGCGGCACGCAAAAAATAGTTTAAGTATACAACGCAATGCGCAGAGGATAAGCGATTTATAAAAAATCTATCCTTTAACAAAAATGGTAGGATCTTGGGCTCAACATACCGCTTATATAGCATATTCAGGACTGTAGATAATGAATACGCAATTTAAAACGAAGTAGTACCACAACCAAATTGCAGGCGGTGTATTCGGCGCGTCCCCAGCAGCTATTACAGGGAAATTGTGCAATCAGAATCTTCTAATAGGTTCAACAACTCAGTCAAGTCTGCTTGAAACAACAGTCGGAGACATAGAGAAGATTTGTTGCCATAGGCGTGGGAGATCGCACACATCAAACTATACTATGGCAAGACGATCAACATCAAATCTGAAAGCGTCCACATCATTCATGACTACTATGTCCTTGAAGATATTGGCTGTAATAAATCAATATACTAAACCGAAAACATCACGAGCTACATAACAGAAACATCTATGTGACTGATTTGATGATAGGAGAATCCACAGTGGCGGTATTGGTCAACCTATTTAACAATATCTTAGGTATATTGAGCAACGGAGTTTCAAGTTGCGGAAATTATGATCTAATCATCTACTATTGCAATATACATTAATTCTCAAACGTTAAAGATACAACCTGCGCGGAAAACATTACTGAATACAAAGAAGAACCTGCCAAGTTATTAAAAATTGGTTGGAATGCAAAAATCGATGATTTTATTCACCTTTTGGCAGAAGCGAGCAAGATTTTTGATCCATTTGGACTCATATTCTCTATGACTGTTAGTATCAAAATTTTCATTCAAAGTTGCTGCCTAAAGAAGACCGATGGAGACGAATAGAAGTATCACTGCCCATACTACTATAACCATCCATGGCTTGTGCGATATCAGTAAATCAGCATATGTTGTGGTACTATATGCTCGATCAAGAAAAGGAGAGGAGGGAGAAAAGTAGGGTAGTTTGCCAATATTAGAGTTTATGGGTGATGTCATCTGGAGTCGACTCGCGAAACAAGTTACAAACATATTATCCATCCAAGTATCTGCGATCACATTATAGAATATTCCAAAATCGTCCTAAATTAGCTTTTTATCACCAGCCGAGATGTCGGACAAGTTTCGTCGCGAATCATGCTATGGAGATTCTAACACCAAATCGAGACCGGTGGTGACATGTTCCATCAAAGCAGAATCTAGCGGAACTGGCATCTTGTGAAATAGTTGAAAGGGAGTTCACAGATAACGACTTATGAAAAACTGGTCCACCATGGTTGAAAGATATTGGGCTGCGATGGATGGATCAAATGAATTTGGCAGTTTATGGCACTATCATTGCAGTTAGTGAACCACGCGAGAACCCTATCCTGAATGAGCTAGACAAAAGATTGTCCAGTTACATCAAAATGCAACGGGTTCTATAGTTCTACAATTCATAACCCATGTTAAAGGTGATCGGCAAATATTTAACATAATTCGAGGCAAATATTTGGATTAACTGAAAAGTTTCAACCCAAAAACACGTGATGGACCTAATAAAATTGGGGAATATTTGGATTAACTGAAAAGTTCTTAAACTTCTCAAAAACGCATGATGGTTAGTCTATCAAAATTTCCCAAGAAAGTTCTCTTGTGCCACAAGTTTTTAAAGTAGCAATCCAGTAGATAACCAGGCATATCCAGCGGCTAAACTGAAGATTATCAGGGTCTCCAAAATAATAAGGCAGTACCCATAAAAAGCAAGCTAAAACTTCTAGACTCATTTCTGGTTCAAGATAAAATCATATGAATTGGTGAGTGACCTCAAAAGTCTACATTCAGGTCAAACATATGCAGTATCAACATCGGGGCGTAAATCTACTATGTTTGGTTCATCAACAATATTACTTTCTGCCAAAAATAACAGACACGAATGGTTGATCAAATTAAGGGACAGCTACTGGACGACCGATCCACATATACATATATGGTGCCATAGGCGGTATCATCTGTGGGCCATTTATAATCCATCCAGCATAAGACGTCAATTCCAGTCAAATCGTACCTCTGTATTTTTGTGTGCCTGCGCTTTAAGATTTGCATGAACTTAACTACGGAATGGTTTCTGGTGAAGCTTAAAAAATTTGTTGGCCGGTGCGGTTTATGCCATGATATTTATTACATTATTTAATAATTGTCGCCCGAAATCAACATAGAAGTCTATGATTTTTTAAGTTGAAAATCTGTTAATATTTCTTTCAATCTTATAAGCAATCTCTTAATAAGCATAAGATTGTATGGCCATCAAGCTGCCCACTTCAAGTTGGGTGGAAGTAGAGGACAGTTGGCCAATTAAGGTGCACATAAAACTAACAGTCGAGGATGCAAAACTCACACTGGCAGACTTTCCAATGCTCTAAAATTCAAGGTTCTTATCAAGGTTCTTACCAAAATTGGATATAAAAGAAAAAAAATTCATTGAAAAAGTTGCAAAACACAAGAAAGTTTTCTAACTGAATCTGACCTCAGTAGTTTATTAGGCTGGTAATAAAGCATCGTTAGAAAAAATTCTTTTAGGCCGAGCATAAACCAGCAATAGATAATAGTATAATACAGTCCAAAAAAAGATGCTGAAATAAGGAAAGATCTGAATCAGTACTGACACGGATTATGCACATGTTGTCGATTAGAAACAGTTTTACTGTTGAGTTCAATTAGTGAACACTAAACAAGAGCAATGTTGATTTAAGTGAAGTAATAAAATGCTTGAAAGTGGTGTAAAGTAATCCTGAAGCACGTGCAAAATTTTTAACAGTTAAATACAGTATGAGGAAAAAATGTATCTTTTCTGTGTAAAAAACATAAAGACGTAACATCGGAAATACTTTAAAATATTAAATGAGGTAAAAGTACCCCTTCAAAATTTACCGTTTTCTCATCCCTAAGATAATTTCTAAATTAAAAAGAAAACATGATTTAAGCCATCGAATTAAATTAAATTGGATCTAAATTGATCCTTTTCCTGTTTTGCTTTAAAAATAAAGAGCCTATGTATTTGCGAGTAAATCCACATCCATGGGAAAAGGTTAATTTATATTTCCTCAACCAAATCACCCTTCGCGATTCGCACGAAAAATCAGCACTCAATCCATTCTCTCGGTCGTTTGTTTAATTTATCAATTTAATAGAGAATAAGGAAAATAAAAAATTATATTTTGCCTTCATAAATTTTATTATCATATACACACACACACACACACACACCAACCCAGTTAAGAAATGGTAAGAAAATAAAATGTTACATAAAAAAGAGGATTACGGTTACATTATGATAAGAAGAAATAGGCAAAAGGAGTATTGAAAATGGTTTGAGATAGAGATAAGAAATACGATCAAATATACAGAGTGTTTCATCGTCTATCTATATGACGTAGTATTATACCCATGGCGTTAATTATAAATAGAAAATTTTCTTAAGTTTTTCTAGATTAAGTGTATATCACTGCGATATAACTATAACGTCTTATTCTTTATTATATTATATATCCTCTTGTGCAGCTAGTAATAATATACCGAGGTGACAACGACTATTATATTGAATTATGCTCGTTCCGTGCGATTGTGGTGATTCTGGATTACAGTTACGTGATAGTTTTTATATGCGCGGATTATCTGTACGATGACTGAATTTATTCTATTCGATAAATTTTAATGAAAGCAGCTTTTTAACTACTATATATAGTAAAGGGTGAGACATTTAAATTGATACATCTTAACTATATAAAACCAGCAACACACATTTACAATGTTTACAACATTTACAGTTTACATGATGAAGTCAGCCAAATGTGTGCCAGTTAGTTTTCAATGCAGTGCATTATAAATTAAAAATCAAAGTAACATTTTCAAAATAAATTTCGTTTGTTTTGTTTTAATTTGAAAATTTCAGCGGCAACTATCAGTCAGTATAAAGATATTTTAAGACCGAAACACACACCGGAAATATCAAGAGCGAGACGCACGAGTTGAAAGTACGACCTGTCATGCATCGCTCAATTAGCATCCCTATGCTAATTTTCGAATTTTTTTGTAAATTTTTTTTTGCTAAATATACATATATTTTCAAGTAATATTTAAGCTGATGGCCAGAGCTTTTGATAAAGGTATTGTAGCGACCATCGCTACACACACAATTAAAATTATTCCGATATTTCGTGCAATTCCATATAATTCGCTAACGCTACATGTACACTGTACATAAATATGTATAGAGCGTAAAGTAGCTATTACACATAGCACTCGGTCGCCGTGGCCTGATGAGATGAAAAATAATTTTTAACAAAATTATAACAACATCTCTTCAGATCGAAACTGAGCTTTGCTTTGCACAACATCTACATCTGAATAATTAAAAATAACGACACGTCACCGCCGTCGTTATAGTATCATTCACCATAATCGGACCACCATTACGTGTTGTATTGAATATACAATCAAATTCGTAAATTTGCAAATGCTAACCCCTTTGCTAATTTTCGAATTTTTTTGTAAATTTTCTTTGCTGAAATGTCCATACATTTTACAGTTACACTTAAGCTGATGACCAGAGCTTTCGATTAAGGTATCATTCATCATAATCGGACCGCCATTTCGTGTTGTATTGAATATACAATCAAATTCGTACAATCAAATGCTAACCCCTTTGCTAATTTTCGAAATTTTTTGTAAATTTTTTTGCTGAAATGTCCATATATTTTATAGTAACATTTAAACTGATGACCAGAGCTTTTGATTAAAGTTTTATTCATCATAATCGGACCGCCATTTCATGTTGTGTTGAATATACAATCAAATTCGTAAATTTGCAATTGCTAACCCCTTTGCTAATTTTCGAATTTTTTTGTAAATTTTCTTTGCTGAAATGTCCATATATTTTATAGCAACATTTAAGCTGATGACCAGAGCTTTCGATGAAGGTATCATTCATCATAATAGGACCGCCATTTCATGTTGTATTGAATATACAATCAAATTCGTAAATTTAAAAATGCTAACCCCTTTGCTAATTTTCGAATTTTTTTGTAAATTATTTTGCTGAAATGTCCATTTATTTTATAGTAACATTTAAGCTGATGACCAGAGCTTTCGATTAAGGTATCATTCATCATAATCGGACCGCCATTTCATGTTGTATTGAATATACAATCAAATTCGTACAATCAAATGCTAACCCCTTTGCTAATTTTCGAAATTTTTTGTAAATTTTTTTGCTGAAATGTCCATATATTTTATAGTAACATTTAAACTGATGACCAGAGCTTTTGATTGAAGTTTTATTCATCATAATCGGACCGCCATTTCATGTTGTGTTGAATATACAATCAAATTCGTAAATTTGCAATTGCTAACCCCTTTGCTAATTTTCGAATTTTTTTGTAAATTTTCTTTGCTGAAATGTCCATATATTTTATAGTAACATTTAAGCTGATGACCAGAGCTTTCGATGAAGGTATCATTCATCATAATAGGACCGCCATTTCATGTTGTATTGAATATACAATCAAATTCGTAAATTTGCAGAGGCTAACCCCTTTGCTAATTTTCATTTTTTTATAAATTTTTTTTTTGCTGAGATGTGCTTATATTTTCCAGTAACATTTAAGCTAATGGCCAGAGCTTTTGATTAAGGTATCATTCAACATAATCGGACCGCCATTTCGTGTTGTATTAAATATACCATGGCTCATAGAAGAAAGAGATTGAGGCACTTAATCAAATTCTGCGAGATTTTCAAAACAACCAACATCAAATGCGAGTAGTGCTGTGATATGGTTTGCCAGTGATTTCCATCAAACTTTGTCGGTTATTTCAAGAACAGCACCATCAGATGAGCTGAAGACATGTGGAGAAAGTTATACTGTTATAATATGAGAATGCATTTACTTGGAAAGGTTTCTGCATAAACATTTACTAAGCAACTTTTGGTTATGCGGTCAATGGCAAATTTCTGGTTTCTGAAACACTAAAGATATTGTTTCTACTTCTGTCAACTTCAGTCATCAATTGAAAATCTTTAAAAGAAGGTAATTCCGAAAATCGTCAACAAATTCAGGAATCACTTTAAAAGTTGGCTTACCATTACTGGTTCTTTGGAATCTCAAGACGATAAAAACGATTCCCACTGATTTGCCTTTCACACTCAAACTATTATAGTTGCCTGGGTGACTTGCTTTCGCAATGTTAATCAATAAAGCAAAGAGGAGTGCGCGTTGCCGGATTAAATTTAAAAAAAACTAAATTTTTCGTATTTATGCAAATTACTAAATATTTGTACCCAATCAAATACACATATGATCATCGTCAAAATGTCTTAACTCACTGTATTCCAACAACAGAGTTTTACCAAATAAAAACCCAGCTGACTGCAGTTAGATTAAAACCAAGGTTTGTAACCTTGAAATTACTTTGGAGAGGTTATGTTCCTCTAACGGAATATTTGCTTGTCTCGCCTTAAATGCCTCACTCTGTACCACAAATTTCCATAAACGAAACGAATCAAAAGCGGTTAGATATACAAAATAACTGTGCAAAAGCTTTTACTTTTACAATCGAGAAAATTAAAAAATTCTTGTCTTGTGATTATAGAGCAAAATGTATTTTAATTTTAAAGTTTATAGCTCAGTTTTATAATTATTATGATTACGCAATAATTAAAGCATCGTGAAATTTGTTCATCTCCCGTTGATGATTTTGTTATTATTGCGTTTTTCTTAATTTCCGTTTTAGTAGCAATTTTTGAAATCGATTGAACTAAATTGTCGATTGAACCGAAATTATGTAAACAAAACATATTTTATCTAAACATCAAACAGTAACTGTTCAAACAATGGTTTGACATTTCACTGCTCTAAGACCATCAAAATCAAAAAGATAAAGCTTTTCCACCTACAATCAACCATTCATTGTCATACATAATAAACCGCGAAAATTTTATTATTTTTCCACTAACGGCATGTTTATGACAAAACAAATGATTAAATTTTTCCGAAATGAAAATATAACTTGTTCACAAGTTGCAAACAACATTACAAGATACAACGAAACTTTTCTCATTATATTCCTACTGTAAATCCATTAAATTTAACGGTTTTTTATATTTTATGCTTTATCTCTCCGTGTAAAAAAATAAAGAACCCCGTTACAGTCTGTGTACTAAAAGTGATAAATGTACAATGGGAAATAAACTTGTTCATTTTTCATTTTTATTTCACTGCCATGTGAAAACTATCATCAATTTTTCATGTATAGCTGTCATATCGTGAAAATGTTGTAAATTTTGTTTTTAACGGTTGTACTTTATGTTTCGCGTCATGTTAAGGTGATAAAATACCAGGGAAGTGTTAAGTGTTTGTGTGAAATATTATCATCACGATTTTGCACCAGTTTTCACAAAACGTTTATGAACAACAGATTGCGCGGAGGAATGAAATGTTTTCTTTTATTTTAATTGAGATAAACATTTTTCTTGATCCATATCGTGTAATTGTGTGTGTATTAAATTAAGTGTGTCATTGTGTTAACAGATTATATTATTTCATACGAGAGACAATAATTTTGTTTTTGGAAACATCAGTTAAGTTTGAACTTCACGGATTATCCAAAACGGAGATGACGATTACCGAATGATAATTAACATAATTACGCCAACATAATTATGTAGCCAAAATTAAGATGACTGCAATGAAAACAGTAAGCCTACCAAGATTGGAGTTAAATGGCGTTTTTATGCTTGCTAAAATGATGGAAGCAATTTTATGTTCCCTCGAAACGCAAACACCACCACAGACATTTTATTGGGCTAACTCATAAATAATGCTAGATTGGCTATCCAGACCACCGAAATGATGGGCAATGGAAATCAGTGGTCTCACGTAGAATTGGCTGGTAATCTTTCTGATTGCACCACTAGAGGGCTAATGTTATTGGAACTGAAAAAATTTACCTTTTAGTAGAATGGTCCACTCACGCTGGTGCAACGTTGCTCATCAATATTTTGAAACAACGGTGTCCTAGACACACTTAGAATTTTCCAGTTCAGACATAGTATTTGTCAAATAATTCATAGCGATAATGGTCCAAATTTTTTTGGCACAGCTCGATAATTAAGGGGTTACTAGTATTATGGCATTTCAACAATATTTGACAGAAAAGATTTATCATGGCAGTTTATTCCATAGTCTTTGCCGTAATTTAGTGGTATTTAGGAAGCTCTAGTGAAGTCGATGAAGTATCACAAATTCTCACATTGTTTGCAATTATCATATCTACAAAGTTCTACTTTGAATCCGAATGGTTTGTGAGTAAAATATAAGGACGACATATTTGAGGACGAATCGTGTACGTTGCCAAACATCAAATGCGACATTGAAAATGACAGCAAAAATGCTCAATAAAGCTGAACAGAACTTTGAAAGATCTTCGTGACAATAAAAAAAAATTTTGTGGAGCCATGATTCTGTTGTCCAATGATTTTCGTCACAGTCTTCCTATTGCACGTGCAATTGCAGCTGACAAACTAAACGAGTGCTTGAAATCATTCAATTTGTTGTGGCATGAAGAGCTCCCGATTAACGACTACGGATATATATATATATATATATATATATATATATATATATATATATATACACCTATTATATTTAAAACATTAAAATTGAAAATCATGAATCCATTTTCCCCAAACAGAAATCATACAATTTTCAATTTAACAATTTACGTGATCCCCATTACAGTAATCGATACGGAATTAATTTTTTACAGACAAAATTGTAAAATTATCGTAATTTAAAATCATTGTTGGGCAGACGAGGGAACACATCCCTCAATCAAAAATATTTTACTACCCCAATTTTCCAAGTGGAACATATCTTATTTAAATATTTACGAAATGAAATTATTTTGCAAGGGTAACACTATAATTTTTCCATTTTTGACAAATCTATCAAGATTTAAGGTATGATAATTAATTTAGAAAATTTGATTCGACATTTAAAATGGATGAGCTAACTTTATGATGTATAATCGGAAAAAGTAATGTATTTTCCCGAACATTTTCATACTTTAATAATAAAATTGGAAAATCAGGTGTCAAAAATTGATATACAATTTTTTTTTTCGTATTTAGGGGATGAGGACATTTTTTACCATTTACTGGTACGTAAAAAAGTTCAATATTCGATTTCTTGCATTTGCTCAAATCAAGCATTAAGGATTTAGGTACTTATGTATTTCGACGAATAATAATAATCCTCAAGTATATTTTCTTATATTAAATCAGATTTCAACAATAAAAAATCTGAATACGTACAAATATGTACCATACTAAACCGAGATAGCAGCGTATATAAAATGTCATCGATCTTTCAATTCTCGAAAGCCTGTCTATAGCAACAAATATGTCTTCAACATTTTTTTACAATCCATTTTTTATTTTTTATATGACA
Organism: Tipula confusa; assembly: GCA_963556175.1. Classification (NCBI taxonomy): domain Eukaryota; kingdom Metazoa; phylum Arthropoda; class Insecta; order Diptera; family Tipulidae; genus Tipula; species Tipula confusa. Next base: position 13,944,201 of record OY744476.1, on the reverse strand, counting down.
AGAGTTCAATCACATGCTTGTTGTTTTATGTTGGTAACGCGAATTTTAATCCGATATTGATCGGTATAGAGGGATTATGTCTGAAAGGCAACTTTTTAAGTCTGGATTCGTGGAAAGTGGGTAAAGATGTTGCAAAATTTTATAAAGATTACTTACTTATATTTATGTATGTAGCGTCCAGGCCAATAAACATTGAAGTCGTATAGCGACAATGGGAAAAAGTTTCCTCAATAGTCAACGGAAACCAAACCATTCAATGGTTTTATATTCCTATCGAACAAATCCTAACCTAATACGACAACGCTTTTCTACTTTGTATCAAACGAAGTCGTGTTTTATCTAACTTTATGTCCTAGCTTTTTGTTTTGTCTCTAAAGCTTTTTTATCTCGTATATAGATTTCGCAAATAAAAATCCATAAACGTTATTTTGATGAAAATGAGAAAGTCATGTTAATTCAATTAAGCTTTTCAAAGTTAAATAATATTATAGAGTACGGATTTAATAATTTAAAAAACATTTTAATGGAACATCACAAAGCTCATTATCAACGATTTTCTATATTAAAGTACAAAAATTATAAAATTGTCCATTCAAGTGACATTTTACTTCCGTTTCATTGTCATTTGCGCTTTGTGTTGTACAAAATGTAAATTATCCCCGGTGTATAATAATCATAGAAAAGCATAAAAAAGCTCATTAAGCTGAGTTTTTTTTTGTTTACTTCTTTTGTCATTTCGAAAATATGGGAAGCAATTTTTACTCTACATGTTATTTAAACAGTCATGGGAAAAAGTATTTGTATGGCACAGTGTTTTTACGCAATGTAAGTAGATCATTAAAAACCGTATGCTCTTCGAATTATATTTTGAAAGTGATATTTTAGCATTACTTTATGCTGATTTAATTCATCGATACAAATATCACTGAGCACTGGTGCTCTAAAGACAGAGGCACTGAAACGTCTGACAAAAAGAATTAAATTAAATCATTACAGTCGACAAATAAAAAAAATGTCTTTTAAATATTCCCCTTAGCACACCAGCAAACTTTGATGCCGCAAAAGCATACTAAGAGATATCTTAAGATTCTGGAAGAAGCAGCAAAAAGCTATCATCGGGATTTTGGAAAGAGTAAATCTATACAGTTTTCTACTGAAGAGGTGGAGCTAACAAAATAGACTAAGCAAGAATAGTTTAGGCAAGAAAAGGAGAGTATTCCTTCCAGAAAATACTAGGAGTTCCTCTCAGTCCGAATCTCTCAGTAGTAAGGAAGATCACAGATAAGGAATATATGGAGTAAATTATTGAACAACGATATATGGAAAATCTATACACATGACTCTGACACATTTGGGCTTTAACGACAAAGCTTAATTTAAAAACAACCAAATAGTACACATTTGAAAAAAATAACGCTACTTTTATGCTTACTTTTAGTGAGAGTTCGAATAGAAACACTTAGAAAAAGTATTGGACTAATAGTGCAATGCAAGAAGACTTGTGTCAAGACTACAACCATATACGCATAAATATTGCAATAGAAAGCCAAGATGTGTGAAATGTCTTGGAACTCTGTTCTGTAAATAAAAATTCTTATCCTACTGCAAAATACATCATCCTGAAAATTATAAAATTTGTATCGTTGCTAAAGAATTACAAATAATTAAAGATAAATCACGTCCATTTCCATCACATTATAAAATGCCAGTAGCAATTAACAACAACACAAATCAGGGAAACTCTATTTCACCCATACCAATATGATAAGCAGACGAAAGACATTTTCATAGGTGGGCGCATCTGGGCAGTAACGCTAAATTTCACTATGCTTGAAAAAATACTTTAAAGAATTAAATCGCATAATACACGGCTCATTGAACAAGAAAAATGCATTATAGCATTTATAGGCGTCTAGATATACAAGAACCAGTGGATTAAATATTACGAAGTGTCATTTGGAATGCAAATGGAGTAATCCAACACAGTATAGAGCTAGACATTTTTTAAAACACTGAAAAAATTAACTTAAGTCTTATATCACGTGGTTAAATTTCCTACCATGCTTTGCATTCGGTTGGAAGAGTAAGAAGAGGGTCTGCAATATTTGTGAAAGAAAAAATTAAACATCATGCAGGAGTAAAAATTTAAAAAGAAAATATACAAGTAGCTACTATCAACATTCTGTTAAGTTCTCCAAGACATAATCTGAAAAAAGATCATTCACTCGTCGTTATGACTCCAATGATTATAATGAGAGAATATGCTCAAAGACCAACAATCTATAAAATCAGTTGGGACACAACAATTTCAACAAGAAAAAGCACAACTATTTCATTTATCCAGGTAAGATCAGAGAGAAAAACCACCTGTACCAATACGGGAGTTGAAAAACGAAATTAATCATAACCTAAGTACAAAAAAGTCACCAGGCTATGACTTAATTACAGGTGAAATAGTAAAAGCACGTCCTGAGAAAAGAGTACAAAAACTGCTTCTTAAAATCAACGCATCATTTCGATTGAAAGGTGTACCTCATAATACCGAAAAAACTAAAAAAATACCTTCCACTAATCAGGACCTTTTTTTCAAAAAAAAAAAATATGTTCCGAAGTCATTCTAAATGCAGCTTAAGCCTTTGATAAAGTAAAGCATCCTGGGTTAGAATATAAATTGCTCCGGAATCTACCGAAAGAATACTTTCAAGTTCTGAAATTCTATGTTAATAACCGATATTTTGGCGTTAAATATAAAGAAGTTTCGTAACTAAAACAAATATCAGCAGAGGCTATTTGAGGTAGTGTTTTGGGGCCAGTATTATATTTATTTTATTTACAAGTGGCTTCCCCAATACAAGCGATACAATTAAAGGTACTTTCGCGGATGACAGTGAAATTTTAGCAACTAGAGCTGATGTAGAAGAGTCAATCAGAAAACTGCACAATACTAAACACCTTGTAAGTATAACTGGACTAATAATACGAGCATTCCAAAATAAAGTGGAACATAGAATAGGGAACCCTCATTGGTACATAAGATGATAACCTACATAGGGACCTACCAATGGAATACGTCAGTGAAGAAAACACCAATCATTACTCTTAGTAACTGCAAATCTCTAGGATGCATTCACATCTTACATTTAACTATAGAATTTGATCTTCGATGGAATTCGATATGACCACCGCGAGCACCAATTTGGAGCCTCCAATTCTTTGGAGCCAATTTTGCACAATTTTTTCACATATCGGCCGAAACCTAGGCAATTAGGCGTTTGATATAATTCTGGCCGAAAATAATTGTCTAAAAATCCATTGACTGTACCATATGCCAAACATTTTCATCTACCAAAAAATGGCCAAACCACTCCTTCGGCGAAATCCACCCCACACATTCATATTTTGTGGTTGTAATAGAGGTTCTTGAATCACATGTGTTATTACCTATTACCGCATATTTTGTTTATTGACAAAGCCATTCTGCCAAAAACGAACTGAAAGATGATTTTTCGATGATAAATTAAATAAGCTTTTGAGCTAATTTGATCTGGTAAGGGAGTAAGCCAAGATCTATGAAATAAATTTACCACAAAATGGGCTGGTTTGGCTCATTTTGAACTGAAGCATTTCTGACGGCAGTATTCTCGGTACTTCAACCAGAGCCCTCAGAATTCTGGTAGGAATGTTTAAAAGTTTAACATTGACTGATATTTTGACGTTGACAGATCATGAATAACTTTCAAATGCTCCTTCGTATTAAAATACAAAATTGTTATGTACCTATTAGAAAACCCGATATATGCAAAACCAAATTATCATATGTATCAGCATTAATTTGTTTGGGCTCGTCCCAAGCACTTTTTTATGGTACAAAATATTAAATTATAAATACAACTACCTCTTGTCAATATACAGCCCTTTTCGGAAATGTACGTAGTGGTATCATCCTTCAAGATACTCGCAAGTGCATAAACTGCACTATCTTTAGGGTTTACCAAACGGGTATAGGCATATGCTTAAATAAAGCATTAAGCGGTGAATGAGGCCACCTACATACAGGCGTAGAAGAAAATCAAGCCGCAAGTTTACGGACTAACCATCGATAAAGTAGAGTTCAGCTAAGGCCTGCATTGCAAGCAGAAGCGTAGAAAAAAGATTCGATTTTCTATAATTGGAGCTCATAGTTTCTTCCAGGTTTCACTCAATCATCAAAAACGATATAAATCTTTAATTTTGTAATTAAAATTCCAGAGATTGTGGCTGCTGAAAATAGATTAGGACGATGGGCTATCGCGTAAAATAGAGGATACAAAACCAATTTCAATATCTAAAAGACATAAGTAAGCCACTTTAGAGTGCAGTCGTACACAACCAGATAATCCGTGATGATGGTAGTATTACGACTTAACTATTGACCTCTAAGGCAAAACTTGTTCCGATCAAGACCATTTTTTGTCACGTTTTAACTCTAAACGTCGGTTACTTTCTGATTAAATTACTATCTACAGTCAAAACGGCACAGCATATAGTAATATACAGTATTTTGATTGGATGGACTCATATATCGTGCTAGCATGGGTTTTGGCACATCCGATGCGCTAAAATACATTCATTGCCAACCCCACAATTGAACTCATAAATATGTTAAAAAGGTTTCTTCGACGACACTGAGCTCTTAAAAATAAAGAGATTGATGGAATAAGGCAAAAAAAAAATTCTTCACCGCACTTCATAAAGAAGTTACCGAGACTGTAGTTAGGCAAGATTTTCTAAAGTTTGTATAAACTCTGATTTAAGTCGATAATAAAATTTTGAAGGAAGGAGGCGGATTACAGAATGTGGATTACGATTTTTACAGCAAGCATTCGTTCCTTAATGTCATGATAATTAAACAATATTTATCCAAACTTATCGCTGTTTTGTTTGTTTAAAACTTTGTACTAGGGTGGAAGACAACATCGCTTTTAAAATTTGAACATTTCAAAATACTTTTGCCCATGACTGTACTAAAATTTAATTTTAATTATGGGAATAAGTTCCTTCTAATGGCTTGTTGATTGCTTTTTGGTGTAGTATCCAAAACCATTTATTTTCGAAACAATCAAACACTAAAGTGTAAACTATTCCCTTTATACAAAATTAATTACACCCCATTATTTGAAATAAAGCAACTCACGACAAAATAAAATTAGTCACGATAAATACTTGTCGCGCCACATAAGGGAATTAATATGATAAAATTACACATAATTTTCCACTTGAATTCATCTGAGTTGAATGTATTGACTTTAGATTCTAACCAAAATGCGATTTAATACACCATGAAATCGGTTAATTTTGCGGTATACAATTTTGAAATAACTTTTATCGTCAAACCAAATTACGTACGTACTTTGTTTTAAAGAGCAAGTTGAACATTTAATTAGACAACAAATTTAATTTAACAAAATTTGTAAATCATTAATCAAATTTATTGAAATTAAATTTTTATTTAAAAAATTTTCTTATCTTAGAAGAGCTTTTAAACTGTCAATCTTAATTTTCGTTAAGATGCAAAATAATAAATCAAGAATATTTACAAACATACCATCACATCATCAATCATAAAAAAATAATTTGTTTTAAAAGACGTAAGCGTCAGAGTCAAATACGTCTTTAATCTCTTTTAAGAAATCTGCAGGTTCCCGTCGTACTCAGATATCATATTAAAAATGTAACCTGTTGGCTGTTTTATTATGACAAAAATCTATATAAATATATATTTTCTATATAAAAATAAACAGTTGAAATAAAACAAAAAAAATACAAGTTTGGTAATTTTTTCTTCTTTAGTTTGCTGTTTTGTTTTTTTTTCTGCACTGTATTCACAATCGTATATAAACGACGACATAACCTCACAAATACATTCAATAGATTACATTTTTCTTATTTTTTTACAGCGTTTGTATGAGTACATTTGGGCTTCCTGCAAGGGATTAAAGACGGCTTTGGTCAGAATCCTAAGTTGTGTAGTTGTGTCAGAGATTAATAATTTACAAAATCTAAAGTATCTAAAATGTTGGCATAAAGATGAAGCGGTCATGTTAGTAAAACTTATAACAGCTGCCAACTACGAAGCAACTCGTGACCCTTGGATAATTCATATATCCCAATTGAAAGACGATAGACTAAATGTATCGAGCTAAAAGGTGGCTATTTTGAAAATTAAAATAAAGTTTGGGCAAATAACTATTATCTTCTTTCATTAATCATGGCCCTAATGAACAGCTCTCGTATCTTACAACTACGTTGCAAACTTATATTTTGTATCTATTTTTGATTGCAATTCGTAGAATCGTACGACACATTTTAAGTCGTAGACGTATATATAGGAAGATTATGCTATTAATTTTGGTCCATCAATCACATATCGAAAAAATAAAATAATGATGTTACATTATTGTCAACTTGTTGATCTATCTCATCGTCCAATTAGGAAACATGTATGTGCTGGACAAATATTTCAAAATCCGAAAATAAAACTTATAATTATTACGAGAGGACATAATCATTAAAAATTGTGATGGACACCATAAATAGTATATTTACGACATATTATATACATGTGTTCGAGTATCATGTTTCGATGCATAAAATAATGTTAAATTTTAATTGGGTTTTCCACGACCCCAATCTACACGAGATATGATTCATAAATTAAACAAGGCCCACATTTAATGATTGATTTCAAATATCACTCGACATATGTTTTATGAAGCGTAATTCAATATTTTCATAAAAGAATCCTTTCCGAACTATGGGAGGATATAGTATGATGAATTTTCCACGCACAAAAAGATGAACATACTCATATAAAAAGTTTAATATTGGGAATAAATTTTTATATGAAAAAAGTTTTAACATTTTATTTATTTGTTTTGTATCGTTGTTGTTGGTGCTGGTGGTGGTTGCTGATAAAATTTAATCGAACAGAAATAAAATTTGTTGGGGAAAACAAAAGTTTAAGAACGCCAACAAAAATAAGATATATCCAACTTTTGAGTTTTTATTTATCAAAATATGAATTGGAACCACAATTTGTGTTGCTTGTTGCTGTATATTATATAGCTTGACTACATAAAAATACTGTTTTTGTTGAAGTCATATATGAGTTGGGTTGTTTTATGATTTATTTCGATGTATCGTTTATTATACACCAGGCGTTTTAAACAATTTATTTTAATACAAAATTTTTGGATTAAAAACAAAAAAAAAATTGTGTACAATCGAAAATTGGATCTGACAAACCGAAAAAGGTGTTTGTTTTGTTTATGGTATTCTTATCAAAATGTCATAATCAGTCTTCATTTTTACCTTAGATTTTTAAAGTTAAGCCCGGTATGCCGTTGACCGTAGTAATATTGAAATTCGAATCAAAAACGAGTCAAAATTTTATTTAAGAAAGAGAATCGGTCAAAATTTAGGACGCTATTAATTCCTAAACGTTGGTAAAAACTCGCATTGGTAAAGTCTCGTAAATTGTATAGATTAACCAAATATTCGTTTATGGTAAGAGGTAACTAAATTTTTCAAACGTTTTGCTGATATCCTACATACGTGAGAAACTATTATAGTTTTTGTTAGCCATTTCCTATGAAATAATAATCGATTTTTACAGGCCATTGTTGGCTCACACCGAATCAATAATCCGGCTCTAATGATTTCAGTTCCTAATTTACTTTTCGTATTATTTTAGACTTACAGAAGACGACAAGTTGTTCTCTAACCCGAGAAGCTATCGTCGAAAAAAGCGAGTTCTGTGATTGCTATTTATGGGTTGGCTCGCAGAACACCAGTGTAACCACTGTCTCCTAACCTAATGGACGACTTAGTTGTGAACAAAATTTTTTTTTGTTTTTTGCTGAACTTGTTATGGGAAAAATGATAATTAAGAGTTTTTATCCTAGGATTATACCCTAGGATTTTTTATCCAGAGATTTTTTAACAAAATTCTTACCCTGAATTTTGTATCCCAACATTTTTTGTTCTGGAATTGCCATCCTTGGATTTTTGATCTCAAACCTTTTTCCCCCGGAATTGTCATCTAGCACTTTATTTCCCAGAATTTTTTACCCTACGATTTTTAATAGATAAACAATTAATTTCGTTTTTTTTTTGTCCAATGATGATATTTTGGCATTTTGTATACAGAGGTTTTATATTCGAGATTTTTTACCCTAGCATTTTTTATCACGTGATTTTTTATCAAGGTACTTGATATCCTAGAACTTTTAATATACGGATTTTCCATCTAATAATTTTTTATCCAGATATTTTTATCACGAGGTTTTCATCCTAGGATTTTTCATTCCAGGATTTTTCATCCTGGGAATATTTATCCTTATATTTTTTATATTTGTATTTTTTATTATTCTTGAATTTTTTTGAGGGTTTTTTTATATCTGGAATTTTAATCCAATTTCCTTATTTATTTAATAAAAATGGGCCTTACTTTATTGGCAATGGAGCTATACTATCAGTTTTGCCTGAACAAAATTTTTTTTGCTATACTTAATATGGAAAAAATGAAAATTCTAAGTTTTTATTCTAAGATTTTCTATCTAGAATTTTTACCAAGGGATTTGTTATCCCGGGGTTTTTATCCCAGGATATTTCAAACCGGGATTTTTATCCTGAGATTTTTTATCCCGCGACTTTTTATCCCAGATTGTTTTTTTCCGGGAATTGTCATCACAGGATTTTTATATTTTACGGTACAATTTTCCTAGGTAAACAATTAAAATTATTTTATCTTATGGTGTTTTATTCCGATATTTTCTATATACCAGCATTTCTTATTCTAGATTTTTCCTCCAGGATTTTCTATCTCGCGATTTTTAATTTGGGATTATAATTCGGGATTTTTTATCTTAGGACTTTTTATCCAAGGAATTTGTATCCTAGGATTTTTATACCTCGATTTTTTCACTCGGGATAATTTAATCTAGGATTTTTTATCCTTGTTTTTTTATTCTACATTTTTTATTATTCTTGATATTTAAAAAATTAAAATATCTATTTTTTATTCTAGAATTTCCAGTCTTAGGATTATTACGCTGTGATTTTGTATTCTGGAATGTTTTACCAGGGATTTTTATCCTTGTTTTTTTTTACCTTGGGTTTTTTCACTTCGGAATTTTTTCATCATTAGCATCTGAGTTACAGTCATTGCCTGAGCAAAAATGTTATTTTTTTTGCTATACTTGATATGCAAAAATTAAAATTAAAATTACGAGTTTTTATCCTAGGATTTGCTATCCATGGATTTTATCCCAGAATTTGTAATCCCAAGATTTTTCACTTCTAGATTTTTTATAACACAATTTTTTTCCAGTATTTGTCATCCTAGAATTTTTTATCCTAGGATTTTTTATACCGGGGTTTATACCTACGAGTTTTCATAGGGAAACAATTAAAATTTGTGATTTTTTATCTATTAATTTTTTGTCCAGAGATTTTTGATCACAAGACTTTTTATGATACGACTTTTTATCCCAGATGTTTTTATTCCGGATTTTTTATCCCGGAATTATTTATCCTGGGATTTTTTACCCATGATTTGGTATTCCGAAATTTTTTTCTCAGGATTTTTTATCCTAGGATTTTCACAAAGTCTTTTTTACCATGGGGTTTTTTACCCTAGGATTTTCTATCCCGAGATTAAGACCTATCCTAAATTTTTTTTACTGATTTTCGCATCCTTTGTTGTTTTACTCCAGTACTTTTATCCTAAATTTTTTTATTTTAGTTAATATTTTTACCCTCGATTTTTTATTCCAGGATTTTTTATCCCCAGATTTTTTATCCTAGTACTTTTCATCCTAGGATTTTTCATCATGTGATTTTTTATTCCGGGATTTAAGTTTTTATATTTTGATTTGGTAACCTAGGAAAGGTTGTTTTATCCTGGAAATTTATTCCTTGATATTTACTATACTTTTTTCTAAACCGGGATTTTTATCCAAGAATTTTATATAATCAAATTTAACATAAGTGATGCACAATATGATGCACAACCAGGCAATGCAATCATCTTAAAGTCACTTCTCAGAACATTATTTTGGCAGTTTAAAGTTTAAGGCGAACGATTTGTGAAAATCACACGGAATTTGCTTTTCTAAAATCGCAGCCCATATACAGCTTGCAATGAAGAGACGATTATTTGCTGCACTTACTTAAGGAAGCTCATTGGTAGTACATTATTTGCTCTAAATATTTGCCACAACGATCATAAAGATTTTCGGCATCGATCATAAGGGTCTTCTTAAACGATAAGGTGCCTGAAATACATCATTAAAATAATGGGTTTTATATGACCCCAATTTAGAAATTACGAAAGATAAAAAAATTGCGTTTATAGTATCTTTTTTTGGAATAGCTGCCAAGTTTTGATGGTGGTGTAATGACGAATTCAGAACTTATTTGTAACATACTGTAATGGTTACCTTAGAGTATCCATTAACAATGCTTATATCTACAACTGGTTGGAAGAGCCCTCACATAGCAAATGGCCGGCTACTGACTCACGGCGATGGGGTGGGATATACATATTTGAGAGTTTCCTTCCAGTTTTCTAATATCACACCAACTTATAATAGTTTTTTAAAACATTTTTATGTAATTACAACAACAAATAATTTAAATATTGAAAGAAGAAAAAAACCTCTTACCATATATTTCGTTATCAAACCTCCGATCATCTATTTTGACATCAATACTGGACAAACGGTCTGCTAATATTAATTACAACACCTGCAATCCTCTACACCTTTGGCTAAATAATACGTTGAGTACTGCATAAAATTGAATTAAAGTATCACACGTGATGGTAACGTGAAATAATATGATGGCACATGTAAAATGAAATATTAAAGACAAACACCAACGACCAACAGGAGCTGTCGATAAGGCACTAGTATATATATAAATATATATACATCGATATATAGTGTAACTTCATATAGTACTAATAGCCGAAGAAATATTATAATCTGATAGGATTGTATTATCATAATAATAAATAAATAAGTTTTTTTTTCGTTATCACCATTTTATTAATCACCATTAATAAAAAACACTTATAAACACATATTTTTCTTTCATTAATTAAATAGCCATTTTATAATTTGTTCATTAAAAACCAACTCCATTTAGGTTAACATCCCAATCAAAATTATTAATTCCACATCACTTATTTTAACATATTAAACATTTTAAAGTATTAGTTAATTAATTGACTTGTTCGATCTACGTCTCGATCATTATTAGTGATTTTTTTTTAATCATTTTTTTTAAAACCCCCAAAAAAATGAAACAGCTGATTATGTACCGTAAAAACCCAATAAAAAAAAATTAGACGATCGTTAAAAGCAGCCATTACAATACGTAAAAACAGCGATCGTAGCAATTAACACTGTTATATTCACTCGTAGCAATTAACACTGTTTGGAAGATAGTTAAAATTGCCTCTAAGTGTTGTCTATAGAGAGGAGATAATTACCTTAAATGTGTACAAGGTGAAGGTTTTGCTTTCGACTCTTTTTAATTTCATGTACACATTTTTTTTGTCTTCTCTAACAATGAAATAATTTAATGAAAGCACAATCGATGCTTTTAATAACTGACATTGTCTTTGTCATCAGTTGTATGGTGTTAAGATACAGGCATGCTTTACATTGTGTACTTTGTATGGAAAAGCTTTGCATTATCTCCAGTCATAGTAACAAAAGCAGAAAAATCAAGCTCGAAATACAGTTATGACTTTGATGTTTCCATAGAGACCACCTCTTTATTTTTATGATATTCGAATTTAATTTACAAAATATAATTTTACGATATATAAACACATTATGTCACTTCATCTTACGTGTAAACAAATAGGTAGCAAAACATCCTTTATTCTCTTTTTTGTATAAACGTAGATAAATAATCTTGAAGACAAATTATCAGCTTTTGTGCTAGAAAAACAATAAGAAGTCTATTGACAAATTATGCCAATAAGGACAAATATATGAATATATTGACAAAGCTTTTAAAAGCTTTGTATGTATGAATGAACGCTATTATCGTCTTAAATTTTAGAAGTTTATTTCGATATTGACCCTAATTCCAAAGCAAATATTATCTAATATCTTATATTTAGATTTATGATATTGTTTCAAACTACTCGTAAACAAGCCACTCAATTTTTGACATTTATCAAAAAAGTTCATGCATATATCTTATCGAATTATGTAAATATCTTGCTTTTTTTGCATACTCGCGCGTAGTCTGAAATATATAGAAATGAAATGAATTCGATTCAATCATATTTGCATCAATAACATTTCGCTCATGAATTATTCATAATAAAAGGTTTTCTGTTAAGGGTGTTCAATAATTTTTTTTTGATTTCGGAGTTCGATTTAAAAAGTCTAACTTTTAACTGAATTGTACATTGGAACATATGATGAAAGCGTCACATTAACCATAGTATAAATACACATAGTACTACCATCATTCTAGATGTCAGGTCGATAGAATATAGTCAACATTTAGTTTAAATATATGACATTTAGGCGGTTCTACATATAAAAATATTTTGGTTATTTTAAAACAATACCAGTAGCGACATCTATCAAATCAATGAGCTAACATACCATGGTAGTACTATGTGTATTTATATTATGCATTAACAGAACCTGAACCGACGAAAAACTATTTAACTCACTAGCCAAAAACTTAGCAGTGGATAGCACATATTTCAAGAAGCTCAAATTCCAAAAATTGCTCCGAAGTTTCCGTGAAGTTATCTTGTTGTTCAGTAAATCATTATAATACAATAACCCCAAGTTATAGAACACAATAATTCATTGATTCTAGATTAATTTCAGATCAATAAATAAATTAAAAACAATTACCATAGCACTTAATGCTTTACTACCATAAAAATCACTTAAGTTAGTAGATTGGTCAGTAGGTAATAGGCCAAATTATGGAACAATAGTACATTTTAAAGTTTGGAAGCAACAAAATTAGACTTTGACATTTGTCAAACAATTAAAATGCGATGCATTTAGGTAGCCAAGAGATCTTAAATATAAGTTTATTCAACACACTGACTTAATATCACTTAAGTTGTTTTGACAAACTTTAATTTTTATTTGTTTGCTACTGCCGTTTTATCGACCACGCCAGTTTTCAGCAAGTTCGCTTTAGCTTTCACAAAGTTATAATCTTTTGAAAAAAACACTTAACTGCTATGAACTTTATTATTGTTTTGGAAAAATAACTTATCTCACATTTTACAGTTAAGCTATAATATTAAATTGAATTTTAAATATAAAAAATATAAAAATAGACTTAAGTGTATTGTATTTTTCAATAAATACTGAAAATAGAACCAGAAAAAGAAACTGGTGACAATAAGTGTTTGGACCAGATTTATTTGTTTTGAGGTACCTTCATGAGTTCCGAATTAGATCTTAATAATTTTAATTCAATCTTTTACCGTATCAAGTCATTAAAATATTATTACAAGCGATGCCATTGACCCAATTTTTGTTCCCAGTTCTTCTGATAGTGGACCAGTTATAGATAAAAAGGCAAAACATATTGAAGCAAACATTAAATATTTAAACCAACATGCTCAAAGTACTTCTAAGTCGGTATGTGTTCCAAATTCAAGTAACGGTTTGAGTATTTCGAGATTCTAAAATTACAAGGCAGTTTTTGCCATGGAATTTGTATCTCTGGGCAGTTTTACCTTAGACATTTTTTGACATTTTCGACCATAGAAATTTATGATTTTCTTCGAAGTTTTTTACGGAGTTCTAAGCCATTTTCTCCTAAGCATTTTTTGTGTCACCATTTTTGTCAACCATTTTGATAGGTTATCTTATTTAATACTCTTTTTGTGATTATGATTTATGGAATACTGTTAAACATAGTATAAATACATATAGTAGTACTATCATAAGAAAAAAAAAGTTTACCCTTTGAAGAGCCAGATGTCGGGTCGATAGAATATCGTTACGATTAAAGATAAATATATGACATTTAGGCGATTTAAAATATAAAAATATTTTGATTATTTGAAAACGATACCACTAGCGACATCTAACTCATCAATGGCCTAACATACCATGGTAGTACTGTGTGTATTTATACTATGCGTTATGTGTAACCCAGTCAGCAAACGTTAAACATCAAAATTACTGAGTTTAGTTTGACAAACGTCAATGGCTAAAATTAAGCTAAACATTCTTGTAAATATTTGCATAAGTTCAAGAAAATTTGCACTTGAGGTAGCGTAACGATAAATTTTACTGGATTTCAACCGATACAACAATTGCATATCTGGCAATTAATTGAAATCTTTAATATGTGAATTTTTCGAAAGCATCGTTGAACAAAAGAAGTACTGGCAGGTTAATCAGGGTGGTTTTTATGTCAAATACACAGAATTAGGTAAAGAATTGGAAATTAAAATTTGTTAGGTCAACAATTTTAAAACTACGACTAACATATGGTTTATCACTTCAAAAATATTCCTCTCATTGCGGCAAACGTGGAGGGGATATCCGCAAAGAATTCAAATTAAAAATGGATTTTTATTAACAAAACACCGAATAAATAAAACTTTTCGGGTCACAACAACTCAGCCATAACTGACATTTACAATTTTCAATACTTGAAGGGACTCCAGCCAGACTCCCTCTCTTGCATGATTACCAGGGTTTGGACATCCGATCAATCAACATACCTGAAGATAAAGCAAAACACAAACTCGGAAGCAATTTATGTAAAGACATGAAATTATTAATTTTAATTATAAGGGTTTTAGCCCACCATCTTGCCGGGGATGTAATTCAATAAAGGAGTTACTCCTAGGCGATGTGTTAATGTAAACAAACAAAAAAAACTACAAGCTACTTGTTGGACCTATTTTTCAATTCAAAAATGTTCCAAGAATCTACCGAAAAATTCGAATCACCCATATCAGCAAATATCAGTGAGTATCCAGGCCGCTCGAGCTGTATATAAATTGGAATTGAAGAACATGTTGTGCATTTTAGAGGCATTCAAAGTCCTAATCAGTGAGCTTTACGAGGTCGATCTTCTGACTGGCAGTAACAACAGACAAGATGCTTAATCTAATAACATCATCATAATTTTCAAGACCACAGGGTTCTTACTTCATTTATAAATAAGTTATCTAAGGTGTCAGATCGCAAGGTTTTGGAACTGCACTGGCACATAACGACTGCTTTCGATCTATTAGTTGTAATATTTTACGTCTAGATGATAACTCCTAAAAATCGGTCCGTCAAAAGATTGGTGCTAATTTGTTCGGTTCTAATCTTGACAGTTTGTTAAGCATACATAACAAAAACTTGTGCCCATTAAAACATAAAGTTTCGTTACAAGCCGAAAATGTCCGAAAATCTACGTCCGAATAGCATAGATAGGAGGGAGACAAAACTGAATGGCAAACTAGCTTAACAAAATGATACAAATAATGATTTTATATTTATTGGATCACTAAATTCGAAATCATTTCGTTTAATAAAACCAAGCCTGATAAAAGCTCTTAAGACCACAAAATAAATGTACCGAATAAAAATAAAATCAGAAGAAAACTTCACCAAAGTATGTCAAAAATTCAACTATTTTTTTTTAAGTTGGTAAGTTTGTAAGTTCATTTGTTTGTAAGTTAATAAGCTAGTAGGCTAGAACGCTAGTAAGCTCGTAAGTTGGTAACTTTGAAAGCTTAAGTTTGTAAGGTTGTATGAGCTTGCAAGTTTTAAATTTTAAAAGCTTATAAGATTGTTAGTATGCGTACTTTAAAATTTAAAAGATTCAAAACTTTCAAGGTCGTATGTTATTAAGTTTGAAAGTTTTCAAGTTTATAAGTTTATTAATATGTAAGCTTAAAACCATGAAGCTTGTTAATTTATAAAATTTAAAGTTTCTTAGTAAGCTTATTAGTTAGTTTAAAAGTTAAGTTTACCAAATTTTAGTTTGAATGAAAGTTTGTTAGTTTTAAGGTTACTAAGTTTGAAAGCTTTTAAGTTTATAAGTTTTAAAATGTAAAAGCTTTAAAACTTATACGTTTGTATAATTGAATGTTTGTAAGTAAGTAATTTAGTTAGCTAGTGAGCTTTAAAGTTTGTTTGTTTATAAGTTTGAAAAGTTTAAAAGCTTACTTTAGGTATTTTATAACTTGTAAGTTTGTATTTTGTAAGTTTGTAAGTAATAACGTTAGTAAACTAGTAAGTTGGTAAATTGGCACGTTTTTAAGTTGGTAAAAAAATTATCTTCCTGGAAAAAAGAAGATAATTTTCAATTTCATCACTGGATTTGGACTTATAGTAATGACGATGAACATAATTATATGACCACCTGTTGGAGTGCAGAATCTTTGGTAAATTAGGACGTTTACTGTTAATTATAATTAAATTAGTTAGCAGAACTTATATGGGATTACCCTGTATTTCGACATGTTTAACATCAATATTGATATGAACGAGTTAATTAAATCCTGACATCAAAAAAATGGGATATCCATGTGTATATAGGTACATCATGGCTCATCTATAATCTCGTATAGATATTGCACATAAAATTGGAAAGCACGACCTAAAAATTCGATCGATTCTTATCTTATATTACCCTTATTAGAGGGTTATTGTGTTGACGATGAATGATACGAACACGATTTATCAGTTATATGTTAGCAACATTTTTTGCCAGAAAATGATGATGTCTGTACTTTTATATAATAGAGTAGAAAATATAAAAAAAAAATTTATATTTTTAGACATTTTCATAATTTGGCTGAATGGATATTTTTACAGACAATAATTTTTTTTTTATCAAACTGACCACATATATAATATATATATTATAGTATGTGGACTGATTTATTTATAAGTTTCATCCGCGACAGGTGGTTTCATTTATAGAAGATTTTTTTGGGAATCAACATTTCTATATTATGTGACTTGATTTCGATTCAATCCTTGTATGAAATTGTTGAGTTTGGGATCGTCTCAATATTATAAAAATTTATGTTCTTTGTCATTAATTGACAACAGATAAATCTTTGATTACAATGGGTTCGTTTTGGTTCGGCAACATGTTGTAATTAATCATCGGTTTAACATTATTATGATATATGCTGCCATCATGAATTTATTTTTTATAGAAATATATTTAGTTGTAATAATTATAATTTTAAGCACTTGATGATTTGATCGGCAGGTACCAGTTTGAATTCTTATGGATGAGAAGTGAAACACAACTGATTAAAGGCTATATTGCGTTTTATGACTCATCGCGGCCTTATTGACGATTGTGATGGCGGTAATTTATTTTTATGAAAACTTTCATAGCGCGAGCTTAATAATATATATCGATCCATACCAATCCGACGAGATATAACGATAGTAATTCTACGAAAATGTCCATCCAAAAATTCAATCAATATACAAAAACATAAATAATGTTTGACACACATACAAATGAGAGACTATACATCAAACATATTTCCATTATGTATCCAACTCATACACGGACCTAATCTCATTCATCGCTTCTCCACATGTAGTTCGTGTACCATTCTTCATTTTCCAAAGACAAAACAAATATTTATACAGAACACCAACACCGAAAATTGGCAACATACAAAAAAAAAATTCCAAATCCACTTACCGTAATTATTATCGTGACTTCGACGAACACAAAAACTCGTTAAGCATAGTTGTATAGTGTGACAACATAATTTAGCATAACATCGTGTTGAAATAGTGAACGTCTCATTCATTTACTCGTATACGTATACGTTTATTTATCTAAAGAAAATGATGAGTGTGCAATTTTCCATGCTGGGCTATAATTGAAAATCTGTAACAAAAAAAAAATGAAAATTTAACTAAATAATAAATTGAGCAGCTGTATATATAGCAGTGAATTAATTCCGATCGTGTGAAATCTTATTTGCTGAGTTACATATTCGTATTATGTGGATGATGTATGTCATTAATTTGTGTCGTGTAATTCAATTTTTTGTTTTGTTTTTGTTTATAAAAAACAATGATGTGCTATGGCACGTTTTTATCTGGCAACGGGAAAATGGAAAATAAAATAAATTTTCTTTTATGTTGACAGCGTATTATACATCGCGTACCAAGCTCGATTTGATATTCATGGAGTGTGCATCATAAAATAAAGAAGATAGTTATAGTGTCGTGAACATGTTTAATGTATATGCAGATGGTAATTATGGGATCAAAGTTTTTTATGGATTATGTTTTTGTTTCTAGAATTTAGATAGTCAAAATACATAGTTTCACAAATTCGGGGTAACCTATATCAATTGTTAAAGATTATTCTATATAACTATTCATATATTTCTTGCAAATTCATATAATTCGTTAAGACGTCATCTACATAGTAGAATGATACGTAAAAAACGAAAATGAGTAAAGGCTGACCCTTTCCAAACTTCTATGATGAAAAATGATTTAAGAATATTTATGACTATTTTTTAGCAGTAAAACTTATAACAGATTGTTAAAAGTAACAAATTCGTAAGGTATACAGCGCATTAAAATAAAATGTTCACGGCATTATGACCATTCGAGCTAGAAACTCATTAACGCCTAAAATATATACTTTTATTACAATCATCCATTGTCCGTCGACTGTCAGCATAATAAAAATTCTATTGCTAGCATATGTACATCAGATTCCATTTACTTTTTAATCATAATATTTCATCAATATTTCATACCCTTATCACAATTTATATATATATATATATATATATATATATATATATATATATATATATATATATATATATATATATATATATATATAATATTCATCGAGTAACTAATTTAACTTGTTACATCAACAGACGTATGCGTTCACTAGAAAACTTACACTGAATTGTAAGGTTTTTATAGTTCGAGGTCATTTTAAGGTCAATGTTATTGAAAAGGTTTCTAAACGTCGGTTTAACCGTCTGACTTCGTTGGAATCTATTTTAAACCATGTTTTCGTATTATTCTAGTGAACCAGATGAATATATGCTTATTTTATATGCTGAGCTACCATGGCCAGAAATCTAACTAAAGACTTCCACCTAAGAAGTACAGCCATCAAAGGCGGAAATGGAGAGCTGAGAACAAACGTGGCTGATGTTCTCTCAGTATGGCAAACCTACTTTCAAAATCTGCTAAATTGGAACGATGAAGTGACCCCCATTAGAGCAATAGCCCCTCCAGGTGAAGAGGTCCTTGTTGAATATTCCATAGTAGAGGAAGTAGATGCAGCTATTAGTAGATTAAAAAATGGAAAGGCACCCGGTCTCGTGGGAATCCCCTCAGAAT
Organism: Tipula confusa; assembly: GCA_963556175.1. Taxonomy (NCBI): domain Eukaryota; kingdom Metazoa; phylum Arthropoda; class Insecta; order Diptera; family Tipulidae; genus Tipula; species Tipula confusa. The sequence goes on along the minus strand of OY744476.1, from coordinate 13,924,786 downwards.
TGATTAAGCTCGGAGGCGCTACTCTTGCAACAAATCTATACGATCTCATCGTCTCTATTTGGGACCAAGAAGAGTTGCCGATCAAAAAAGGAGACCGTCCTAAATGTGGAAACTATCGTGGTATCGCTCTGTTGAGCACTGCGTACAAAGTGTTGGCTAATGTTGTACTTGCCAGACTCATCCCTCTTGCCGAAAACACCATTGCCTTTATCAATGTGGTTTTCGTCCCTACCGATCGACTGCTGACCAATGTTTTACCATGAGGATGATCTTAGAAAAATGTTGGGAGTACAACATAACCATACACCAATAGTAAATAGACTTCAGACAGGCATATGGCAGTATAAACCGCAAATTCTTGGATATGCAGATGATAAGGTGCTACTTGGCCGAAGAACTAGCGATATCAAGGACAGTTTCATACAGCTCAACTGCTGCGCAAGAAGCCTTGGTTTGTAGGTAAATAAACAGCAGCAAAACAAAATTGTTATCAACACCCAGGAGCATCTCCATTGTAAATCTCGGAATTGGCGACCATAACTTTGATAGCGTCGAAAACTTTAAATACCTCGGGTCAGTTATAACATCGCCGAATTATCGTCAATTATAACATCGTCGCAGAAAAAAAAACCGATACGCTGCCGGACCACGAGTTTCCTACGCCCAATCGAAATATTATTAAATATTTTATTGCGATCTACACATATGTCGCAGTCGTGCAAGCTCGCACTTTATAAAGCACTCATAATATCTGTGCTAGCTTTCGGAAGCGAGAGCTGGACCATGACCTCTAACGATTGTAGATTGTAATCTATCTTTGAAAGGAAGGTCATTCGTTCAATCTCTGCTCCAATAACGGATTCGTATGCACCACGAGATAAGGAAACTTCTTGGAGGCTGCGATATTATCGGATTCATCAAATCCAATCGAGTTAGATGGCTTGGCCACGTTACTCGATCACCACAACTACGAATGACCAATAAAGTGTACCATCAACAACCAGCCGGTGTTCGTCGTAGAGGAAGACCCCGATTGCGCTGGCGTGACGACGTCGAACAAAATCTACATGCATTACTGTGTCGCAACTGGAGGACGAGAGCGATGGACCGAGATGGATGGAGGACCATAGTGCGGGCGGCAAAATCTCTTCATGGGATGTGAAAGCCAGAGAGAGAGAGAGAGAGAGAGGATATTGTAATATCATTTACATCCAACATACTAACTTGTAAATTGTAAATTGTAAATTGTAAATTGTAAATTGTAAATTGTAAATTGTAAATTGTAAATTGTAAATTGTAAATTGTAAATTGTAAATTGTAAATTGTAAATTGTAAATTGTAAATTGTAAATTGTAAATTGTAAATTGTAAATTGTAAATTGTAAATTGTAAATTGTAAATTGTAAATTGTAAATTGTAAATTGTAAATTGTAAATTGTAAATTGTAAATTGTAAATTGTAAATTGTAAATTGTAAATTGTAAATTGTAAATTGTAAATTGTAAATTGTAAATTGTAAATTGTAAATTGTAAATTGTAAATTGTAAATTGTAAATTGTAAATTGTAAATTGTAAATTGTAAATTGTAAATTGTAAATTGTAAATTGTAAATTGTAAATTGTAAATTGTAAATTGTAAATTGTAAATTGTAAATTGTAAATTGTAAATTGTAAATTGTAAATTGTAAATTGTAAATTGTAAATTGTAAATTGTAAATTGTAAATTGTAAATTGTAAATTGTAAATTGTAAATTGTAAATTGTAAATTGTAAATTGTAAATTGTAAATTGTAAATTGTAAATTGTAAATTGTAAATTGTAAATTGTAAATTGTAAATTGTAAATTGTAAATTGTAAATTGTAAATTGTAAATTGTAAATTGTAAATTGTAAATTGTAAATTGTAAATTGTAAATTGTAAATTGTAAATTGTAAATTGTAAATTGTAAATTGTAAATTGTAAATTGTAAATTGTAAATTGTAAATTGTAAATTGTAAATTGTAAATTGTAAATTGTAAATTGTAAATTGTAAATTGTAAATTGTAAATTGTAAATTGTAAATTGTAAATTGTAAATTGTAAATTGTAAATTGTAAATTGTAAATTGTAAATTGTAAATTGTAAATTGTAAATTGTAAATTGTAAATTGTAAATTGTAAATTGTAAATTGTAAATTGTAAATTGTAAATTGTAAATTGTAAATTGTAAATTGTAAATTGTAAATTGTAAATTGTAAATTGTAAATTGTAAATTGTAAATTGTAAATTGTAAATTGTAAATTGTAAATTGTAAATTGTAAATTGTAAATTGTAAATTGTAAATTGTAAATTGTAAATTGTAAATTGTAAATTGTAAATTGTAAATTGTAAATTGTAAATTGTAAATTGTAAATTGTAAATTGTAAATTGTAAATTGTAAATTGTAAATTGTAAATTGTAAATTGTAAATTGTAAATTGTAAATTGTAAATTGTAAATTGTAAATTGTAAATTGTAAATTGTAAATTGTAAATTGTAAATTGTAAATTGTAAATTGTAAATTGTAAATTGTAAATTGTAAATTGTAAATTGTAAATTGTAAATTGTAAATTGTAAATTGTAAATTGTAAATTGTAAATTGTAAATTGTAAATTGTAAATTGTAAATTGTAAATTGTAAATTGTAAATTGTAAATTGTAAATTGTAAATTGTAAATTGTAAATTGTAAATTGTAAATTGTAAATTGTAAATTGTAAATTGTAAATTGTAAATTGTAAATTGTAAATTGTAAATTGTAAATTGTAAATTGTAAATTGTAAATTGTAAATTGTAAATTGTAAATTGTAAATTGTAAATTGTAAATTGTAAATTGTAAATTGTAAATTGTAAATTGTAAATTGTAAATTGTAAATTGTAAATTGTAAATTGTAAATTGTAAATTGTAAATTGTAAATTGTAAATTGTAAATTGTAAATTGTAAATTGTAAATTGTAAATTGTAAATTGTAAATTGTAAATTGTAAATTGTAAATTGTAAATTGTAAATTGTAAATTGTAAATTGTAAATTGTAAATTGTAAATTGTAAATTGTAAATTGTAAATTGTAAATTGTAAATTGTAAATTGTAAATTGTAAATTGTAAATTGTAAATTGTAAATTGTAAATTGTAAATTGTAAATTGTAAATTGTAAATTGTAAATTGTAAATTGTAAATTGTAAATTGTAAATTGTAAATTGTAAATTGTAAATTGTAAATTGTAAATTGTAAATTGTAAATTGTAAATTGTAAATTGTAAATTGTAAATTGTAAATTGTAAATTGTAAATTGTAAATTGTAAATTGTAAATTGTAAATTGTAAATTGTAAATTGTAAATTGTAAATTGTAAATTGTAAATTGTAAATTGTAAATTGTAAATTGTAAATTGTAAATTGTAAATTGTAAATTGTAAATTGTAAATTGTAAATTGTAAATTGTAAATTGTAAATTGTAAATTGTAAATTGTAAATTGTAAATTGTAAATTGTAAATTGTAAATTGTAAATTGTAAATTGTAAATTGTAAATTGTAAATTGTAAATTGTAAATTGTAAATTGTAAATTGTAAATTGTAAATTGTAAATTGTAAATTGTAAATTGTAAATTGTAAATTGTAAATTGTAAATTGTAAATTGTAAATTGTAAATTGTAAATTGTAAATTGTAAATTGTAAATTGTAAATTGTAAATTGTAAATTGTAAATTGTAAATTGTAAATTGTAAATTGTAAATTGTAAATTGTAAATTGTAAATTGTAAATTGTAAATTGTAAATTGTAAATTGTAAATTGTAAATTGTAAATTGTAAATTGTAAATTGTAAATTGTAAATTGTAAATTGTAAATTGTAAATTGTAAATTGTAAATTGTAAATTGTAAATTGTAAATTGTAAATTGTAAATTGTAAATTGTAAATTGTAAATTGTAAATTGTAAATTGTAAATTGTAAATTGTAAATTGTAAATTGTAAATTGTAAATTGTAAATTGTAAATTGTAAATTGTAAATTGTAAATTGTAAATTGTAAATTGTAAATTGTAAATTGTAAATTGTAAATTGTAAATTGTAAATTGTAAATTGTAAATTGTAAATTGTAAATTGTAAATTGTAAATTGTAAATTGTAAATTGTAAATTGTAAATTGTGAATTGTGAATTGTGAATTGTGAATTGTAAATTGTAAATTGTAAATTGTAAATTGTAAACACTATATAAAAGGTATTGAGTTAGGCTGTCAGTTTCCAAGTGACTCTGTTTACAGGTCTAAAGTCACAAAATCTGTAAAGAGAGTCACTTGGACGAAACTGATAGCCTAGCTAAATATTTATTATATAGTGTTTGATTCGTATGTTGGCACAACACCATGGATTATCAATCCATCTGGAATTAAGCTTCTATAGTGGACTACTAATAGCCGCATGATGGAAGATTAACATTGCAGCTTGATGTTTCACTGATATAAAGGCAAAAATAGAAGATGAATCTATTAAACTGTGGGGTCTAAAGTGGAATTAAAAGAAGGCTGCGTTTTCAATATCATGATCTTCCTATTTTTGTTTTTCCTGGGAAATCCAAAAAACAGAATCGACATTGCGTTATAATAACAACCTTTGTTACGTGTTCTTGCGTTAAATTTCTGTAGATTTTAAAATTATTTAACCATAAAATGTTCAATTGGATCAAGTAAAAAGTCTCACCCGGTACAAATTTATTATAGTATAAGCGTAAAGTTCAAGTCGATTTGTCAGTGTACGTCAGTTAGTACAATGTAATTTTGTGATTTCGATTTAATAAATATTTCATTAATTTTGATTTGTTTTTCGTGACAAAAACAAATTATAAGAGATGACACCACCCTTCGGTCAAAAAGCCACCATCTTCGCACTCATCATATATGTATGTGTAGCAATAATCATTATTTATCGATATACAACAACAAGTTTTTTTTTTGCTTGAAATCGATACATTTATATTTTATAGAGATTTTTTTTTTTGCTGTGGGTGGTGTCTGTAATGATTTCTGAACATGGTCGACTAATGTTCAGAAGTCAAATAGCAACAGCAAAAAAAAAAGACTGAAAACAAATAGAAAATAAAACCAACTTAAAAGGAAAAGTTTCTGGCCTCCCTATTTTCACTTCACATTTCGGCACGGTACACTACGGTGCACATGCCTCTTTCCGAATTCGATTATAATTATTTTTATTTTTATATACTGTTCGGAACTTCGATACAGATGACAACATAGCCATCTTTATGTATTTGTGTATATAAATTTTGTATATACATAACGATGAAAGTTAATTTTTTGCTACATAATAAATTTTCCCATTTGATATGGTATAATGAAAAAATAAAAACCCTTCGAAAACTTCATCTATTTTATTTTCCATATTTTCCATATTTTCCAAATCAACTCGAACTAAATGGAAAATATTGCAAACCCAATTTAATCTACATATAACTTTAACAATATCGAATGTGTGTGTGACAACAAAGTTTTGACATATTTTACACCGTAACTGTGGGTAAAGTGTTGTGGTATGGAAATATAACGGAGGTTATTGTGAGATGGACAATTTTAATTTAAGGAATGACTTGGCAAAATATTATTTGGTGATTGTTACACTGGAAAGCCGGTTTTTAGCATTTAGGAACCGAGCAACCGGCGCAGTGGTTAAACCTGTAGTATTTTGATTAATTTAACATTTGGGATATCTTTTGTCTCCCAGATTTTTCTCAATTATCGGTCCGTATTTATTTTTTCGTTGGTGGTGAGACAAGTGTATAGTGAATTGACGCGCTTTGTTAACCTAACTCTTAAAATAAAATGTTACAGTTAAACTTCAAATACAATTAAGTAAAAAGTGTAAGTTTATTCATTCCGACGAATCGTAAAATTTACAAGAAGTCGCACCCACGTTTCATGCACATTTTCTTAGAAGTTATTAATTTTTTTTTGTTGAACATAAATGTTGCCTGAAATCTAAAAAGTTTACATAAATATTTAAATCATTTACGTGCGATATAATTTAATATACGGGTAAAGAAAAGCGACAGACTAGAATTTTGGGGAATTTTGGATTAAAATTGAAAATTAATTTATTACGTGCGCTAAGCAATAAAACATCTAATCTAAATATAGTATCAACATATAGCTATTAACAGGTAGGAGGATATCTCATTTATGCACATTAAAAATGAAAGCATAAGACACCAACCCTTACCAAGTCATTTTCATAGATTGTTTATTTTTAAAGAGCGCGTGGATGATTTTGGTTAATTTTCAGGACAAATTTATAAATGTTTTGTTCGATCCTCTTGTGTCTCGTATTCATGTTTATGAATATAAACATGAATACGAGACACAAGAGGATCCAGTGGGATACCAAACGAATTAACTTTTGCTGTCTCGAGCCACCACAACAACTTGTGAGGTGAATAACGACCAACCTTATTAACATTGGTAATAAAAATTCAAACATTGTAACGACATCCGCCAATTATGTTCGATACTCTAATAGCACAACAGAAGCAATCTGAAAACAAAATATCCCTACTTCAAAAAAATTATACAACAAAGACAAGGAAAGATGCAAAGTTTTCTCAGCAAACACTTAAACATTAATGAGGCCATCCAAGGAGCACCCCCATATTAAGAACCTCTGTATATTAAAGTCAAAAAACGTATGACCAACATTTACAAGCCGCGTGTAAGTGATATGCGGTTGCGATTGAATAGTAGGCTACCTTAAAATACGGACATTAAAAATAACATAGATCAACCAGTAAATTCACACGCCTTTACACTGGAAGAGGCAACATCCACGGTAACCAAAACTATGAGGAAGCAAACATAAAAATAAAAAGCCAAGAGCAACATAAGTCATTCGCTTACATCTCACAAAAGAAGCCGGCAATATTGAGAGAATAATTTAAGAGGCAAGACGTTATGATACATCAAATGTAACAGCAGCTATCATTAATAAAGTAAAGATTACCCTCTGGATACCGACAAGAATTAGAACGGAAGTCTTAAGAATAGTATGAACTCCAAGATAGCGTGATTGTATAAAAATTTTATGAGAACAAATTTTTTAATGTCCAGGAAATAAAAATTCCAATAAATTATCTAAAACAAATGATGGTTCACCTACCAAAATTGTGAAATATTTACCATATCCAAAACAGGATATTTGTAATAGGCTGCAAAATATTTACAAAATATTTGAAAGTTTCAAGAAATTTCCAAAAGAAATGATGGTAAGCTTATCAAAATTGTAAAATTTTTACCAATGTTAGAAATATTCAAAACTCTCCAAAACACATGATGGGTGGTAGCTTATCAAAATTGCAAAATATCTACCAAAAATTTATTTTTATAAAGGCCCAAAAATTCTCCCAAATACATAATAATTAGCCTACCAAATTTTTGAAATATTTACCAAAATTGAAAAGTTCCAATAATCCTCCAAAACACAATATGGTTAGCCTACCAAATAACGTTTTTACCAAAATTTCAAAAATTCTCCAAAATACATGTTGGTTAATACAATTTTAAAATATTTATCAAAGTTAGAAAGATCCAAAAGTTCTCCAAAACAAATGGTGGTTAGCTTATCAAAATTGTGAAAAATTAACCAATATTAGAAAAATTCGAAACTCTCCAAAACACATGATGGTACGCCTACCAAAATTGTGAAATATTTACCATCTCCAATACAGGATATTTGTAATAGGCTACAATTAATAGCGTAATAAAATTGTAAAGTATGTACAAAAAAATAAAAAATTTCAAAAATTCTCCAAAACATATGATGGTTATCAAAACTGTAAAATATTTACCTAAATTGGAAAGTTGCAAAAATTCTCCAATAATATACAATGGTTAGCTTATCAAAATTATGAAATCTTTTCTAAAATTAGAAAAGATTCAAAACTCTGCAAAACCATGGTTGATAGGCTATCAAAACTGCAAAATATTTACAATATATTTGAAAGTTTCAAGAAATTTCCAAAACACGCATGATGGTAAGCTTATCAAAATTGTAAAATATCTACCAAAATTATAAAGGCCCAAAAATTCTCCAAAATACATAATAATTAGCCTACCAAATTTTTGAAATATTTACCAAAATTGAAAAGTTCCAATAATCCTCCAAAACATAATATGGTTAGCCTACCAAAAAACATTTTTACTAAAATTTCAAAAATTCTCCAAAATACATGTTGGTTAATAAAATTTTAAAATATTTACCAAAGTTAGAAAGATCCAAAAATTCTCCAAAACAAATGGTGGTTAGCTTATCAAAATTATGAAAAATTAACCAATATTAGAAAAATTCGAAACTCTCCAAAACACATGAAGATTAGCCAACCACATAGTAAACTACTAATAGTAAAATTAGAAAGTTCCAAAAATTCTCCAAATTACATGATGGTTGGCCTATCAAAATTGTGACTTATTCACCAAAATTAGAAAGATATAAACTCTCCGAATTACATGATGGCTAGCCTATCAAAAATTTAAAATATTTACTAAAATTCAAACAGGGTTAGCCAGCAATTGGTTATCTAGCAGTAAAGGTTGACAGCAACGAGAATAAGTGTGGTGGCGGTCTATCATTTTATATTAAGAAGTCTGGACTTTGTTTTTAGAGTTAAACATTGCTTCTGGGGATAAATTGCTGATTAGTGTAGTATATAAATGATTATAGTTTTTTGGTCGATAGTGAAGGTAATCATAAAGATATTTTCATTTTAACTCTACATTTTGTTATGTGTTCAACTTTAAAGATCTCTTAGACTTCATTAAATTTCCAATTGTCTCATTTTAAGATGCGAATTTCACTGAAGGGAATAATACTTGTTTTGATTTGCTCTTGACTTATTGATTTGGACCTGCATGGACAGTTAAGCCTTCGAAGACAAGAATTGTGTGGAGCTTTATTAATAGCAAAACTAACATGCAGCCCTGGACAGCTTCATCATAGATTAAGATATAATAAAGATAGCCCATACACAAGCAACAAAAATGTATATCTAGAAATAATAATAGAGAAAGTAAAAATAAAAAGAAGAAACCATTTTTCATGGTTACTGTATAATGAAGGTTTGTAAAATATGCATTCGACAATGATCGAAAAAAAAACCAAAGGCTACTTGGCTACACAATAAAATCTTTCCTTGTAGTTGAAAAATATATTTTTATACTTTGCACAGTAAACCAAAAAATGACTTTATACTTTATTCAAACTAGTGGTACTCGTCAGCATATTAGAGGTTTCCGAGACTTACTTTTATTTTTTGTTCTAATTGGAACATCTTTTTAAATCTTAATCTATGGCTTTATTCACACTTTCATTACATTTTACACTATTGCAGAAAAACCCTGCGGATAATCTAAATTTATTTACGAATTAACATTCTGTTATTTTGAAAAATTGGAAGTGACGTGTTTTCTATGATAATAACCAGATAATAGTCATAATCATAATCAACTTGTTTTGGACGTGTGTCTAACAAAATTAGAAATAAGCCGGAAATTTACGAAAATTATCCATTAAAAAAAAAGTTGAAGTATACCGACACCAACCACCACACCAAATATCCTAAAAGTGATAAAAAATTCTATTTATAAAATTTGTAATTTTTAACAAAAAAAATTTTCAATTTTATTTTCGTTTATGTGCAAAACAAACCACACAAAAACCCAAAATTCCGTAGAAAATTTTTTTTTGTGTTTCTAATTTCCAATTTTTTTTTTAAAGATATTTTAATTGTTAAACAATTTAAATTTTTCTTTTATTGTTTAGATCAATCTGTTTAATGGTTATGTGTGTACGCGTTCGCGGTGCGGTGTACACACAGCGTATCTTTTTTCAATCTTCGCACCACATAATGTAATTGAATGGAAAAGAATTGGAAAAATTTCCTTGACTTATTTCTAACAAAAAGTGATCAATCTCGATTAGACGAGACACGCCATCAAATGTTTCAAGATCCAAACCAACCGAACAACTTTAAATTGGAGACTAAATTATGAACTCTTTATATATTCAGACACAATTTTATTCAAAGAATTGGATACATCTCTTGTATTATTTTATTTATTTATTTTGTTATGTGAGAAGATGGATGTCTTCTCATTTATTTTGTCCGATTTTTATTTTTTATTTTTTTTGTTTATGGTTGATGTCGTATGGCAAAAGGTCAAATTTGATATGGCAAAAAAACATACATATATTTTATGGCAGTAAAATTAAAAATCAATAAAAAAAACTTTTGTTCATACGTACATATTTGTTATTGTTAGGTGCTCGAGGGTTGTGTTCACTGGTTTGACATGAGAAAAACGATAGTTGGTGGTCCTTTTTCTAGGAAGGTTAAAGTTGATATTTGTTGTTTGAAACGAAAAATATCAGAACTCGGCATATTTTTTTGGTATATTTTGAATTTTTCAAAATTCATTGAATCGTATTATCTATCTACAAAGCAGACCATTGCATTTGGGTTTTTATTATACTTGCCAAAACTGAATGATATGAAACTGAGGGCGATTTATATACCCTACCTGCATCCTCGACGGATAACGTTGATATTGGGGAAGGATGTTGCAAATTGCTCAAGGAATTGTTGTTTGTATGTCTGCAATATGATTTTCGATGTAAATATGTCTTCCATCTTTAGGAATTATCTGACAACCATGCGAGAACGATCATTTAATCCGTTCAAACCATATAGAAATACACTTAAGATCAAAGTTCCAATTTCAGCATACTTATTTGGTTTATTGGAGCCAATTTAAACTTAGCTGTGAGCCTATTCAGCACATAGTGTTCACTCATTGTTGCCCTTACGCATATCATCGCAGCATATGCAACTTCACTTTTTCGGTTTCTATCTTTGTCAGTAGATCATTGAAATAAATGTTTCAATTTATAATGTTGGACACTACGTGATGACTCGGTTTGCAATCTTCAGCTGCTTGGTTTAATACACAACAAGCTAGGAATATTGCGGCTGATTTTCCATAAGTAAATTGTATAGTTTGTTTCATTTTTTTCCGGTAATGTTGTAATTGTTAACACAAATATGTTAATCCTGAAGCAATCAGCTCAAAGCATCAAGAATAACAACAGATTCCACTAATAAAAGGAGAAACTGAAACTGAAAATAATAGAAATAATGGCACTAACTAATGTAGCAAGTGATGAAATATAACATGGCAGACTTAAATATCCGCAAAAGATATGCCTAATGAAGGCGTTTATTTCAATAGACGGGACGTAGTGTTTGAAGTGGCTGTTGTGAACTGTTGTGTATTTTGTGTGTTTATTTGTGAAGTGGTAATTTGTGGACAGTAAATATCAGTGGAATTTATTCACAATTCAGTGATAAAAACCTGCAATACACAAAACGTAACAATTGGTGACAGCGGTGGGATTGTGAATATTTAAAAATAATAATGGGCAAGTTAACGGAACAACGAATAGATGAGTAGATGCGATTCAGCACAAATTTGACAACAGTGGATTGAATATGACTAAGGTGTAGGAGATGAACAGAATGCATTGACAGAGGAGACAGTCGCTCCAATTTCAATTTTTCGATCTTAATGGCTGCCATGATGAAACAACAGAGTGAAATAAGACAAATGATAGAACAGCAGCAGACTGAAATGAAACTTTATAGCGATTTGAACAAAGCCAACGATAAGAAACATGTCTTAACGCGAAAATTGACCCTTTCTTGACGAGAAATCACCATTACTTTTGATCATTAAAATTAAAAATTAAAAGGAAAACGCATTCAAGTAATTGAAAAGACGGTTTTGTATGACATCCGTCATACAAAATAATCACAGGAGATTGATAAGCAGGAGCAAGTGATTGCATACTTCTGCATACTTCTTGCGTCACTCAAAAAGTATTATTGGCCATAGTGTAATGCGATAAACATTTCCATAAATATCTCTATATGGTCAATCATTTCATTTTAGACGGATCATGGCACCTTGATATGGTTACTGCAGTTTAAAAACCCGGAGGGATAAGTTTCGCGTTGCATTAAGTGACTGTAAAGCTATACGTATTTCAAATTGAACATAGTAAGAGGACTGCACGCGGGAACGTCGATGCCTTATCGAGACGATAATGCCGAATTTATCGGATTTATCGGTAATAATGAAATACAAAGTAGAAGAGCGCCAATCAGCATGGATTAAAATCATACATCAAAGTTCAGTAGCAATAAAGCATATTGGGTTCAATGGGACAGTTTGTGGATTGAAGATGGGTATGCCTGAATGTGTGGCAATTAAAAGGCGTATTTGAAAAATCGCAGTACATTGCAGCACTACCACGTTGAAGCACTGTTCAAAAGGATCGCGATCAATGTTGCTTGCCTAACCAGTGATAGTGGAAATAAATATATCCTAGTAGTAATGGATTACTTCAGCAAATGGCCAGAGGTATATCCATTATCAAATCAGTAGACAATGTCTACCACGAATGCTGTGGTGAACAATTGGATCAGTCGATTTGGGGTGCCGATTGAAATTTAAACTGGGAGATCCCTGTTTCATATCTAATAGGTCTCATTATTACTAGATTTCAATAACGGGCAACTATGAGCCATTGTTGGAGTACCAAATCCATAAACTGGACCATTATTCTCGCCATTGTAGGTTAAAAGCTGTGCCAGATGCAGGTGGCAAATCTCAGTAGACTTGTACTCATGAGTTCTTTATTTGACTGCCAACGGCAAAAGTACGACTTTAAAATGAAACTACGGAAAATTATGACAAAAAATAAAAATTCATTTGTTTAAGCTACCAGATTTCATTGCATAAGGCAACGACTATCGGATATTTTCCTCGCATATTTCGAATAATAAAAGAAATAATAGTTGGCAAATTTTTGTGATTTTTTTTTTGTGACTTAAATTTTCGGATTTTTGAAGTTTTTATGCGGAGCTCATAAAATGAAAAACATAAAAACTTCATTTCCTTTCAACACCCAGAGTTTTATGAGTCGTTTGAAAATGTTTCGGTAAAAATCGATTTTGTTTGCTACCGTTAAAGCCATGGTTGTTGTAGTGCTAATTTAGAAATCATCAATTTTACCGTCAATATTTATTTCGAATACCGATCGCATCCGTCACCATGGTATTTATTTTAAAATAATCAACCAAAACTATTCAATCGGATAACAAAATTCAAATTTACTCACTTTACATAAAAAAAACCCTATTTTAATACCCGACCAAAATTACCATAACCGAAAAACGCCAAGTTTTCGAGTTTAAGTTGTTGTTGGAACAATTCAAAAATGTCTTAAAATTTGTTGTAAATGTAATAATAAAAGCTTATTATTAAGCCTATATAAATACGACAATTTTTGTTGTGTGCGCTAATTACATCATAAGGTTTGCCACATTATTTTGCCGCACCATTCCACGAGTTTTATATATACTGTAAACTCATCTCAGCGTCGCATGAATTCCACCACCCATGAATGAATATTAATTTTTTATTTGGTTTCCCAAAATTAAAGATGAAAAAAAGAAAAACAAAAATTAAAAATTCAATTAAAAATCAGATTTGGTTTTTTGTGGTTGGAAAATGTGTTTCATTTGAATTGAGATAAATTGGAAAATGACTCATTTCAATGCGAAATTATGTATTCATTACAAAAATTAATTTGTACACTATAAAAATGGGATGTCATACAAAAATGAGTTGGCAACGCGCGAAATACGAAAAATACAGACCTTCACAACGTCGGTTAAATATTATGATTCCACGAATGAAAATTCATATTGGCCCGACTCTTATGAAATCTAATCAAATCGAAACAAAAGACTGGGGGAAAATGAAAAACCAAAACAAAAAACATTTAAATATGTATAGGCAACCAGTGTTTTGAAATGCCTAGCGAAGCAAAAACAATTTAATTTGGAAAAATAATTAGGTTTCGGATACTTGTTTTCCATTTAAATGACATGTCCATATAGTCTGATTTAATATAGGCTCGTTTACAGGGTGACATATTTAAATTATAATGCATTGAAACCATTGACTAATTGTTTTTATTATGTTGAAATTTTAATGGTTATTTCAAGGTCACTTTAATTTTTCAAGTGAAATCATTTTTATAATGGAATTTTATTTTTCTTACCAATTCACACAACTTTGGACCTAAAGGTTTTTAATTTTTTTTTATTATTTAGGTCTATATAAGTTTATCGACAAGGACTATACACTTTTCGATTGTTAGGTCAGATATCAAACTTGTGCCAAAGTAACACCGAGAGACCAGCATGATTTTTTTTTGGCTTCAAATTATCTCTCACTAGACCCAAAGATCTTTCCTTGAGCATTTTTTGAGGTCTGCGGAATACGGTGAATGTTGATACAATTCAAAACCCAATTTGTGAAATTTAAACAAAAAATAGTTTTCAACGACTTGTAACATGGTACGGTGTCCAGGTTAAGGGTTACTTTTTGTTCTTAATTTGTAACCATTTTCAACGATTTCTTTGAACACACCAATTATGTTACTTGATTAACTCAGTATGTTATGGTTTGGTTGTCATGAAATTTTGAAATATCATTTGAAGATGGCTACATTCTAAAAGACTTAAAGAGTTGTCATTAAAGGCGCAATCTCTTCGTTAGTCTCGGGACTTATTGAACGATCGTGTACAAAACTATAAAATATTACGTAATGGCAATACTAGTGCAGTTAAAGTCTTTTGAAGTAAAAACTATGATAATTTTTGTTTCACATAAATTGGACAAACTTATCATAAGCCAAGACTTAACCAAAAAACCTTTCAAAATTTGTCACGAATGTCAAATTTTTATATTGTATGATTCTACTGCCAAAGTTGCACCTTTTAAATAATTGTGGCTAATAGAAAACTTATTGAAGATCTAATGGAAGTGTTTAATGCTATAGTTGTAGAAACCCTTTTGAGTTGCGGCACCAGCTGCTATGGTACCTTCGAAAAAAGACCTTTGAAATCGATGGCTTCAGAGCCATAGTTAAACATTTTGACAAAGCTGGTAAAAGATATTACACATACCAGCTAAAAAGTCTGCTAAAGTGACTGCTAAAAGGGATTGAAAGCTGTGCAGATGTAAGCGACATACAAGCACAAGCACTTGCTGCAGAACGTTTCCATGCCAATTTTTTTAGTAATATAGTAAACCGTGAGAAGGAACCTCAACAAATGTTCCACTTGGAACTAGAGCCAGCGGAAGAAAAGTCATAAGGAGTTCACAAGATTTACAATCTAAAATATTTTCTTCATCGCAAAATAGTAATTGAAGAACCTACGAGAGTTCTGGACTAGTTCAATGCATAAAGTGCCAAGAATACGGATACACTAAAGCATACTGCACCTTTGTGTTATTTGTGGTAAACTTTATGACTCCAAACAGTGTGATAAATTTCACAATGACCCATCTGTAAACCGCTGTAGTAACTGCAGTGAAAATCGCACTTCAAATTATAGGGGTTGCGCAGTACATCTGAACTTAATTCGGAAAATAATCTCTACAATGAGAGCTGAGCAACAAATGCTCAATACGCAATTTAATCAGTGGGCCATATTGCCAAAAAATGCAACAGTCACCAAACCAACGAATGCAAACATACAAAATGATAACTTGGAGACATTTGCCGGCAGTTTTGCTATTTTGAATTTGAACGGGCAAATTCTATTATTTTAATAATTTTTTTTTAATATTACCGGCTATTCTGTTTATGACACCATACGTCTGGATAGAAAAGCATCCTAATAAAAAGAAGATTAAAGCATTAAGAGCTCCAGAAATATGCTAAAAATCACATCCAAGCTACAAATATCTGTTTGGAAGAAAGGTCTGGGAAATTTGTAATATCGGCTGTCTACAGTCCACCGAAACACGCAATTAAAAAACAGCATTAGATAACAATTTATCGATTACTTTAATTAGAAATAGCAGGAAGTGATTACAATGCTAAACTTGTGCAATGGGGTTTGAGGTTGACATCACCCAGTGGCAAGCAACTCAACGAAGCAATAAACGAGAAAAACCTGGATTATTTATCATCTGAATATCCCACATATTGGCCTACAGATAGGAAGAAAATTCCTGATTTAATAGATTTCTGTGTAATACGAGGAATAGCACGCACCAACACTCAAGCCGAAGATTGTTATGATTTTTCATAAGATCACTCACCAATAATAGTAACACTAAGTACCCAAGCATTAAAAACTGAACCACCTCAACGTTTAACAAATAAACTAACAAAAAAGGTTCTCTTTAGAAACATAGTAAATGTAAATTGTCATTTGGACGTCCCACCAGAAGATATTGACGCTGCAATAGAAAAATTAATTCAAATAATGAAAATGGTAGCAAAAAAAGCTACTACGGAGAACCAAAATTCAGAAAAAATAATAAGCTTTCAAGTAACTTTCAGAGATTATTGTCAGAAAAGCGGGCAATTCGATGGCAATGGCATCTTCACCAATCTCCTTTGCATAAATGGGAATTAAACAGAGCTATTAAAGCTCTGAGAGAAGCGCTACAGAAAAAAAAATTAGGAATGCAGAATTACTTAAGTGAGCTGACAACAATAAAAAAAAACAGATAAATCAAAATGGAAGGCAACTAGAAATTTAAAAGTGACCTAGAAAATGATATCGTTTTCCCTAACCATCTACAAAAAGTGTTCACCTCAAACGAACAAAGTAATGATAGCGTACAACCACAGTTTATGAGGAGCAAGTCGAATCCAAATACAGTAAAATTTAAATGGAAATGCGCCGAAAAAGGTTTCGTCTTACAGGCCATTATAGTCTTCTTCCGATAATTCCAAAGTTTTTGAAAAGATGTTACCACAAGAACTAATATCTATATTATCTGAAGGTCGCATTATATGAGAACACCAATTTGGATTTTGAAAGTAGGCTTTCGACAAAGTATGGAATGGAGGATTAGGAATGAGGAAACTGGAATCACACATTAACGAATTAGCTAGTGATCTACTAAGGCAACCGAAATACAAACGGCTTCGCAGAGCGAAAGCCTCTCGATTTAAAAAATAAGAAATATAATCTAATAATTACACGCATGTGGAGCTAACACTCTTAAATTAAGTAATTAATAATTATAATATATACTGATATCAAATATTAACATAGGTTAAGACTAAAGTTAAAAAATCATAGTTTTTAAGAATTTCACTCTTCTTGTTAGTTTCGTATAAAGAAAGATTCAAGAATAACCCCACTGGCAATAGTTACACTAAAAAAATAAAAATTTAAAATAAAAGACATAGCTGAAGCAAAATATGTTCTTAGTTATCTAAAACTTAGAACCACTACTATAAAATGTGCATAAATTCTACCTCTTTAATATTAGGTCAGCACGTGAAGAACAAAACCATTTTTAAAATATTCGACATGGATTAGCTTAAATATACATAATATTCAACAATACATATCTCATTATAAATTATTTTCGATTCATATTATCTACAAATACAAAAACAAAAAACATTTTTACGAATCAACGAATAAACTACCTTGACAATAATTTCTAATCAATCAAGTTCACGTGTCAGAAACCAACAAAACAAAGAATGGGAAAATTTTATTTTTTAATTTTCCAATTTTTCTTTTGTAAATATTTACAATTTTGTGCCACTATAAATCATTTAGTTGTTGAATTGTTTAACACAAAAGCAACAAAACAAAAACATAGACAACGTGACACACAGAATATTTATGTTTGTCGAGTTTAGTTCGTGTACTCATCTAAATGGAAAATTAAGGGAAGATTATCTCGATAATGTATCATTTTCAACTGTAATTTAGTATGGGAAGTAAACATATGATATAATGATATATATATATATATATATATATATATATATATATATATATATATATATATATATATATATATATATAATATAGTATGATCTATAGACCACAATGCTTGCCATATTTCAGTCGGTGATTCAGTTAGAGTTTTTATTTTTTAGTTGGTGTTTTTCCACTAATTGCAGTTTTCTATTTGTGAGTAGCCCAAGGTCAGTGAAGCCACATGTGGTGTCCATTTAAAACAAAGCACAACTCATTTATTACCAACTAAAATTCAGAGTAAAAGTTGTATTGGATATCTTTGGATAAAATCACTGATGTTAAATATTTTGAAAATATTTTTTCCCAAACAATACCTTCAGTTGTCTCAGTGGGAAAAAGTACGAAGTATGTTAATATCTTTGAAGCACTGAAAGCAAAATGTGGATGCTTTCCTTTGTCACTTGACAATATGTCTGGCAATTGTTGGATCAGCCGTTGTTGGAAAATATATATTTGATATTTTATAAGACTCTAGAATAAAATGGAAGCTAATTAAAAAAATGTACCTTACTTACTTTTGTAAGATTATTTAGTAAACTGAACTACTTGCTTTCCTATAGTATTTTTGTCTAACAACTGTGATGAACTATTAAAATAATTCCAATTCTGCTAATCCTAAATATGGTAAAATGATTCAACAATGGTACAAAATTGGATACAATGTTTGGCCAGCACTTCACATTTACTTTCAAAGAGTTAATATTAACATTAAAAATACTGTCAGTATTTCAAAATGACTTCTGGAATTTGGAGCTGGCCTGTATACAAAAATCGTTGTCATTAGAAAGGTCATTACAACATGTCTCTATATTGGAAAAAGTTGAAAAGTTATTGTTTTTGCGAGCAATCACTTTGGTTTGTCATGAGATTCATTTGAAAGTTTTAGATGCGCTCCTACATAGCAATTATGAAGACAATAATAATGAATTCAAGTTGTTATAAGGATGTACCATAATTGATAAACGAGATAAAAAAAAGGTAAGATCGGTATTCAAACTATTTTAGGTATATCATTATAAAAAATGTCCAAAATTATGACAGTTTGCACAGATAAGATATTATTAAATCCTACATATACACCTTACAAGCGAAATTTAACAATACATGATGCTGCCGAAATCGAATGAATCCTTAATTTGTTCCAAATGTACCGAAATTATATGACAGTATGTTACATATTTTAAAAGTTTTGAAAGTTATGCCAATTTAATGGTTTGATTATATAAAAAGGAAATTTTTCCCTAATAGATCCCTCTTTTGGGGAAAACTAAGATTGGGACGAACCGTTTAAGTGAAGTTGCAAAAAAATGATCCAAAGTCAAGACAAAATATATTTAAAATTAACGCACAATTTAAAGCTCTGTGATGGACAGTTATAGGTTAGTTTGTTCGAAAGTATGTTTCGCACGCGGCTTTGAACTTCAAAAATATATTTTTTTTTTAATTTAACTTTTATGCTCCTTAAATTAGCTTTTTATGATTAAAAATCTTAAATTGAATAGAAATAAATCAAATTAATTATAAAATACATTTTTAATTGATAATTACAAAAAAAATACTGCAATGAAGTTATTTGTAAAGTAGGCGTAATATGTTCCATACACAACCTCATACATTTAAAGTCTAACTAATTAATCGACATAACCTAAAAATCACATTTTATATGAAATTTATTTTTTAACTACGATATATTTAATAAAAATAAAAACTAACAAAATAAAACACACATAAACTAGCAAAATATTTGACAATTACAACATATGAAGCCAACGCTCCGGTATGAATGAGACAAAGCTTCATATTTGTGGAAAGTAAAAAATTTAACGCGAAGCGCTTGGTACGAAAAATGCTTTAATGTGCATAGATTTAAAGAAATACGTATATGTTTTCTCGATCAAGTAGGCACGCATTTAAACAAAAAATTTATGAAATAAAACAGTAAAAATAAAAGACGAACACGTCATTTTAGAGAATCGAACTCGAAACATTCTCTGGCGTATTATAGTTTTGTCATAATTAAAATTATAACTTACGAGTTTTTATTTCAACTAATATTTATATACTTGTTTTTACTGTTAAGCCAGCCTTTTCAGCTTTATACAACTACAACAATGACTGCCCAACAGGTAGTTTGTACCAATTAACTTAATTTATGTCGTAATTATGTCAATTCAATGTTATCGAAGAAAATTAAGTGAAGTAAATCTATTTAAGATGCATTTTAAGTGGATACAAACAGTAGAAATGGAAGCAGATGCAAAACGGACACCGTGCAATCATGGTCGAACCACAAAAATAGTTAAAGAGAGAAATTTAAGCTAAAAATGATAATTAGTAGGGCAAATATGCCTATAAGCAACTAGAAAATGTAGCTCATTGGGTATCCTCATCAGATCAACGAGCAAATACAACTTGTAATAAGAAAAGGGACATTCTAAGAAAATAGATGATTTAAGTTTAACAAACCGTCGATCAAATTGTTCGACACCAACTAATTCCAAATTTTTCGAATGTAGAGAACCAAAAATACCAGTTGTAACCATGGGTTAATGATATAATTCAGCAACATAAGGATGGTGAGTCTAAATGAAGCATACTCATTCATTGTAGAATAAACATTGATGAACTATGAATTATTCGTAAAACTAAACGATTAAGATTCCTTCAAGAGAATCAATCAAAATTACGGGTTGACTGCTACAAAAATTGGCATGATCATGTAGATTCAATGGCTGCATCCATAATATAAATACACATAGTACTACCATGGTATCTTAGCCCACTGACGTGCTAGATGTCGCTAGTGGTATCGTTTTAAAATAATCAAAATATTTTTATATGTATAATCGCCTAAATGTCATATATTTATACTAAATATTGACGATGTTCTATCGACCCGACATCTGAAACATCAATGGGTAAACTGTTTTTTTTTTCTGATGATGGTAGTACTACGTGTATTTATATTATGCTGCATCTGAAGATTTACTTTCAGGAATCGGTTATATTGCCGTCTTAAATGATTTACAATCATTTGAATCAAATTGGTTGAAAACAACAACATGCAGTCTGGAAAAAGCATCATTCCCATTTCGACTGAATAGGTTGATTATTTAAGTTTAAGCTTGATTAAACCAATAATGATAGTGTCACCAAAATGATGTTTAGTCCAGTTGTAGCATCATCAATGACATTAAGGTCCAAAAACATTTTAATGACGTTGAGGCCATTGATAAAACTGTAAGTGCACAAATTCTATAGATTAAGATACACACCGCGACTTTATGCTAGTCTTTATATTGTCTTCATTATAGAAGAACAAAAGTGTACTATAATTTTTTTTAAATTACTATGTGGAATTATTTCTATGTTATGCCGTGTTATCACTGGCCAACAAAATGTCATTAATATTTGGGGAACAAATACAATGCAGCACAATATAATACAATTTTGTATCGATTCAAGGTACTATAGTGCAATCAAACCATCTACATGGCGCGAGGTGGGCATCAAGCCACGTAATAGATGCTATTAATCGGTTGCTGAAAGATGCAACCGACATCCAAAGAATTGGAACACCATTTGGAGGAAAGATCTTATGGTTCTCAAAAGAGAATTTAGACAAATACTTCCTGTGATACCACGTGCTCAAAGAGCCAACTGTTGTGGAAAACAACAATAAAATTAACAATGTCCGTTCCGTTGATCTCAAATTGATTAAGTGGCTGCTTGAGCTTGATGATGGAAGTCATCAATTTTTGATAATATTAAAGGTGGAGCTGGCGTATTTTTTTTTTCTTCCTGCATGGCCAAACTCTTTTAGGCATGCCACCTTGCAAGCTTAATTTGAAAGTAGGAGCACTTATCATATTATTAAGAAATATGTCTAATGGAGCAAGATTAATTGTCAAAAACTTATGAGATAAATGAGATAGTTCCAAAAGTATTGACTGGGTCAGGAACTGGCAAAATTATCATGTGACCAAAAATCAAGTTAATCAAACAATCAAACGATTTTCCTTTCCAAATCTGTGGAAGACAATTTCCTGTGAAATTGAAATGTGTTAGCCGTTGTCCAACCAGTGTTTAGTCATGACAGTTTTATGCAGTTTTTTGTAGAGCACCCACTGCTCAAGGCGTAAAAAATACTATATAATAGAAGTGCCGCACTAAAGTAAACTTATAGAAATGAACAGGGTCCAGGCAAAATATAATCAAATAATAGTTACACCGCTACATGATAATTGAAGTTATGAACTGTATTGTACAGTTATGAACTGTATTAGGAAGGCCATTTAACATTTCCAACCAGGCTATTATCAGAAAAATAATTTCGGTAAACGTTCGCTTTTTAATCAATTTGCTTACCTCTAACTATAATTATATTTAGATTTTACCTCTATCGCAACACACACTCATAACTTTTAAATTGTCACTTGCCTTCAAAATACATTTTCGCAAATTACTTAGCAAATAAATGTTCCAAAATTAAATTTAATTATTTTGCCGATATAATTAATTAGAAATTCAAACATCGATTGAGTGATATCACCCGCGATTCGTTGATTGATTGGTGATTGATTGATTGCATGATTGATTATATATACGATTTCGTAACTTTTCCGTTATTTATTTATTGATTAAAATCGCTTTTTTGACGCCATGTATTAAAGATAAGAGAAATTAAGAGTAGCTGCCAATGCCAAGTCAAAAATTGAACATAATGAACAACATCAATATATGTATATAGAACCAAGCGGGATAGGTTATAAAAATTAAAACTTTGCAAAGTGAAAACTTTTTGCGGTGTCGCACATTCAGATCATAATTTTTATGCGTTTATGTTGCTAATTTTATGTTTTCTAAAAATTAAAGTATTTTAATGGATGAATATTATGGAGGATACGCTATATGTCTATTTATATCCCACGTGAATTCCATTCGCAAAACCATTAGACATAAGTCATGGAGATGTTAAAAAAAAAATTAAGAATTGGGGAGATGAACAGCGCGCACCAAAAGAATGAAAAAATGTTAATGTTATCGCTGTTAATATTTTGGCCAAAAATAAAATGAAATTCATTAAAAACTTCAGCAATTTTATGGTTTTTCATTTATAATGAAATGCGAAAAGCCATAGTACCAATTTTTTTGTGTATTTTCATATTACTACATAAAAATATAAAAAAAAATTCTCCGTTCTGCTTCTGTTGGTAAATCCCTAATGAGGGTGCAATATGTGTTGTTGGAAAAACATTACTTTGGAAATTTTACATGTTTTTAATGGGTCATCGAGTCATAATGCTGTAAACATAATTGAGCGTACACAAAACGTTGACCTCCTTTGATTATGCTATACAATAAAATATGTCTGTTCGGTTTTATTGGTACACCGAGGAGTTAAGCCTTCATCAATGTTGTAATGCATGCAAAATGATAGGATACAACATTTGTTGTAACGCTCTTTTGAGACTAGCATGTAATGACAGTAATCTACAATTTTATAATAAGTTCATGGTTTCGTAAGTCCACGGTCACAGCTGAAATTGTACAAAGCGTCGAAAGTTGTCTGTAAAAGTTGGACTCTCACAGATAGGTAGGAAAGATGCTTGATGACATTCGGGAAATGACATATAGCCTCAAATGTGTCGATGATGACGTTTACCGAGTTCTCTTCAACCACGAGATCAGGAATTTAATGAAAATTCTGGATGTCGTTCATTAAGTAAACGAACAGTGTGTACGCTGGCTCGGTAAAATTCTGCAAGTATCAGAAATTTACAATATTCTGGAAAACATTATGGTAAGCCCACTTAAAGTATGAAATTTAAGCTGTGAATCGTGAAAGTTTATAATTCTAATGGTGAGCTCATTTAAACTATGAAGTTTAGGCTGAGAATTAGTAATTTCAATAATCTTGGACAATATGATAATGAGCATAAAACTGTGAAGTTTAGGCTGTGAATCAAAAATTTCCGAAATCTTGGAAAACATCAAAAAGTTTTAAAATCTTGGATAACATGATAATGAGCCTATTAAAACTGTGAAGTTAAGGCTGTAAATCGATAATATCCGAAATCTTGGAAAACATCTAAACATTTTAAAATCTTGGAAGACATGATGATGAGCCAATTAAAACTGTGAAGTTTAGGCTGTGAATCGAAAATCCCCGAAATCTAGGAAAAGATAAAAAATTTTTAAAATCTTGGAAAACTTGATGATGAGCCTATTAAAACTGTGAAGTTTAGGCTGTGAATCGAAAATTTCTGAAATCTTGCAAAATATCAAAAATTTTAAAATCTTGGAAAATATGATGATGAGCCTATTAAAACAGTGAAAACTGTGACTCAAAAATTTTAAAAATCTTGAAAAACATGATGGAGAGTCCATTAAAACTGTAAAAATTAGGCTGTGAATCGAATGTCTACAAAGGCTAGAAAAACATAAAGGAAAACATTATTTGAAATACAAATTTATGTGGCGCAAACGACTACTACAAAAACAGCTCCCCGACCTCAAAGGCCTCTTGAAAAATGTATGAAATTTTCCACATTACTCTCGTTTCAAAAATTAATTTTCGTTTTGTTTGATACTTACATATATGATAAAAATTAATTTAATGCTGGCTTCGTTACAAACAAAAAACAATTTGATTCCAACGGAATGTGTTATAGATGCTCTTCAATATACCATATCGTCAGACATATCGAACCTTATATATAAGCATATAAATAAGTCTCGAAAACCTACAACTTCTAATCGAATTACAAAGAATTTGCCACACTCAAAATTATTTTCGTGGTTTTCGTATTTACTCGTACATCCATCTGTTTGATGTACGTGCACAAATCACGTCCCTTAACAACCCCTGATTAAATACGTATATTGTGTGTTTGTGTGTGTGTATATGAAAGAAAGTGTGAAAACTTTTATTTATCGAACAATCTTGAAAATGTTAGGAATTTTTTCATTCATTTTCCAATTTCTAGTATTGTTGTTGTTGTAGATATTTTTTTTATATAGAATATCAATTTCTTTATTTGACATTGTCTTGACGACACAACAACAATAACAACAACAACACACCACCCAATATAAAGTTTTTAAAGTAATTTCATGAACTGATCAAAGGAAAATATGTTTGTACACTAAGCAATAAAAAAAAACATCGATTGGAAAAATTTCGATCAAATTTTTGTCTTAGTTGGAAATTGAAAAAAAAAATTTGGTTGGAAAAGTTTTAGATAAACAAAATAAATATATAAATGTGATATGGTCATATTATAAGATATATAATGCGGGTGGGTGACAACAACAAAAATTAAATTGGACTTCTTTCATTTTTATACGTCATGTATACATGGTAAATGTACTTAAGGGACCGACACGCCTTATATCCCTAATCACCGATATCGAAAATACACATACATCCAAAACTGTTTCATTCGATTGTGTCCACATATTCTAATCATTCGACATGTATCCGGTTTCGTTTTTTCTATATTGCAAAACTAAAATAATTTTCTAGGAAATTGAAATCGTTTCGTATTACTTTTTTTATCATCGTCACGTTTCAATGTGATGTACCTTTCGAGATAATTCGTGATACGTGACATACATGATTGAATATACGGAAAACTTTTAATTTATATGTGCGATTCGTATATCAATTTCAATTTTCTTTTCAATATGTTAACCTAATCTATTTAGACGGTGGCTAAATTTCCAAATTGCCAATTTGCATACTTTTTTGAGGCAGAAGTTCTCCCCACTTCTCGAATTTAATTTTTCATTTACTTAAAATCTTCTTTTCCATTACGTTTTACTTCTTAATGCTTCTTTTGTTTAAAATGAAGTTCAAGAGAAAGACTACGAATTTCAGTATTTCAGCGTTATCTTTTCATTACTCTCTTTGGGTTCTGTTTCAGATTTTTTTTAGTATTTTTACTGTTATTTCTGCCCATTCTCAGACTACTTCGATACTTCGAAGAAAGTAGTTTTGATTAGCTAACCATCATATATGTTTTCCAATTTTTGGAGTTGTTTTCTGGTTTTTAGAAATTTTTGATTTGTGACTTAATTTTGACAATTTTGATAGGCTAACCATCATGACTTTTTCCAGTTTTCTCAAAATCTTCGAGTTGTGGCTTAACGTTGACAGTTTTGATAGGCTTAACCATAATGTATTTTCTGGTTTTATGATAATTATCAATCATGATCCAAATAAACTTTAGTAGATTTTCTGGATTTTAAAACCATTGAAAATCAACACAGACGACCTGATAGCATTAACGTATATAAAGTTAATAACCGGAAAAGACAAGAAAAGGCATCATTAAAATTGGCTGTTTTTAGTGAGTGGTAAAATTACTCTCTAACCAATATGACATATCCAGCACCATGTAATGACACAAACCAAACACTCAAACACCATCCCAATTGGTATTGAATTTAATTACAACAACAACTTTATCATAATAGCTATAATAAAAAAAATTGAAAATTCAACAGGTATCGAAAAAAATTATCATGGAAATTTTTTTTTTTACGGCTACAGTAAATGATGTTAGGTTAAAGTCAATTGATGTGGTATCTATATAGTTTTATAGTTTTGCACTATAATGACTTTTAATATTGACGACTCATAAAACTTATACCGTTTAATTTTTATCTAGTGTATTTAAAGTGCACAACGATTTCCCATTAATTTTCATATCGAAAATTTTTAATTAAAAATTCAAAATAAATTTCGTCTAAATAACATAAAAGTTGAAAAGAAAATTAATGAAAATCTTTTAATTAAATTGTCTTGATAAAAACAAAAATAATGAAAAGATTTATTGTTTTGGGTTTTTCATTTAATAAGGAAATTAAAATATTAGAACAAATATCTTTTGTTTAAAACTTGAATTTTCCTACGCAATCCCACAATTGTCTACATCAATAAAGTTGGTATTGAAATCTCATCGTTTGTTATGATAAAAAATTAGTAACAAAGACGATTTAGTCGTGGACGCAAGATTATCTACCACTAGCATTTTGTTTAATAGGGAAAAAGCCTTTTTTTTCTATCCCTTTATTTGTTGAGTTTACCTTTTAAAATATGCACGTTGACACACATTTGTTTTTGAGTTTTACGTTTTGAAAACTTTACCAACATTGTTCAGAGATGTCGCTCTACTTTTATGGTTTTACTGCAATCATTTACTCTAGTAAAAATTAAGCATCCATATTCGGATAGAATTAGAGGTAGCTGTTGAAATGAATTAGGGGTAGAATCAAGATACTTTGATGGTCAGGTGCACTAACCGTTTAACACCTGTATTTTAATAGTATTTTTAGAAGTTTTTGGTTTTTCTTAAACAAATAATCCATTGGTGTGGCTATCTTTTGTGGCTTGGCATTGTTTTTTAAATTTGGTTTCAAATCGATAATGCAGTATACTATATAAAATGATAATTTTGGATAATTTATTTGGATACAAGATTGTGGAATTTCAATCCATGAAAAACAGTTTCTGTGCTTAAGTGACCATTTTCCATTTTCTGTCAAATGTTCTAGTCAATGGAGACCTTTATTGTGCCATGTAAGGTGACATGTTATACCATATGATTGGAGAGGCAGACTTGATCAACTTCTGGTTTCAACATCATAGCGCCACTGCTCACAAATCTAACAATATAAACGATGTTTTGCGCCGTTTCTGTGAAAATCGAGCATATCAATCGATAATTGGACTATTATTTGTAGAGTCATCAAGGACAAATGATACGCTAATCATCCAGAGACGATTGAGGATTAGGAAGACGCAAGTAAGTACTTTACTTTTGGATAAATTAGAGCATAAAACTATTGAAAAGGTACTACTAAATGAAATATTATTCTATTATTATTCGAAAGGTATACAAAACATCTCGATTCATCGGTTATTATTATATCATACATGTGGAAGTTGTATAGCTTCATGAAGCAGTTGATACATTTCACTTACTCCTTGATTTACTGATCAGAAAGGTTGGCATGTAAGGCAGATGAAAAATGCTGCCATATTTCTTTTGTAGCTCATTAACATCAAATCGAAGTAACAAGTTACTTAAGGTTGTTGTGCATTTCTACCAAGGACCACAACAGTATTGTTTCATTCATAATCTGGACTAAACGATTGAAATTGGCAGGTTTCTAACAAAACCTCTCATGATTTGTAAATCCAGCAACATTCAACTATGAAGCAATTAAAAATTGGCTATGCATTACAGTATTCTAATTTCACATTGACAATGTGCCCACAGAAAAAGCTAACACTGAACAGCTTCATTACCAAAGGTTGCCAAATTTCTTCATTAAATGGCAAGAAAAAGTAAAAGCACGAACACTACTTGAGCAAATAGTGAAAATATCTAAGCTCTTAGAGAAAAGGTATGATTAGGCTTCAATTAGGCAGTGAAAATTACCTTACAGATGAAGAAGTATGTAGGTGGGAGACAAATTGGATCCTGCAAAAAGAAGAAGACCATAAAAAACAAAAAAAGCCATTAAGGACACATTAAGGTAATGGTTAGAGTACTTCACAATACATGCAATAATTGAATGAAATAATTGAAAATCTATAGCTGAAAAGAATACAAAATAAAGGGTTACTTAATAAGAAGATTCATTTTGAATAGCCTGCTATTTGGGTTACTGTCAATTTTGAAGATGTCATCTTTTGACATTTAACAAGTAAAAACTACGCTATTACGAAAATTTTGCAGTCACAGTTCACAAAACTAAAGCACTTTTTTGTCGTCGTGAAGCATCTTCTCGGCCGGCAATAGTGAAACTGGTGGACAAATTTGAGCTGTTAGGACAAGTTAGTGATGTGAAGATTCGAAACCGTGTGCGTCGCTCAAGAATAACTGAGAATAATGCTGCTGAAGCCCGTAGTGTTGAAGAAAACCCAGGTTTGTCGATTCCTCGTCGATCTTTGATTAATGATTTTTTATGGCCGGAATTGGAAGATATTGATGTGGATGACGTTTATTTTCAACAAGATGGCGCTACGTGCCATACACGTAACGAAACAATCGCAAGTTTGCAAGAAAAGTTTCCTGACCGTGTTATTTCTCGAAGAGGTGATCACTTTTGGTCACCAAAATCTTGTGATTTAATACCTTTTTT
Source organism: Tipula confusa (assembly GCA_963556175.1). Lineage (NCBI taxonomy): Eukaryota > Metazoa > Arthropoda > Insecta > Diptera > Tipulidae > Tipula > Tipula confusa. The sequence goes on along the minus strand of OY744476.1, from coordinate 13,895,700 downwards.
CTTTGGAGCCACGTGAAAGATAAGGTCTATGTCATTGTTCCACAGAAACGGTACTGCAAGCGTAGCCGTGGCGGCTATTTGGCTGATACCGTTTACAATGAAATAAAAATTCCTAGATTTCATTTAAAAAATACTCGTTTTTTTATATTAAAATGAAACTTCTTATTGAAAAACCCGTTACTTGAAGCCAAAAATATTATGAAAAACAAAAGAATTAAAAGAAGTAACGGTGGCTTTATCACAATAAAAGAGGTCTATTTCTGATTATGCTAATTTTTGATAATTAGGAAAACATATAAAAGTTTCCAAGTATTTGGGCATACCAGTCGCTCTTCCAACAGAGAAGTTACCTGTGTCAAATGTACAGATAATCTTCTAACTAAATTAGTTACATGAAATTTAAATGGACTTATCCAGCATACCTCGAGCTAAAACCATTTCTCGAAATTGTAAATATAGATATATGTTTGGTCTCAGAAACACGCACCTAATTTCGTTTGTTACCACTAACCAGATTTGGCAAATTAAGAAAGAGATAGAACAGCAGTGAAAAGAGCAAAAATAAAAAATTCATCCTTAAACTTTCGCCAAAGTATGTAACACCATAATATAAATACACATATTACTATCATGCTATGTTAGTCCATTAACGTGCTAGATGTCGCTACTAGTATCGTTTTAAAATAATCATAATAATTTTATATGTATAATCGCCTAAATGTCATTTAATTATTCTAAATGATGGCGATATTCTATCGACCCGACATCTGGAACATCAATGGGTAAACTGTTTTTTGGTAGTACTATATGTATTTATATTATGGTGACACCTAGCGATTTTGTAAACTACGGCAAATGAATAAAGCATGATAAAGTGACTTTCTTTCATATGGTATAACATTCCATTGGCTTGATAAGGTTCGACATGAAGGTCTATTGTATATAATAACTTCAAAGATATTTTAAAGATTTGATTAGATAGAAGACAGATATTTGAGGAAATTTAAGAAAATTACAGCTGGTGTTCCGCAAGGAAAAGTACATAATCCCATACTCTTTACTTTTTGTTCACCAAAGATGTTCCTAAAGATAGTAATTATAATGGCCACATTTGCAGACAACTCCGTGGAATAGTGAATGCGCCATGATTTGCGTAACAGGGATACTCATCGCAAGAAAATCTAATTGATATACATTACAGTTTATACAAAAATGTATGTTAATTACAGATTAAAAGAAGAATCATTTAACACCTTGCTAACGATTGAGTTATCTAATTAAAAAACTCCAATTCCCACCCTTGATATAGGTTTGCTATATTATATTTTTACGGATTTTACCATACGACCCTCGTATACGTATGTTTTATGTACTTACAAGTGATTTTGACGACTTTATGGTAATTAATGATCAAATAATTTATTATTAATAATGTGAGCTGTCACCAACATATTTTTTAATGCTCGCAACATTATATCATAATTATTTGAATGGATATTGGTGCCAACGTTTTATTTTTTTTTTGTTGTTGTAACATAATTATGGTTGAGACGATTTATTGGTTTTTTTACTCTATATCGCTTCTCGACTTAAAATTATATTGCTCTACTTTAATATAATCAACCTCATTTAGTTACAGTTCAATCGAGTAGCAGTGTAATAATAGTGATTGCCTATTTCCAGTCATTTTCCACCCCAAAGCCTATAACTAAACATATTACATTTTACTACCGTATATAGACCTAGCTAACTAAATTAACTTTTTTGGAAAAATCCTACTTAGTTTCCATATCATAAAAATAAAAAAAAATCCTGAAATTATATAATTTAATAACCCCTCATTGTTCCAAACAATAGATCATATTTTCATTCAATTTAGAAGAAAAACGAAAAAAGATTTTCATTGAGCGCATCATCATATACTAAACATACATCCTAAGAAGATAAAAAATTTAAATATTTCGTTCGTTCGTTCGTTCGTATTCATAAACGAAATTCGATTAAATGACAAAATAAAAAAAACGAAAATTAACAACAACAACAAAATGAAAATCTATTGTGTATGTATATACGACATAGAAGATTTTCATATAATGTAAGCTTTAATAAGTATATGAACCAAAACAGAATTATACAAGAAACGTCATTGTTTGGCTTGTATTCCAAATGTTGAGGGAAAAGAAAATTAAATTTTTCCTACTTTCATCGTGTCCATTTCGATGAAACTTTTCGTTTCGGGCTTAAGCATATTTGGGGGATTTAGTCAAATGTTATAAAAGTCATAATGGAAATGTATAATAACTAAAACCAGATTGTGTCCGTGTGTACGTGTGTATTGTAGGAAATGTAATCAGTATATGAGATTGAATGTCTCATTATGCTGTTCAATGATTTCAATTAGCTGATGGATGTAAATTTTTTCTAGGTTTGGTCAAATATGTCTTTGCTTTCCAAACATAATAAATGTTTAAGACATTACTCCTCAACTGTTTACTATATATTAGTATATGCATAATATAAATACACATAGTACTACCATGGTATCTTAGCCCATTGACGTGCTAGATGTCGCTACTGGTATCGTTTTAATATAATCAAAATATTTTTATATGAATAATCGCCTAAATGTTATATATTTATACTAAATGTTGACGATATTCTATCGACCTGACATCTGGAACATCAATGGGTAAACTGTTTTTTTCTTATGATGACAGTACTATGTGTATTTATACTATGGTATATGCCAAATGGTCAAAATCTGGGTTAATCATTTGTCGTCACAAATTGTTAAGGCATTCAGGAAGGGTTTTGAAATAATTGAATATCATATGTTATTTTACTAAAGTTTTTAATGAAAGATTGGCGCCAATTCGATGGATGAGAATCGATTCGGTCATATAAGAAGAAAGTATGGTAGTCACAAACTTTTTTCGCATATGGCAGAATAGACTTCTAATCCTTAAATTTGCGCCCATCTTACCTCCTTTCACTTTAAAATTAGAAATAATGTTAAACAAATAGTTTGGTAAGCTTATCGAAACTTTAAAAATTGTACCACAAATAAAAATTTTCAAAATACAGAGAACCCATGATGGTTAGCCTATCAAAACTGTGAAAGTATTGGATTAAATCGAAATTTTTAAAATTCTGAAAACCAATGATGATGGTTATCCTATCAAAACTGTGAAAGTATTGGATTAAACCGAAATTTTACCAAATTCTGAAAACAAATGATGGTTAGCCTATCAAAACTGAGAAATTATTGGCTTAAATCGAAATTTTACAAAATTCTTAAAATAAATTATGGTTAGCCTATTAAAACTGTAAAATTATTGGATTAAACAGAAATTTCTGAAACTCTGAAAATAAATGATGGTTAGCCTTTCAAAACTATGAATTTATTGGGTTAAATCGAAATTTTACAAAATTCTGAAAACAAATGATGGTTAGCCTATCAAAACTGTGAAATTATTGGCTTAAATGGAAATCTTAAAAATTCTGAAAACAAATGATGGTTAGGCTATCAAAACTGAGAAATTATATAATAGTTAAGCCTATTAAAACTGTGGAATTATTGACTTAAATCGAAATTTTTAAAATTCTAAAAACAAATAATGGTAGCCTATTAAAACTGTAAAATTATTGGCTTAAATCGAAATTTTACAAAATTCTGAAAACAAATGATGGTTAGCCTTTCAAAACTGTAAAATTATTGGATTAAATCCAAATTTTTAAAATTCTGAAAACCAATGATGATGGTTATCCTATCAAAACTGTGAAAGTATTGGATTAAATCGAAATTTTTAAAATTCTGAAAATAAATGATGTTTAGTCTATCAAAACTGTGATATAATTGGATTAAATCGAAATCTTAAAAATTCTGAAAACAAATGATGGTTAGCCTATCAAAACTGAGAAATTATTGGATAAAATCGAAATTTTACAAAATTCAGAAAACAAATGATAGTTACCCTATCAAAACTGTGAGTTAAACCGAAATTTTTAAAATCCTAAAAACAAATGAAAGTTAGCCTACCAAAACTGTGAATTTATTTGCTTAAATCGAAATTTTTAAATTTTGGAAAACAAATGATGGTTAGCCTATTAAAACTGTGGAATTATTGACTTAAATCGAAATTTTAAAAATTCGGAAAACAATTGATGGTTAGCCTATCAAAACTGTAAAATTATTGGATTAAATTCAAATTTTTAAAATTCTGAAAATAAAGGATGGTTAGTCTATCAAAACTGTGAATTTGTTGGCTTAAATCGAAATTATAAAATTTTGGAAAATAAATTATGGTTAGCCTATCAAAACGGTGAAAATCGTGACAGAAATCAAAAATTTTAAAATCAGAAATTCTCATTATGGTTATAGCCAATAAAAACTGTTTAAATTTTGTCTCGAATCGAAAATATCCGAAATCCCGGAACTCACAATTGTTAAGAGCCAAAGGAATCTGATGATCACTAATAGCTAAGTCTAAAGTAGACAAATAATCTGATTAGCCTAATTAATCTAGAATTCTATACAGAATAAATATACTTAATTGTTAAATTATTTAAAGACAGAGAATAGACGATTTCTTAGCTATTATTAACAGTGGCTAGTTCCATGGACTCACTTTGTTTTGGATTATGCCATCTTTTAACATTTGTAAGAGTGAAGTGGTTTTAAAGGTAAATATTGATTTTGCGAGCATCGGAAACCAATCTTATTTCACGATAAGTAGCGTAGGATGTTGTTAATCCATCACCAGGTAGAAAGAGAACTTTATTAAACTTTCTACATATCTCTGTAATAGAACTCAGTTCTATTACAACATATGGATAAACATAATACTACACAGCCTATGTAAAGCTTTCAATAAAGCATTAAAATAAATAAATTAGACAAAAAGTCAAGATGTAGTAATTTTAAAGCACAGTAATATATTGTACAACACCCACAATTTGCCACTAGCAGACTCTTAAGATATATCTTCGCGTAAAAAACATAATCGAAAATTCGTCTGGAATTGCTACAGATATTTATGGTTCAGACATAATTAATTTTCTAACATCCACAAACACACACACACACACACACACATTATGTTATTTACAACCATAATATAACTAAGTTAGGTTTACTAATAAAATTTCGTCTAATTTAAATCTATAAATTTCTATAATAACACGTTTAAAAATTGTGTACGACAGGCGAACGTAGCACCATAAATTGAACTACATTCGCACCTTAGCACGCGATAAATATATCGCAACCATAAATTTGTTTTTATAATTAAAAATAATTTTGTACATTGGAAACCCTTATACCGTTTTAAAGAAAATCACTCGTTTGTTTTTTGTTTTTTCTAACTCTTCCATGTTGTTAAGTATGAAAAATAAGGTAAATCTTGATTAGAAAATGAAATAAATAAATTAGAAATGTTAACAAGATTTTTCACTTATACTCTTATCAATGAAGGTATTTGTGGAAAAGTCACAATGGTATTTTAAGTCGCAAACCGAATTTTCTTTGTTCTATACTTAACTTAGATAGATTGTCATAGAAATATGTTTTGATAGATTTGCTAGATTTGATAATATTTTGTTGGGTGGATTTTAGGTAGGCATGGAAAAAACAAATTACGATATACCAAAAAGAAAAATCCAATTTTCCTATTATCTCTTTATATATATGTATCGATCGAAGAGATGATATTATACTCGATGAAAGATAATAAATGAACAACAAGATGAAAAAGAAAAGGAAATTAGTAACACAACGAAAATCGGAAGGAAAATCGAAATAAAATTTTATTCTGATTAAATTCTAATTGATGCTGTTCAACAATATATCTCATTGGTTACGATTCTGATTGTTTTAGTTTTGCTGATTTTAATCGATAATTTTTTTTGTCTAAATACTCTCCGCAACACTATAACTGACAGGGATATGTCGTTCAAATTTTATAGAAAGCTTTAATATAATCAATTATAAATCATACTGGTTGTATTCACTTTAGGCAAAGGTTGTTCTCAAGAACTTGCTACATTACCAAGATTTGACCTTGTAATTGGAATATATAAAAGAAGAACGACAGGATTTTTAAATGTCTAGCAGGCCCAGTTCCAGTCTTTACCTATTTTGGTAAAAAAACTGACCTTGTTGATTCCGCTTGTATTGCTTATTATCGACAATTATTATGTCTGTTATGCATGTAGTCGTTTTTTGAGCCGTGTAGGTACTCTGAACTCCATTTCTTCCAGAAGTGTTGGGTTAATTTGGTAAGTAAATTCCACTTATTGACATATTTCAAATTCGTCATGTAGGCCTGCCTATTAAGAAATGTCTCGAAGTTAATGCTAACTCATCATTTGTGCCTTTGTTTAGCGGAGCTAAAGGTCTTAAGTTGAAAACACGCTTTTCAGTTAAAGTATCACCCCCAAGAATCTTTTTAATATGTTGTTTTGTCGGTTTCACACCGGCCATAATCTTCTAAAATGAGGACTTCTTGGAGGTCTACTCTAGGATTGGTGAATGGATATGGTGGCAGAACTTTTTCGGTCTCCGGCTGATTCTAGCTCTTGACTATCTATTGTGGTTATTGGATATGTTGATAGTTTTAACCGCGTTGGACCTTGCTACCAGAGTGGATGGTTGATGAGTTGGTTAGGATTTAAGCTCCTTGAAGCACAAGATCAGCGGTTTTACTCAGCTTCCACAAGATCGGCGGTTTTACTTTTCACCTAGACCAAAATGTTGAACTCCGGTGACTCTTCGGCCATTAATATTAAGGGTTACTCCTTAATCATCGGTTTATTCACGTATAAAGAAGTGTAGACTGTTTTAGGCCAAAGTGCGAATAGTGATTTCAGCTTTATATGGGTTCAAATATCATTGGTCAAAACAGACTCTCTTCATCAGCAAATATACTCCGTCAGTTCATTTTTAGAAAATTCTAGGCATCCGCTTATTACAGCAGAATTTCGATTGTCATTCTCATAGGAATGGAGCAGTTTATTACTTCCAGTCTTTCTACGCTAAGAAGGCAATATTTATGCATAATTACGACTGCAGAACAGCAACCTACAAATAAAGAAGTCTCTAACCGCAAGCATGCAAAAATCCATCAACTGAAAATTTAACTAAAATTAAGGCGGCTAAAAACCTGGAGACACGAAGGGTGACTCAATCAGAAAAGAATCACGAAAAAAATATTAGAGAATCGGAGCTTTTGGTTCGTTGCTCGTTAAGTCGAAGAAAACTTCTTGGATAGCAGGAAATCATCTATACCACTTTTGAAATATGGAGACAATATTTTTTCCACTGCCCAAGAAAAAGCTAATCTTCTGGCCTGAAAATTTGATGCAAAATTTAATTTATCTAATTCTCACCAAACACCCCGATTGTCTCTCTAGTTCGCTAATGACGCATTAGATTCAGGACCAGAGTTATCGCTAAAGGCTTTGCAAGCATTAACACTTAGTCAGCCGGTCCAGAGTGTATTCCTCCAATTATTCTTAAATATTGTTGTAAATAGCTGTCAAAACCATTATCATGTTTGTTTCACCGATCTGTGGCATCTGGCATTTTTCCTTCATCTGGAAAAGTTCTAACGTAAATTCTGTGCCCAAACAGAGCAACTAATCAGACCCTTTGAATTATCATCAAATCGATTTTTTCTGGGTACTTTCCAAAGTACACTTGAGACCATAATCCATTTTCAGCTATTTCAGGATTTTTAGGATTGGTGGTGATGGCGCAATTCCCGTTACACATTTTTAAACGATGATGTCCCTCGGCGATCCGCCTTTACCCCGACCCTTTTTTTAATTTGCATCAATGATCTTCTATCAACACCTTCCAATCGAATTTACTCCTATGCTATGATGACAGCTCACTTTCTACCTCTTACCGTTTCCTCAAAATTTTTGTTTTAGAAGAAATGTCTTTGAAGAATAACAATATAACGCTTAAATGGGGCCAACAGGATTGAATTTAATCCCGACTAATATCAATCTTTTGTTTTTTTTTGCTGAACTGATGGCTATTCATCATCTTTTCTGACTGGTAAAACCAGCTTCGCTACGTTTGACACATTTGAGATTCCTCAGTTCTACAAACCAGATAAAATTGATTTGTTCCTCAGTAATGACGAATATTCGGAGATAATTTGCGATGGTCTACGAAAATGTAAAGTGCACGAAATACAGAATTTGGTTGGATACTAAAGGGGGCTATATTGATTCATGCAGCTCTGGTAGTTATTTAGTCTCATTGCATTTTCGAACTCATTCAAAAAGCAAACAGTTTTGCAGAAATCTCATCAAATGGCCATCAACCGGTTTGCTCAGTTAGAAATATAGTTCATTCGCGATCCGAAGCTTCATTTAAAATATTTAAAAGTGTTTAATAATCATTCCATACAAATACAATTGGAACCAGTGAGCACAGCAGAAGAGCATCACACATCCTTCTAATAAGGTAAAATAAGCTGCTGGTATCTGCCTCACCACGCAGTGTTTAAAGATTCGAGCTCAACAACAAAATTGAGGATTATCTGTGCGCTTCCCAAAAAACAACAAATGGCAATTCTTTAAATGATGTTTTATTTGCTGGCTATACCTACACTTAAACAATTGGCACATGGTCTTCATTATAAGAATCCAATGGCAAATCATTTACTATAACACTGTTCGTATATGAAGATGACGTATTCAGAGGTGCAAATTGTATTAAACAGGCTCTGCTATTGCTCGGTTAGAAATGTTTGATTTTGATAGGCTTACATAGGCTGCACTTCTGAGAATCAGATCTCAAGCGTTTTTTGGCCAGACGTGGTATGTGCTTGGATATTTATAGTGACTGATGTGCTTACGTCTATAGGAGCCTCCAACCAGCTGAAGTCGTTCAAGAAAATTTGAAAGCAACAAATTAAGTCAATAGAGCCATTACCTGGCATTGCATATACCGCCTGGTTTCACCTCATTTCGGGGTACAATTGAAGCTGGGTAAAGTTAGTGAAATATCAACTAAAGAGAGTTTGTGGTGATTGTGCACTCATCTTGAACATCTGAAACAATTACAATCGAGCCAAAAATGGTTAAAATCTCAGGGCAATTTGCAAAAACATGTTCTGGTATTGCAAAAAGACGAACGGCTTTCCTCTGAATTATTTATAAGGCCGTGATATAAAAATTCATTCTGCATCGGATGATTCAATGTGCGTTGCGTCGGTAAAAACTACAAACGGGATATTAAAACGATCAAATAAAAAACTTTGTCGTATGCTAAGCCAACTGATCGTGCACGTAATTCAACCCGCTACATTTCATATCAAACTGTAGCTGCAACTGTCTTAAATTCAGAGAGTGACACAAATTCAACCAAACTTCATCTAATTGAATTGAAAAGCGCAAATTTATTTAAATATTATGACATATATGTCTGTTCCAGATTACATTTATTTCAACCTTGAATCAATTTAACAAATATAACATTTAATCTAATTTCCCTCCGTCATTTTCAATTTTCTCTTCGCTTATCACACCAATTTAATGTTATATATACCGAAAGGAAATCGTACTTTGCTATACGACATTAAGTTCTATATATATATATATATTTGTACAATACGCCAACACTAAATACAACAATTTTACCAACATAAAGAAAATAAAAAAAAAGGTATAACATCTTAATCTTTTGACAATTCGTCGTATTCTCGAACATAATAAAATTTGTATTTACTTCTAACCTTTTGATCATTGAAAATAATTACTTCCAACTCGTTTGAGTCTTTTTGTGCTTTCTATACCAAATTTGATGATATCCATATAAATGTACCTACATATAAGTTTAGGAACAAGCACAAAAAACAAAAACAATTTGACACCTTTCAAAACGTATATATGCGTACCTAAATTGGATCATTAAATTGTGAACATGATTTTGGGTCGTATGCTACACAAATTTCTAATTATCACACAACGACAAAACACAATAAAAAACAAAATTCAAGTTCAGTCATGTGCAAAATTGTATTTTTTTTTTTTTTAACAATAAATCCAATTTATTTGAAACATTTTTTTACATAGGACTACTATTAACAATTACAAAAGTTTAAAAAAAGGCAAGTGGATTTATAAAAAGCTTGCCATAAATTAAAAATTATACAAAATAAATATGGTACCACTGTCCCTACATAAAATGGGCACTCGGGTACATTAACTTTCTAAAACAATACATTTTTGTATATACACTGTATAAAAGATTAAACTATCAAAAATTACATATTTATAAAAAATTAATATAAATTCGCAATAAAATTAATTTGACATAAAAAAAAAATGTTACAAAAATTTTTACGTCATTTGTCTCAAGATAGGCTTAAAAACTACGTGGAATAAATAAAAAGATGAAAAACCATTCACACACAAAACCACACCTGTACACACTCACACACACAAGCACACAGAAAATAAATAAAAATTCTAAATTTAACAATTTAAAATGGGACCGAAAAACGTGCGCGAACCATAAAAATTGTTATAACATAATTTTGTACATTAATTTTTGACTCTAATTTTATAAATAATATTATACTATACAAGTGTATAACGTTAAAAATTATCAAAATATATAAAAATTATTGATGCTGCTGCAAATTACCATCAACTTCGTCGTCCACCCACCAATACGCATTTCGTCGTCTTTCGTACTCATCGTCATTAATTTGTAGCTTCGTGTTGAATCGTATGTGTTCGTCGGGGTTCAAGAATTTGTCCGCGTCAAACCATTTCTCGTTTGGCCTCCTCGCCACATGGTATATTAACGGTAGTCCGTCACGATTTTGAATGTAGCCTAAACGGTCAAAGTAAATGAAAGTGTTCGGTCCTGGTACCGTACCTGTTGTTGCGTATAATTTTGATAATGTTGTGTCCACGTGATAAGGTCCGTAAATCAGCGAGTTGTCTGTATTTAGACAAGCTCGTCTGATATGATTTCGCGTTAATTTTAAAATATGTACGTCGATACGGTCTGAGTCGAAATTTTGATATTGCACTCGATTAGAGATGTAGTGGGTATAGTCTGTTTGTGCCTTTCTGTAAAGTCCGTTGCAGTGTCTAAGGCATTTTCGTTCAAAAACTCTGTACCGTTCCATATAGCGTGGCACCTGATTGTACCACACTTGGCATCCGTACGTCAAAATTGGTCGTATAAGTGTTTTGTATGCAATGATTTTTACTCGTTTGTCTAAATGTCTGTTGTAGAAGAGTTGCCGCGCACTCATAAATGCGCGTCTCGCTTTTTCCAATTGTATTGACGTATGTGTAGCCATATAACACAAATTATCGATGTTTACGCCTAGATATTTTATTGTTTCGCACAATTTTATTGGCTGCTCATTAATTTTGATACAAAGTTTACGCCAATTTCTCTTCATTTCGCGTGAAGCGTATCTAAATGGTCGACGAAAGAGAATTGATTCGCATTTATTTGGATTAATTTCTATATGCCAAAGATTGAAATAATTTTGGATGAATTTTAAAGAATTTTGTAAATTTTTTTGTATGTCGCCAATATGATACGCCGAACTGTATATAATCATGTCGTCCGCGTACGCACATGATTGAATTAATTTAGAATTTAGAGAATTGTTTGAAATTAAATCGGCCGTGTATAAATTAAATAAAATAGGTGCAGTGATGGATCCTTGTTGGACTCCATTTACAATTTTAAATTTAGAAGATGAGCATTTATTGCCGCCAGACGTTGTATAAAAAGTGCGATTGTACAATAATTCGTAAATAATTTTGATCAGGTCGTTCGAAAAGTTCATGTTTTTTAATTTTGCTAGTAGTCCGTCAAGCCAGATAGATTCAAACGCCTTTTTAATATCAATCAAAACTGCGCCTGTAGGTACGTTAAAATTTAGTTGATGTGTAACGTCAGCCAAAACTTTAGTGATTGCGTGAACCGTACTATGTCCTAGTCGAAAACCAAATTGATTTTCAGGCATCAAATTATTTGTACGTACATGGTCGTTAATTTTTTCGTATATAATGATTTCATAAAGTTTGCCAAAATTAGAAAGTAGACTAATTGGTCGGTAATTTTCGGGATCAGTCGAAGGTTTGCCTTTTTTAAGAATTGGGAAAACTCGCGCAATTTTCCAGGCGTCAGGGAAATAGTGATTATTCAGGAGATTATTAAAGAGGGTACAAATTTCGACGACGATAATGTCCGGGAGATGTTTAAACACAATGTTTGGTATAAGATCTGGCCCAAATGATTTTTTGGTATTTGCTAATTTTAGTATGTTAATCAGTTGGTCAATGTCGATAAAATATTTTTTGTCGTCGTTCGGTTGATGTGGAGCGTATGCTGGATTTTTAACCGAAAATATAGTTTTAGTCTTTTGTTGAGTTCGTTCGTTATGGTGTTGGTCAATGATTGGTTGAAATAAATTTTTAATTTCAACTGCATGTTGTTGATTGCCGAGATTAGAATTTGGAAGAGTGTGGTCTTGGATGTGCTGTCCAAGGATATTTAAATTTTGCGTTTCGTCAAAAATTTTGTATTTAGTACCGTCACTGCTTTTTTGTAGTTGATTCCAATCGATTCCGAAATGATTATATTTTTGTTTGTCCGTCGTTGCGATTTCCAAAGTTTTTATAGTAGTGTCTTGTCTGTTTTTTTCCTTGGCTGTAAACCTTTTGATTTCCGTCCACATTTTTGAACTGGGCTTAATCCCCTTCATGATGTCCGTCCAGTAACGTTCTATTTGAATTTTTACATTTTGCTGTATCAGTTGTATCGTCCGTTTAATTTCCACTTTCCATTCTTGGATTCTGTTCTGAAATACTGTATTGTTTTGATGTCGACTGTTGACCAAATTTCGTTTTGTCGTTTTAATTTTGGTAACTAAAAATGATTTATGTTTGTAAAGTCGTTCGATGGTTGGGTTACTGTAACATATCATGTTGTTGATCCGTCGTTTTTTAGGTAAGTTTGTTTTGATGTTGGCCAAAATTAGTTTTGATAGTGTTGTGATGTAGTCGTTGCACTCGTCTATTGTAAGGTTACGATCAAACGGTATCAGTACTTGTTCACCACTCTCTAAATATTGTAGTGTTGTTGTCGCTGTTTTCCGATGTATTTTTTCGAGATTTTCAGTCCATTTTGTCCAGTCGATCCCCGTAAAATTATATCGAATATTTTGCTGTTCTGATGCATTATCGTCGTCTTCATCTTCATTATCGATTTGATTTATGCCTAGATCTAAATTTCCTATCCCGTGTATTACAATTTCTATGGCTCGGTGGTCGCTGTCAAAGTGGTGAGTCGGAATTTGTTCTTGAGAATTTTTTTGAATTTTAATACGTACGTCCATTATTGCCAAGTCTATATAGTTACCAGAGCGTATCATTGTCGGTTTGTCAGATCTGTATAATTTTGCACGGTACAGCATAGCGTAATCAGTCATCCATTTGTTTAGTCGTGTGCCTCTCGAATTGTTGAGTGCATTGCCCCAGTTTGTGTGTCGTGCGTTTAGGTCACCAGCAATTAAATAAAAATGGTTAGGGTTGCTTAAATTTAGAACATCAAAAATTTTGCTCCATTCTTCCTCGAAACGATTTTCTGTAATTTGGTTCGCATTGCCCGTACAGTAAATTGAAATCAAGAAGATTTTTTGTGCCGTTCCTTTAATATTAAGTCTTATAATGGCGATTTCGATGCCCTCTCTATTACTTATTGATTGTGGTTCAATAATTTTGAATTTTATTTCGTTTTTAATCAAAATGGCCGTCCCTCCTCCTTGTGTCGAATTTATTCTGTCGCGTCGTATTATGTTATAGTTTTTGAATTCCAAATGGTGTTTTGAATTTAGTTTCGTCTCGTTGATAAATAGGCAGTCCGGATGGTGTAAGTTTAAGAAATTTAATAAATTTAGTCGTCGTTGTACACTTACTATCGAATTTACATTAAGCGCGATAATTTTAAATTTGGAAGGTTGTCGTCGTTGTCGTTGTCGATGTCCTTGGTCTTGCAATGAATTTTGATTTGCGGAAATTATAATTGGGCGAAAAATTGTAGGAGTTGAGCCAATTGTTCACGTTGCTTTTGCATGACAACCGTCAATTTGTCCATACGTTCTGTCAAAGTTTTTATTTCAAGGTCGGTGTTCGTCTGTTGTTGTAAGGGTGCAGCTGAGGGTGCTGTTGTTGTCGTCGTCGTTGATGTCATTGTTGGTCCACCTTGCATCATTTGTGCAAAAGTACCGTTTGCCTTAGACACTTTAATTGAGTCAAACATTTTAGGAGTAGCTTTCGCTGTCTCCTGTTGCGCTCTCTTGTCTGAGATTCTTTTTCTTATTCTAAGTATCATTGATTGATAAATGGGACAACCCTTATAAGATGCGGGGTGCCCAGATTTCTTGCAATTGATACAAAAGATGTTTTCTTTTGTAATCTCCTCTGTCACCGTACAAAATCCAGGTTCGTGTGTTTGCGAGCACTTGACACAACGGAACTCTAAATTGCAGTTAGTTGCAGTATGCCCATATCGTTGGCAGTTCTTACACTGTAAGATGTCGTCGGTACGATTTAAAGTTTGCCATTCAACTTTTTGATGATTTATGTGTTTTATGGCATACACCACATTTAGCGGGGTGTTTGGCGAGAACTGTACGATGTATAGCGGTAACAGTCTTTTGTTGTGGTCATTACGTTTTGAACGCATCTGTAAGATTTTAATAATTTCAATTTTTTCGTCCATTGTCTCAATGTCCGTTTTTATTTCGTCTAAGTCTTCAGTCTCGGTGAGTCCACGAAGTACCAACGATTTTGGTTTTAACTCTTTGGGAGTGTACGAGTAAAATTTTGTGTTTACTTCATCAAAAATGGTTTTGAGTGAAGTATAGTTCTGTAACGAGTCCGTCGTTATCGTATGTTTGTTTGCGTTTATTCTTTTTATTTCAAAGTTCTGTATTTTAATGCCTTTAGCCAAGGCTACTGTATTTTTCACGTCTTGTTCGAAGATGTGAATTGGTGGTGGACGACGTTGTTTCTTAGCAACTGCAGCAGTTGTAGTTGCTGTTGTTGATTTAATTGCCTCCGCCGACGTTGAAGTCGATGTCGAAGGCTTAGTGTTATTGTTGTTGTTGCTGTTTGCTGAATTTATTGTGAAGTTTTTCTTCACTGTGGCGTTATTTGTCGTGTTCAAAGGTGCTGATTTGGGTTTTGTGGTCGAATTTTTATTTTTAATTTTTGTTTTGATCACTTCGAATGTTGATCCGTCGTTTTTGTCATGAATTTCACTTTGTTGCGAATATTCACAATGCATTTGCGATTCTTCATCCGCATCCATCTCTTGACTGAGAATGGCGTACTTGTTATTTGATAAGAACGACACAGTGTCATTTTTATCAATTGTTTTTTTTGTCGCATTAATTGCTTGGATAAAGTTATCGCTATGCGCCTTATTTAATTGCTCTTTGAGCAATTTAATTTCATTTTGTAAATTTACAATAATGTTTTTAAATTTGAATGACTCACCCTGTATGTTGTCATGATCGTTGTTATTTCGTTTTATGCCGCGAAGCGTAAGATTATTGTTATCCGTAGATGAAGTAGTTGTTAATGTAGATGCTGCTGCTGCTGCTGCTGGAGTCGTTGATATTGTGGATGATGGTATAGTATCTACCGTTGTAGATGGAGAGGCATTAATGACAATCGCCTTCATTATAAATTCGTCGTCCTCGTTATCGTTTAACAAGGGCAATGGCGTAATTTTTGAAAGATTATTTGCCGTTATTTTTTCTTTACAATTTTGGCAATAGTGTTTTTGGCTGCAGGTGCATTCCTGCCATTAGCCTCTTTGTTCGCTATTGACTCTTTTTTTTTTTAATTTTTAAATTATATACAAATTAAGATTTACTTAATTATTAATTAGTCAAAATATTTGACTAAATTAAATGTTCACACACGTTAGCATAAAAACAAACAATGAAAGAAAATGATCACACAATAAAGAAAAATTAAGCACACAAATTATTAATATAGAAAAAGTTTTTGTTTTAAATTAACAAAGAAAAAGTTTTTCGCACACGTACACACAAAAAATAAAAGTTTAAAAAATTTGGCAATTGCAAGTTGTTTATTTTTAAATAACTGCAAGTTGTTGATTTTTTGACAAATGAAAGTTTTGTGAAAAATTTTTTAATTTTTTTCGAACTCTTTTTTTGTTTAATTATTTGTGCCCCAAAAGTAACGGTCTTCACTTTTTAGTTTTTTTTTTTTTTTTTTTTTTTTAAATTTATGTTAATCACTAATATGTACTGCACAATTTATTGTTTATTGAGCATCACATATATTTTATATAAAATTATGTATGTGAGCCCCTCGCAGCGGCTTAGCGGACAACGCTTTGAGAGCTTCACACTCGTATTCGCAATGAATTCACTATTTTAAGTTTTAATTTTTCACTATGTAAATATCGTTTATAAATTTTTTTTTGTTCGTATATATTGCTGGTTAGTATAGCAATATAATTGTAGCACTATTAAATAGGTAACCCCATAGTTAGAGCTTCCAATATATATTTATAGAAAAAATGTATAAGAAAAATTTTTATTTTATTTTATATTAACACACACGAATTAACGATAACGAAAAACACACAATTAATTAACATAAATTAAAAGAATTTAAATTAAAGAATTATAAATTTAAAATTTTTTTTTTTTTTTTAAATTATATTTTGCAATTTGCTTTTTGGAAAGATATGTCTATTCACTATGATAGCGCGATTGAAAGTGTGTGCAAAATTGTATTGATTAATGGGAAAAGCCAGTCAAATGGAAGCTACTCGCCAAAAAGTAAATATCGGGTAGCTATATGTTCGTTGTATCAAATTGGATATTGATGTAAAATGTTGGTGAAAAGTAATTAAGTTTGAGTATAAATATGGATGGAAACTGTATATACAATTTTCCGGAATTTCTTTGTGAAACAAAACCATAAAGCCATCTCTATATATAACTCGTAGAAAACTGCGAAATTTGTATGCATTTTGTCAGATTTTCTCCGTATATAAAAACTTAACGATTTTAAAATTATCTTCCATATATGTACCATGATAATCTTTCTTAGAAGAAAGAATTTTTCAAGAAGATTTTAAAATCCTTAATCGGTTTTATTGTTTTATTTCATTGTAGTTTATAACAATAGTAGGCTAATAAAATAGGATAAAAATACACTTTGCATAATGCTGGAACTATTATTTATATTATTTAGGGAAGGGTGTCATGCAACACAAAAAAAGCATGGTATCGTTAAAATTCCACCACAATACCCTTTAATGGTCGTAGACGACTTAACTGGTAAAGTGTTACTTTAAAAATCTTCATCTGCTAATTTTCTGATAGAAGGACCAATCAAAATGTACGCTTTCAAGCTTAAAATAGATAGTAAAATAGTATTAGTGTCTGAAAAGATTCTATTTTCTTTGGCAAAGGCTAAATATTTTTTTTATTGGCGTCCATCGATTAAATTTTGGGCGATTGTTCTAGTGTACTGAGGCAAGATCCACAGTGATGGTATTGGACCTATACTTTGGTTACTGGTTTGATGTAATCAAAAGGTTTTTGTCCGATAATAATTAACTAATATATTAAAGCATCCCACTCGATATTTAATGGCAACAAAAACATTTTTTACGCCCAAAAATTAAGAATGTGCTCAAAGCCAAAGGTGAGTGGGCCTAGAACTACCGGGTCTGACAAACAAAAAACAAACAATTTGAGGAAAACTACCTGTATTTTCCTACATAGTTCTATAAAATTGAGAAGAACCTGTAGGTAAATGGTTTAAGGACATCTGTGGTCACCGTAGACATAATATAAATACACATAGTACTACCATGGTATGTTAGCCCATTGACGTGCTAGATGTCGCTACTGGTATTGTTTTAAAATAATCAAAATATTTTTATATGTATAATCGCCTAAATGTCATATATTTATTATACATTTTGACGATATTCTGTCGACGCGACATCTGGAACATCAATGGGTAAGCTGTTTATTAATTGGGTTAACTGTATTATATGTAATTACATTATGCCGTAGAGCAAGTCTCGCAGCTAAAAAAATACACTATAGTAGTATATTAGTACAATACGGTTTCCAACTGAAAAATAGCCCTGAACTTATCCAACAATTTCAAGTTGTGTTCCGAAAAATGGCGTCCTTGCAAATATACCTCTTGTAAAGGTACTTGATATAAGTTCAAATATGCAAAATTAGCTTTATGCTTGAGACTGGGAAAATGGGATGTTATATATACCAAAAAAACAGATACAGTAGTAGAAGAAAATACGATCTTAAACATGCAAAATGTCGTAAGGCTCAACATGTTCCAAAAACATTTCTCTGAATTTAGACAAAATGTCGACAATTTTGGTCTGAATTCGGATTTAATACAGAATTATACAGTATACAGAACGGGTAACGAAGATAAAGTCCAAGTATCTTAAATTGGATGAAAAACTCAATTGCGGTTAACATATTACTGTTTACATTTTGTATTCGTGATATTTTGTCAGTTGGCCAGATAAATAATATATGTCTTATAAACACTAATAAATTAAATTAGAATATTTACATATATGTATGTATGTATATTTCTGTAAATATAAGACAACGCAGATACCTTAAAACGGATGGCGCTTTAAAATAAAAATAAAATCGTAAAAATGCCAGAAGACAGAAATTTATGTTTTTATGCAAACAAGCATCATAATTCAAATCATAAAAACCAATTCTGGTTATTCTTGATTTTATTACAAAGCACATGTCATCACGCTTTATGTGGTAAAAAAAAAGTCGCATGAAGCGTAAGAATCACTGTTTATATCAGGCCATTGTTGGTCCTCACCATATCAATCCAACTCCATCAGTATGGTAATCGAGATCGTTTCACAGAACTTGTCGATTATTTAGACAAAAATTTCAAATATTATATAAAAGAATGTTGCTGTCTGCTAGCTCCTTCAAAGAACTTTGATAACTTTTCCTGCGGTCCTCGCTTTGTATGAAAACAGCCATCATATCTTTGAAGCGATCAATTAATTAACCCTTTCTCTTTAACAAATGGCCAGATATCTAGGGACATTTTTCATGGTTTATGTTCCAAACTGGGTATTTTATATATAGAAAGCTTTGTACCATACCTCTAAATGCTATTCATTCTTCAATTAAAGAAATATTTGCGTGGTGGAATTCTACAAATTCGATGTATTGTTTGTGGATATAGTCATGCAAATGCTCACCAATCATACGGACTGTCGTATATTGTAATTGGTTCTAAGTTAGTCCATCAACTTGATATATCATATTCGAGTAGCGACGAGATGAATTTTCCCAAAAAAAAATTTCATTATAATTCTTCAACATTTTTTGTAACCAAATTTATCCGTAATGATAAATCAAACAAATTTCAATGGAAAATGTCAACAAAAATTCCACAAATTACCGGTTTTTTTTTTTGTACATGAGACGACGGAAAATATTAATATTCCAAGTATTTCCATTCATTGTGTGTGCCAAAAGATTCAAAATCTGATACGACCGAAAACAAAAAAAAAATAAATGGAATTACAGCAAAATGAATTATCATCGGTTCCTGGTTTTGGTTCGTTATATATTTGTTTTGGAATTTTATTGGATCTGTAGCAAATGAAAATTGAATTTTATTAGTATGAAAATGAAAAAAAAATTCCTTCGTATTTTTTGCTCCCCTTTTATACACTTCCAATAAAATATGAAAATTCATAATCATATTGTCTCTGAGTGTAGCTTATTGTGAATATTGAATGAGAAATTTCATTTAAGTTTCATGATTGGAATATTTTATGACACGCGTTTTATGACAAAGTTGGGAAATAACTATAAATACTTGTTGATCGGGATGGTGTACTAAAATAGCTGATTTTATGAAAATTTTTTGGAAATAGTTTCCAAGGTGTGTGGATGTTAATCGAAAGTATTGAAAATAATTTTGACCTTTCTAAATTGTTTTTTTTTCGTACTAGTCATTCATAGATGGCACTAGTGTAAGTTTTACAAGCTGTGCTTAACTCTCACTGTTTCGAAATGACATTTCGGTCGATCATTGTTTTTTTAATATGTTTCTATTCGTTTTAATGTTTTTGTAGTTTCCATATGTCCTTTATGGGGCGCACCTGTTGAGTTAAATCGCTATCAAATCTTCAGGAACTGTTCCCGCCGTTTCTCTACTTTAACGTCTAGGATCGACTGGTTTAACCCATTTTCAGCACCAAAAACTCCACTAAATTCGATTTTTTGAACTCCTAACTAATCAACAGTAATAGGCCGAAATGCAAAGCCCGCAACCACAAAGGTTAATCGATTTTGATTATTCTTTTTGGTAACTCTTTATTGTAAAATTTTCCAGGTGCGTATATTTATTTTTAATACTAATTATACAGGTAGGTTGCCAGACTTACGATTTTCCAAATCAACTACCTTAAATCCTTTTCTTAGTTTGGAAGTATGGCACAAATCTTGTTTCCATTAATTTGCAAATTATTGATTCGTCTATTAAGGTTATGGATGACCCATCGTCGAGAAATATATACACGTTGCTACGGAACTTCGTCCAAAATACAAACTTAGTGAATATCTTGACAAACCATTAAAAAAACGCACAAAATTGTTAGTTTCACGATTGAGTGCTCGAAAAGTGCTAATTTACTGAACAATCTGAGCGCTTGTTCTTATTCAACCTTCATTTCAAATTTTTTGTTTACTTTAAGACACTTGCTATACATGTTTTCAAACAACAAAAGTGGCGAAATACGTTCGGGCAGCAAACTAATTATTCGTGAGTATAAAGTAGAAATAATGTTAAGTCGTGTACTCAAATTTTTCATAAGTTGTATGCAGTACCGTTGCGGTTAAATGTCAAATTAATCGTCAAATGTCAAATGAGGATAGTCGTTTGTGCTTTGATTGCCAAGTCACAATAAATCTATTATTCATATGCAACTTTCTTCCATAAAGGATATTTTTGCAAGTCTGCGTAATTGTTCATATTTTAGTGTGCTTGCCAACAACTAGAAGTATCTCAGTCATCTCAATATTTATTAACAATCAATACACTTCGTGGTCTTGTTCAATTCACTCGTCTTCCGTTTGGGATAGCAAAAGTCAAGGTTAAGAATATTTATACTTATTTGGAGGTGGTTTCATGAAAAATAATTTGACATGAAACGTCCATCTTGATTTCTTTGCAGATTTTTGGAAAAATGATTTTCTTAAAAAGATCGCCCGATTGTATCTGCCACAATCATTTTAGACTATAGGTTGATATTTTCTATCCGTCTATTATGATCTTAATTGTTGAATGATGCTTTTTGGGTGTACTGGGTTTCCTTGATACTATCCAGCCAAACACAGAATCTGGAAGATGGGTGCACTAGGTTTTAAGACTTTAGAAATAGTCGGCTTCAATTATAAATTTTTAGACCGATACTCAAAATGTTGCCGAAATTTTAACTGAATCGTTTAGCACAAATTTCCGTTATAAAACTGATTTAGCATCTGGAGTCCAACAGTGCTGTGCAAAGTATTATTTATCCTAAATTATCGATGGCATTTACTCGACGGCAACATTGGAAGTGACACGTTTGTTTGACATAATGTTACATGTTTTTGCACAGCTGCAACAACTCGTCGCGAACATAAAAAAAGATCTACAGATCACAAAAACAAAGGCCTATCTTATAAAAAAAACTAGAAATGACAGATCTTCACAACAAATGTAAAGCAAATAACATAATTTTAAAGTTTAGAATTTGCAAAATAGGCTAGGAACTGCAAGAACAACAAATGTGCAAATGTGAAAGATCTAAAATAATGGCCGCACTTAGACAATCTGCTTTTAGTAGATCCATTTTATAATATTTCAGCACTCATTGATATACTGCTAGGCGAAGACTGATACAGTCAAATTCTTCAACCTGTCAAAAGGGAACGAACCAGCTGCTCAGCTTACAAAATTTGAATGGGTCATCTTGGAAAGAACATCAGCACTGACCAGGAAGAGGTAAAAAAGCATCTTTCAGCGACTTACTATTGGCATAATATTGATCTTAATAAGACGGAGAAAACGCGTTTTTTTTAAAGGTCGACATAGAAAAAATATTGAAATTTCAGTCAATCAAAGCAGAGACATATTTAGCTACTAAAGTCTTGTGCAACTGGGCATATTTGTGTTCAGGATTAGATCTTCAAAACAAATCCAAGAGTCAGCAAAACAGATCACACCCGCTGAAGTTGTCAAATTGTTCGACCAACTATCAGATGGTTTATCGATAATCATACAGGCAACACTATTGGTACATAAACTGCGGATAGCTGTTGTTGATTTGGATAGAAAGCTGCGAGTATCGAATTTACTATCGAAAAGCACAGGGCACACTAGTAGTGTATCCTAGTGTACGTGAATAAAATGAAATTCTGAGAGGGGACATAAATTACAAAAAGGTTACATCGCCTTATTCATTTGTTTTTCCTTTAAGGTAATTCATTTGGAGGTGGTCAGTCTATTAACAATCGTAGCCTTCCTGGCAGCATTGTAACAATTCACTTTAAGAAGACGAATGATCGAACAATTGGAACAGTGATTATAGCTGCAGTGTTTGGGTCTTGAAGTACTAAATTCGAATCCTAACGGGAGAGGGTTGGAAAAGGGATTTTTCTTCACTTGATTGCGATCGGTGATGACGATGAATACAACTATGATCCCATGTTGAAGTGCAAATTATGGGACAACACGACATTTAATTCCACTCGGTAGTCCCCATTTTGGTGGAATTTTAGAATCTGACATCAAACTAACCAAAAATCATTTAAAAAACTTTAAATTTAGGCAGAATTTAGCATTGTCTTTACAGGAATTGAGGCATGCCTAAATTCAAGCCCGTTATTTCCACTGTAAAAAAGATCCAAGTGGACAGTACCAGGAGCCATTTATGAAATTGGGCAGTTAGTGATAATCAAGGATGTGATAATCAAGGATGAAAACTTCCCACCTACAAAGATCAGATCCTGGGTGAGTATTTACAAGGCAATAAATACTCACCCAGGATCTGATGGTCTAATTAGAGAATATCAGTAATGTGTTCTAAAAATACCATCTTTAAGAGACTCATCACAAATATAAGTCGTCTGCCAACGATGTTTACACATATACCTTGTGTCCAAGTCAACATTTTGGCCAAGATCCATTTAAACTTAAGTGCCAAGTGCTTCAAACTGGTTAAGTAACGGAAAATATTGTACTTTTCATTCATCGACAACATGTTAAAATCTCATTGACTGCTAATTGGAAGAAAACACTAATCGATTTCCCAACAATTTTCTCGTTTGTATAAATGTAAACAAAAATTTTTTTTTCTTTTAACATTTCTGATTTGAAACAGATAACTGTAAATATTCTAAATATTTTTTTTTTCGATAACTGTGGTAATCATCAAACATATATAGCTATATATGTTCGATAGACAAATAAATTTTCTTTTTTTATATAACTTTCAAATGGAAAACTTGTTTGATTTCGTTAGCATAAACCGGTTTTTCATAAGCACACATACATATGTTCGTGCCAAGTTCAACAGTGCGAAACGGTAAGGAAAATTGACGGTGTGTTTGGTTTATGATTTATTAAGAGGTTTCGAGAACGATACGAAATATTTTTGGTACCAACATAAACGGTTTAATGTTTTGTTTACATAACAAGTAGAAAATAAAATCTCAACATATGTGTGTCTATTATAATATTATGTTGAAGAAAAGCAATAGAAAACTGAACGGTGTCGAACTGATTATCATAACAATATGTTTATTGTGTTCTAAATTGTATTAAATTATTTTGGTTAGGTTCGTTCGGGAAATTGGAAAATATGTATGTGTGATTTTCAATAGCATCGGTAAAATGTGTGTACATAATGTAAATAAATTTAGCACGGGAAATCGAATTGTTATAAGGTATGAGATTACACGTACTATGTATACATCGTTATAAAGCGGATGGAAACATATGGCGGTATGGAATGTACATTTTTTTTTTTTTTTTTTTTGATTGCTAAGTAAGTTTTTCAAGGTGGAATATTTAAATAATGATTCGAACATTTTATTGATGTCGATGAAATCCTCATGACGCCACATAAAATGGTATGTTTATTTTGGATACATGCAGGAAAATTAATTACTTTTTATGACAATCAACTGTACATTTTAATTTACAAAACCAGCATTGGCCGCATTTTTAATATCATTTGATGTGAATTTTGCCAATAATCGAATGAATAATGAAACATTTTTAGAAATTCTATCAAAAACAGAAACAGCCTGGAACACAAAACAGTACCACATTGATTTCATTTTGAACGTGTTGCCGCATATTTATGGTGGGAACTATTTAAATCTCAATAAAGCAAACCTTGTGGTATGCCTACCAACCACTTAACTTAAAATGTCATTACCTCACACGTTGAAAAACATTATCAAAAAATTGAAAAATATTTCACAAAACCTGAATTCGGAAAACACATGATTAACGTTGGTGTATTATGGAATTTACGAAAAAGTCACGAATTTTAAAAAATTTAGTAAAATTTACATGATTACACAATGAAAATCGTGATATTTTTCTAAAAACACAATTCCAAAAATACCTCCGTGGTCCATTAAATTTTGAAATTTTCACAATTTTCATTGGATAATTTGTAATGTTTTATACAGGATTTTCTGAGATTTTTAACTTTTCACCCAAATTCACAATTTGGTTATGATGCGTTTTCCGGATTTTAGATTTGCAAAAATATTCGAAATTAAGTAGGCGATCATACAAAATTTTATGGAATTTTGAGTTTCTTAAATTTTCAGAAAATTTGTCAATTTAATGAATTTTCTTTTTGTAAATAATTTCACAATTTTCATTGGGTTAGTTACGCAAAGTTTTCTTGATTTTTGGCCATTCACAAATTTGGTGGAATTTCAGTTTTTCGGATTCAGTTTTCTATAAAATTTTCAAAACTTGATTGACAAAAATTTTTCTACTTATTAAAATGCAAAATTTTCTGAATTTTAAAAAATTTTAAAGATTTCAGGCAATTTTAAAATTTGATGGGCTTTCAATCACGCTTTTTTGGATTTTAGTTTTGTAAATATTTCACAAATATTGGGATCCTTTTGAATCAAAGTTTTGAGATTCCTAAATTGTCAGAAAGTTTTACAATTTAATGTATTATCTATCTATCATGTATGTGTTCCGAATTTTCATTTTTTTAAAATATCACTAGTTTTATTGGGTAACTATACAAAATTATCCGGAAATTTGAGATTCTTCACCTATTAGAATATTTCAAAATTTAATGAACTGGTTAGTTTTTGGTTTTTCCGAACTTTCAGCAGTGAACATAATCGAACTTTCAGCAGTGAACATGCTTAAATTTTTTGAATTTTTTGAGATTATCGACTTTTCTGCCATTTTAAAATTTGATGTATTTACCAAATTTTAGATTTGCAATAATATTTGACCATGTAACATTTTATGGATTTTTGAAATTTTTTATATTTTTACCAGTTTAAAATTTTAAAAAACTCATCTAATTTCGGATTCAAGTTTTGTAAATAATTTTGCAATTTTCATTTAGTAATCATGTAAAATTTTTGGTAATTTTTGAAATTCTTCAATTTTCAGAAAATTTTACAATTTAATGGATGATTAACCATTTTCTTTTTTCTGGATTTTCGTTTTTTGAAAATACCACAAACCTTTGCATAAAGGGTTGCAAATTTTGAATATTTTTGTTAATCAAAAATCTTAAAAAAACATGATGGTTAGTCTTCATTAAATTGTGAAATTTTCTAAAAATTTACAAATCTCCAAATTCCCGAAAATTTGGCATGATCACTACTGGTATTTTGAATATTTTTACAAATTAAAAATCCGAAAAATTCATGATGATTAGTCCATCAAATAGTGAAATTTTCTGAAAATTTAAGAAACTTAAACCTCCAGAAAATTTTGCGTAACTAACCAATGAATAAATTGTGATATTATTTTCAAAGTTAAAATTCATTAAATTGTAAAATTTTCTAAAAATTTAGTAAAATTTTACATGATCATATACTGAAGCATGGTCACCATGAATCGCCATGTTTTGTCACCATGTATAAAAAATACATGATGGGTACCATGGGGCCTACCTTATCAAATTTTGTAAATTTTATACAAAATTGAAATCCGGAAAAACGAAATCTCATCAAATTTTTAAATCAGCCGAAAATTCAAAAGCCTCAAAAGACCCAAAAATTTTGTATGATTAGTATTGTAAATTTGAATATTTTTGCAAATCTAAAATCCAGAAAATACATGAAAGGTATAACAAATTTTGAAAATTTGATATAAAACTAAATGTGGAAACCCGAAATTCTATCATACTTTTAATGGGCCAAAAAAGCAAAAATTAAAAATCTTAAAATTCCGGAAATTTTTGCATGATCTCTTCTGTTATTTTAAATATTTTTGCTGCAAATCACAATCGGATAACATGATTCAGTTCAACAAATTTTGAATTTTGCCAAAAATTCTAGAAAAATTCAGAAAATTTTACATAATAACCTATACTAAAATTTTGAATATTTTTGCAAATCGAAATTCTGGAAAATACATAATGGTCCATTAAATTTTGAAGTTTTCTGAAAATTTAAGAACCTCAAAATTCCAGAAAATTTTGTTTGATCACTACTAAAATTTTCAATAATTTTGAAAATTTCAAATCCGAAAAAAACATGATGTTAGTGTAAGGCTGGAAAAACGATCACCATGTATGCCAAATTTATAACATACAAAATTTATGTTTACTGCACCAACAGACACTTTTGCATTTTGTGATATAAAGACCACAAATTATTTGAATGTGACGAGTTTCATGGCTTTGAAACTTTGCAGCATCGAGAATGCTGAGAACTGTTTGAGTGGCACACCTATGTCAAGGGATGCACCATACTAGCTTGCTTTTAGAAAATCCTTCAAGGTCAATTGTAACATCCACATGTGTACACTTCAGTGCTGTGGCAAACGCAAAAAAACTGTCAGATTACAAGTAGAATCTTTTTGACCTTAACCCCGGGCAATTTTTTGATCAGACATGGTAACCATGCAACAACGATTTAAATGGAAAACAACAGGTACGAATTTAACTTCTGACACTCTAGTAGTTTTTATGGACAAAGATGTACCTCCAACCAATGGCTTATGTGATGCATCGTTAAAGTAATTCCACGACAGGATGTACTAGACTTGTTGTATGCATTAAAACCCAACTCGGGAAAATAAAACAACTAATCACGAAGATTTGCACTTTATTACCTTCTGACTCTGTGGAACCAACGGGCGCGGATCCACCACATATCTAGTGAAATTTTAAATATTTTTGCAAATCTAAAAGTCGAAAAATACATGAGGTGTCAACCAGATTGTGAATTTGTAAAAATAGAATCTAAAAAAATTCAGAAAATTTTGCTTGATCACTACTAAAATTTCGAGAATTTTTGCAAATCGAAAAGCCTGAAAATACAAAGTGGGTGTACTACCAAATTTTAAAAATTTTATACAAAACTGAACCCGGAAAACCGAAACTCGGTCAAATTTTGAATGGGACAAAACATCAAGAATCTCAAAACTCCAGAAAATTTTAAATGATCACCTAAATATTTTCGCAAATCTAAAATCCGGAAAACAATAGTTAGGCCATCAAATTGAAATTTTTTTCTGAAAATTCAAATTCTCTAAAATTTAAGAAAATTACCCTGTGGAAATTGTGAAATTATTCACAAAAATGATACGCAGTGATTAGAATTCGTATTATCAATTGAGTACTCATTTTGATCACAAAACTAGCGCTTTTCGAGCACTGGATAAAATATCGTGGAAGTTATAAATTTTTTATGAGACATGGTACACGCCCTTTAACCACAACGTTTATTGACGTGCACATTAAACACGTTTAACTAATCCCGTTCATCGAAACCCTAGTTACCAGAATAACGGTATTGTTTATTAAAGTGAAAAAGGTCACATCAAAAAATATCTACTAGCATTTATTTTCGTTAAAATGAATTATAACTTATATAATCTAAAGTTCAGTACTGTATACAATGCGGGGCAAAAAACTATATGGTCAACGCCAATTTGTTATTCAGTCTGTAACTTTTCTGTTTGGCATAACACAAAAAAAAATGCAAATGAAAATAAAAGAAAATTTAATTTCATTGTAAGTTTACAAAATACAAAATGACATTTTCTATTGTATTCGCTCTAGATACATAAAGATATATGCTAGTATAAATCCATTAGCATCATCATTATGCGGGGTAACCGAATTTACATAAGAAAACGAAAAAAAAAAAAGAAAAAACGTTTTTCGATAATAAAATTTGATTACTTTGCATTATTATCGTGTTGCGTGGGTACTTTTTCGATTTGAAATTTGTTTGTCACTGCGAAAAAATGTTTCGGATATTCATTTCGATATAATAAATTATTTATAGGCAAAAACAATTGGTAAAATGGCACAAACGAATTACGCAGCTTACCTTATTTGTTGTGATGCGTGTATGTACTTTTGGGATGTCGTTAAACCTTTAAATGATTGGAAAATATTACAAAATAGATTTTAATATTCAAAACTATATAATAAAAATGATTAAATATTGGTACAAAGCCTAGAATTTTATATGGGTTGCGCTTAAAATCCGATTTGCATATATAAATCATGCA
Source organism: Tipula confusa (assembly GCA_963556175.1). Lineage (NCBI taxonomy): Eukaryota > Metazoa > Arthropoda > Insecta > Diptera > Tipulidae > Tipula > Tipula confusa. Next base: position 13,866,831 of record OY744476.1, on the reverse strand, counting down.
ACAGTCGATTTTTATAGTTTCCAAAATACTATATAGTTATAAAATTATTGTTTTATATTTACATACCACATATACACACAGGGTGTGAATTATAGTTGTAACCAAACCAGAATAGTTGATTTAGAGACATTAAATAATCCTATTAAAAGCGATATCGGTTTGTGCGGACAAAGTGTTATTTATAACTACATTAACTACATATTTCAACACATACACTGGATTTAAATTACATAAAACGTTATTTACTGAAAATACAGTGGTTAGCAATTGGCACAGTGGTTAAAGCTGCGGTGTTTGGGTCAAGAGTAGAGGGGTGTAAAGGGATTTTCATCACTTGATTACGACCGTAAAGCAGGACTTTAAATTAACCTCGAAAGAGTTTAGAGAGCTTCGATTCCAGAAAAGATTGGATAGAATAAAGACAAAAAAAAATCCATCAATTACTTATTCTTTAGCGACCCAATAGAAATTGAAAATAATTTTTATTCCAACAGCAACAGTTTTTCTTGATTTAAAAAAAATATTCTTAAAATAAGAAAATACGCGTTACTTCAAAATTTAAAATTTCTAGTAAATTCTATCCTCTGTTTAGAACTCTGAAATTCATATTACATAAACGAATACTAGAAAAATTAATACAAATGAAAAAATTGCGTCAAAAATGTTCGCCACAATTTCTTTTAAAGCAAAACTTGTAGATTTTGCAAAAAACTGACATACGAACACCACAATTCACTCAAATATTGGTTGAAAAAAATTGACTTTACACAACTTTAATTCTTTTTTTTTTTTTATTATTTTTACTATTTTAATGTTCGCCAATTTCCAAATTGTCACTGCCTCGATCTTTTCGCGTTTATTTATTTTTATGTCAAAAAATAACAATAGCGTCCGAAAAATAAATAAAATTATAAATTTACGAATTGCACGGTAAAGTTAAGATTATTTTTAAATTATTGTCACGGTACCACCTAGCGTGCGATAGAACAAGTGTAAATATATGAAGATTTCTCTAGACTTAACCCTAGAGACATCTATTAGGTATCGATGTCAGGCTGATGCAAGTTTTACCTCATGATGAATGGACCAATGAAGCAATCCGAGAGAAACAACAACGAGATCCGAATTTGTCGATAATTTTGGAATATAAGAAGAGGAAGTACCGGCCAACATGGAATGAGATCGCGGACAAAGCCCCCACTGTAAAGGCTTATTGGGCACAATGGCAGAGCCTTAAATTAGAAGACGGCTGTTTAAAACGAGTGTGGGAAAGCACTGACGGCAACGTTAAACAATCCTTGATCATGGTACCACAAAGTCGTATTAAGGAAATTCTGAAGGAATATCACGAGGGAACTAGTGGAGGTCACTTAGGAATTAACAAAACGCTAGCTAAGGTATGTCAGCGGTTTTATTGGTCCGGGTGTAGACAGTCGGTTGTTGAATGGTGCCAAAAATGTGATCTAAGTGCAGCCGCAAAGAGACCGGCTCGGAAAAGTTGAGAAGCTATGCAACAGTATAATGTTGGAGCACCTTTCGAGAGAATTGCCATGGTTGTGGCAGGTCCATTTCCCTCTACCGATAATAGAAACAAATATGTGCTAGTTATAATGGATTATTTCAGCAAATGAACGGAGGTGTATCCACTACCAAACCAGGAAACTACCACAATAGCGAATGCCGTTGTTAATAATTGGATTAGTCGTTTTGAAGTACCAATGGAACTTCATACGGATCAAGGAAGAAATTTTGAGTCGGTTGTATTCCAGGAAATCTGTCAGATACTCGGTATCAACAAAACGCGAACGACGCCTTTGCATCCACAATCGGATGGAATGGTAGAAAGGTTTAACGGAACATTGGAAAATATCTAAAGAAGGTGATAGATAGAAACCAACGCAACTGGGATCAACATATACCGATGTTTTTGATGGCTTATCGATCAGCAGTACATGACACTACTGGGATGACGCCAGCAAAGACGCTTTTTGGAAATAATCTTCGCCTGCCTTATGTAGAGACCGAATGAAAGAAGAAATTAATGAGATACATCAGTTTGTACGAGACAAAATACGGATATCAAGTGACAAAGTGAAAGCTCGATATGATATACGAGCAAATAGCAAAGACTTCGAAGAAGGGCAATTGATATGGCTTCATAACCCGCAACGACGAAAGGGTTTATCACTGAAATTACAGTCAGCATGGAAAGGACCTTACACTATCATCACGAAGATAAACGACGTGATTTATAGGATCAAGAAAGGGCGACGAGGTAAACCAAAAGTGGTGCATCTCGAGCGGATGGCTATTTATAGAGGAGAGATTTTGGATCCTGTTCGGGACGAACAGGTTTAGGTGGGGGGTAGTGTCACGGTACCACATACCGTGCGATAGCACAAGTCTAAATAGAGAATGAAATGAAAAGATGAACGAAGATTTCTCTAGGCTTAACCCTAGAGACATCTATTAGGTATCGATAGTACTGGTAGTACTAAAAATTGAGCAAATTAAATGTAGTAGTGACATCTCGATAGAAGTAGAAAGTTCGAGATATTTTAATTTGTGTATATAAGCGAATCGATGTTGTATGCGAAAAATAGTTGTACTTGAACTACGAAAGCGATAACAAGCGGTTAAAATAAAAAGTGATAGAAAGTGATAGTAAGTGATAGAAATTGATAGTAAGTGATTTTAGTTAAGTGATATATGTGAAATAAAGAATTGGTAAAATAACTCAGTTGTGAATAATTGTGTTTTATTGAGGCAATTATTGTCTGCGAAAGTGAACAGTGTTTAAAGTGGGACTTGTATAGTTTTGTAAAATTTGTTAGTGAACAGTGGTGTTCGGGTAGTTATTCACAATCCAGAGATACGAACCTTAAGTGACAAGGCAAGAACGTAGCAATATAAACAATTCAAAAAATAAATAACTAATGCTGTGTGCCTCACATTCAAACTTTTAGATATATTGTTAATTCAAGCAATATGCCAACAGATGTCACCAGTACAAAAGTCTATGCCTGTGCCTTACATTCGACTAAACTTATGTAAAATAAAATTTTAAAAATTTAAAAAAAAAATTAAATACAAAAAAATGATATTGCCACACTTGTTGAACACGAATAGTCTGCTGAATAACTACAAATACATTTTACCCAAAAGTGTAGCATTCATTTAGTGGCAGTATGTGATAGTTCTAAAAAATATCTAAACATCTGTTGGGTGGCTGTAAATAATATTCTCACCAAAGGAATATTTTCTGTTGCTTGACAGCGGTTGCATGAATTATTATGTCCATGTAGCCTTTATAACGTTTATTACAAGAGGTAATTTAACAAGTTTACCCAAATACAAATCAAACATAGCCTAATATGTTGTTGAAAATACATTTGACATAATAAAAGCACGATCGCATGCAATGTACTAAACGTCAAAACAAACCAAAAATCAATTCAAGTCACACTATAAAATGAAAAGTCTTTGAAAAGTAACCTCGTAATTTAACTTTTCAACTATCGCCTATGAGACAGTAGCGAAAGCTCCGAATTTTGAAAAGTTTAGTTCGAAAAGTCTTCTGAGGCACACAGGATTAGACTAATTTAAATAAACAATCCATCGTTTGTTTTTCCTTTCATAAGGATTCAACTCAAGTATATATATATAAAATATATCGACCTTTGGCTATCATACACGGACACGAATCGGGAATTGGAACATCAGAACTTTTACAGAAACATATATTCAACATATAAGGGGGTGAAAATGAAACTATTGGAGATTGTGCCTTCTTTCAAGAAATTGAAAGAAGGCACAATCTGTGTATTGGCCTTTTTTATTTCGTTGGATTTTTAGCTTAACTACTCTGACCTGACCATCTGAAACTGGGTGGATTTTGATGACTTTACCAAGCAGGTAGATTGTTGTCTTTGATTATGTTTGCCATCGGTTAAGGTATGACACCTTGAGATGAGTTAAGTATGGTTCAGGAACCTTAGTTGTTGGATGCCCAGTCAAAAAGTGTGACGGTATGATTGAATCGATTTCAGCTTCATTTATAGGGCACAATGAAAGTTATTTGAAGCCCTTATCAAATTGTTGAAATCGCGATACAATTTGATGTCAGCCCGACAAACTTAATACCATTATCACTATGTAGATCAGTGCAAATGCCACGTCGAGCCGTGAATCTGCCTGGTTAGAGTGCCTTATATGATTTTTGCCCTCTTTCTTTCTTAAAATGAATTGAAATGGGGATACCGTAATCCACGCCAGTTTTTACAAAGTGCTGATTAGATATGCTCGTAAATTTGGTAAGCTGTCAATCAACTGTTGTTGGTATTGCACCTTAAATTTGTTGCCTTATATTTGCTATTTGGAATCCAATGAACAATTATCGGGTGTTTTGTTGAATATGGAGTGAAACTATGCTGCAGCTTCCCTCCAACACGTAGTAAACCGAAACATCTAAAAATGGGTTTAATGATCTTAGATTGCTGGTCGTGCTAACCTCATGTTTTTGGGAAAATGCTCGTTTGTCGTCTTCATAAAATTGACCGTCTCGGAAAGCCTTTCCCTGCTCAAGCAAATAGACTCGGATCTACAATTTTTTGAAATGCCAAATCTTATCCTCGGATCAAATAGACAACTTGTTTTTGATAGAGCAATTCGTTTTGTATAGGTCAACCAATCTCGGATCTGCGTGAAGTGAATGTAAGCTAATTAATTCGAGGATTCTAATTCACTCCCAACACCTTAATGAATGCTGTCAGCTGATTGGAATCTTCTTGAATTATCCGTAGTGTGTTAATATCGATGCGATATGGGCAGTGTGTGGAGCACATTCTTAGATTTCATTTGCTATTTGAATCGTTCGTGCGGCTATTTATGGAGACGATGCCAAACCGTATGTGACTGTTGAGAACCAAAAATGACGAATGAGTTTAGAAGGATATGAACTCCAAACTACAAATGTATGACAACATTTCTCTGTAACGGACTGGTTGGCCTCGGAACTATCCAACCAAACACGTATTTTGTAGAATCGGCTGGTTAAGCGTGGTTTTTATTTGATTTTCTTGCAAGATATTGAAAAAATAGTCCGCTTCACTAAAAATATCTTTGGTTTCCTGTGGTTTCACCAAGTTTGATTCCTAACCTCAAATTAAAATTGATTTTCAGGTTTTGTGATGACAGTTAGCTTGTAATTTTTGCCATTACAAACGCTTCGAAGGAAACTCTGAATAGAAGAATACAAAAGTGCTCGGATAACTACTGGTGATATTACAGAAAAGTTATATTTCGCTATTACGTGTGCTATCAGTAGCCCCATCTTGCAGGGTGTTGTGTTTTCTGCCCCATTTTAGACAGCGCCATCTGGAAGCGTCTCTTTCAATGATTTCGTTCTCCATCTTTCGTTTCTCCTGGGTATTTAGGTCGAGGACAGGTATATATCATTCAACCCTGATATTTCAACGATATCCGACAAAGGTTGGGGTGGTGTCGAATCGGAATGCAGGCCTGAAGATGGATATACGATTTTATTGTTTCGATATAATTTTATTATAAATTTTAAGAGATTAGAAGCTAAATTATTTTGTTGATTTACAACAATTTGTTGGATGTTCGATAAAATCACGATGTGTGTGTGTATGTTGAATGGTTCGTATGTGATGGATTTATGTAGATAAAATACGCGTATGGTTTATATATCGATACATTGTAAATTTATTATGATTTTTATATCTTTTGATGGTAGGTACGTGGCTTATCTCGCACACTTTTATTTATTTATGTGATTATCGGTTTATACACGTAAATAATTGATTAACAGGTATATGAATTTATGATTTTATGTTTTTTTTTATGGCTGTTATACGCGGAAAATTATTTACTTCTACTAGCAATTTCTGTTTATATCATTGTATACTATCTTGAAACCAATCTGTTGTGTATATGGCAGCAATGAAGAAATTTTGTTTGATGGCAGTGATAAATAAATCGAAAAACAATCAAATTCTCCATTTCAGATATACCCGACAGCTAAACCATGAATATAACTTTTCTGTACTGTTGAAAACGGTATAAACCACCGTTGTGGTTTGATATCTTTCATGTGACTCATCAAATACATTGAAATGAGGTGACTCCCTCTTAAACGACATTGTACTGCTAGGGCTCATCCGAATAATTTTTTAATATTTCAATATCCTTAGGATATAGATGGTGTGATTCACATTATAAGAGGTTGTCCTGGTATGACACTTGTCATACTATCCTCGTAAAAATATGTTCCCACCACAAAATCATAATGTTATTTTTATGTTCCAAGAGTATGAGAAAAAATCTCATAAAAACGAATTTCCCATAAATTTTTCTTCATTTTTTCCTCTAAATCTGCAACAACAATGCGGTAAAAATTGTACAGTGAAAATTCTTTGCGAATTTACTAAAACCACAAAACCACTTTCATTTCTGGTTAAAGTGTATCATCTGAAAAATCAACAACATACTATTCATAAATACACTTTGTAGAAAATGTGGGCGATGGCAATGATTATATGTAGGTAGATAGATTCGAAATTGGAACGCGAATATTTTAATTAAAAATCATAGAAACATTACGAACAAATCTATTTCAGTTGGTTTGTTATGTGTTCGTAATGTCTGTGAAGTATATTGGATTTGTTGGTTTGGTCGGTTTGGTTTTATGTGATAATATGCAAACACAAAAAAATTTGTACGAAAAGTAAAAGGCGGTTGCACGAAAACTACATGGTTAACCCCTTGCCTAATTTGTATACTCGAAGATAATTTATGAAAATGAACGAATATTTTGTGGCATTGTTTATGCTGATATGGAGATCTTTTGATTAAAGTATCACTCATCAAAATCGGACCACTATTACGTGTTTTATTGCAAAATTTATGCATTTTGATAATTTTGTGGGCTAACCCCTTGCCTGATTTTAATACTCAAAAATAATTTTTGAAATGAACAAATATGTTGCAGTAATATTTATGCTTGTATGTAGAGCTTTTGATTAAAGTATCACTCATCAAAATCGGACCAATATTACGTGTTATATTGCAAAATTTAAGCTTTTTGATAATTTTATGGGCTAACCCCTTGCCTGATTTTTATGCTCCAAAATAATTTATAAAAATGAACGGATATGTTGCAGTAATATTTATGCTGATATGGAGAGCTTTTGATTAAAGTATCACTCATCAAAATCGGACCACTATTACGTGTTTTATTGCAAAATTTATGCATTTTGATAATTTTGTGGGCTAACCCCTTGCCTGATTTTAATACTCAAAAATAATTTTTGAAATGAACAAATATGTTGCAGTAATATTTATGCTTGTATGTAGAGCTTTTGATTAAAGTATCACTCATCAAAATCGGACCACTATTACGTGTTATATTGCAAAATTTAAGCTTTTTGATAATTTTGTGGGCTAACCCCTTGCCTGATTTTTATGCTCCAAAATAATTTATAAAAATGAACGGATATGTTGCAGTAATATTTATGCTGATATGGAGAGCTTTTGTTTAAAGTATCACTCATCAAAATCGGACCACTATTACGTGTTTTATTGCAAAATTTATGCATTTTGATAATTTTGTGGGCTAACCCCTTGCCTGATTTTAATACTCAAAAATAATTTTTGAAATGAACAAATATGTTGCAGTAATATTTATGCTTGTATGTAGAGCTTTTGATTAAAGTATCACTCATCAAAATCGGACCACTATTACGTGTTATATTGCAAAATTTAAGCTTTTTGATAATTTTGTGGGCTAACCCCTTGCCTGATTTTTATGCTCCAAAATAATTTATAAAAATGAACGGATATGTTGCAGTAATATTTATGCTGATATGGAGAGCTTTTGTTTAAAGTATCACTCATCAAAATCGGACCACTATTACGTGTTTTATTGCAAAATTTATGCATTTTGATAATTTTGTGGGCTAACCCCTTGCCTGATTTTTATGCTCCAAAATAATTTATGAAAATAATCGAATATTTTGCAGCAATATTTATGCTGATATGGAGAGCTTTTGATTAAAATCACTCATCAAAATCGGACCACTATTACGTGTTATATTGCGAAATTTATGCTTTTTGATCATTTTGTAGGCTTACCCCAAAAATAAACGGATATTTTGCAGCAATATTTATGCTGATATGGAGAGCTTTTGATTAAAGTATCACTCATCAAAATCGGACCACTATTACGTGTTATATTGCGAAATTTATGCTTTTTGATCATTTTGTGGGCTTACCCCAAAAATCCCTTGGCTGATTTTCATGTTCCAAAAAAATTGTTGAAATGAACAAATTTGTTGCAGCAATATTTATGCTGATATGGAGAGCTTTGGATTAAAGTATCGCTCATCAAAATCGGACCACTATTACGTGTTATACTGCAAAATTTAAGCTTTTTGATAATTTTGTGGGCTAACCCCTTGCCTGATTTTTATGCTTCAAAATAATTTATGAAAATGAACGGATATTTTGCAGCTATATTTATGCTGATATGGAGAGCTTTTGATTAAAGTATCACTCATCAAATCGGACCACTATTACGTGTTTTATTGCCAAATTTATGTATTTTGATAATTTTGTGGGCTAACCCCTTTCCTGACTGTTAAGCTCAAAAATAATCAAATATTTGTAAACAATATTTATGCTGGTATAGAGAGCTTTAAAGTATCAGTCATCAAAATAAATCGAGCTTGCGGTGGCTCAGAACAAATAAACCGTTCTTGCTTTCTTACAGGGCCAGTGGGCAACATTTAGGTGGATATCCCCGCACACAGTCTTTAGGACTGGCCGGTTTCCTGATTTACAATATTAAGGTAAATTTATAACTTAAAGTAAGAAAACAAAGTATAGCTTAATTTCTCTCAGAACCAGCAAAATGCAGTTAGGCGATTTCACCTTTTTTGTAAAATTTTATTTTAAACGTTATGTGGGCCTCCTTTACGAATCAATAGCTCTAATACATTTAGTTTTTGACTGTTTTGAAAATCAAAAGAACAGAAGTCTCTACAAAAGCTGCACAACGGTTCCATACGCCAATTAGTCAATTACTAATACTCATTTTTCTTTGACGTTTCGATTATGAACCAAACGATTCAATAAGTTCATGAGTCGCCTAACTCTGATCTCGTTTCATTTATATTAAACTATATACGATAACAATATTATTTCATACATTTTAAAATTGATTAAAGCTCCACCAATAATCTTAAGACATGAACATCTTTATTTTCCATTATTTTATTACATATCCCCGCAGTTAATATTTTACTGTTATTAATAATGAAAAGAAAAACTACATGCACCATAATAATAACTATTTTACGATGGCAATATTAAATTGAATGAAGGAAAAAAACGGGAAAAACAATTTTTCCGAGAAAAAACTTTGGTAAATTACTTTTCTTCATCTTTACATATTAAATGCATTTTGTCGTCTTAATTTTTGTAAGTATGTACTCTTAAGTAAATGTCTCTTAAAAAAATGTTATAAATTTTGTTGTTCCGCCAAACTCTATATACGAGTGGGGGTTTTCCATCCGGAATGCGTAGACTTTACCTCGCATTGCACCTTTTTGTGTTATTTTCCTGCTAAAGTTATTTTGCCATTGGAGTTTAAAATCTTTATCATGACATGATGCGTTGTGCACAGTTTTTAAGAAATTTCATTGAAAATGGAAAACTCTTTATGTAATCTAAACAACCCGTTATATTGAAATTTTTATATAACGAAAAGTATCATATAAACGTAACTGTATATTGAAAACCTTCATCCTCTAGTAAAAATTCTAGTAAAATGAAATGGGTGCATAATTGGCTTAAAATTTGCTAAGAGCAGCCATTACTGGGTTATTAGATCTGCATTATCGTACAAATATGACAACAACGTATATTGAAAGCATTCATTCCATCGTTCACGTACATAATTGTAACTTAACCAAGCTATTGGTACAGTGGTGTTAGATCTGGAAATTACCTTGCTGAACCCCAAAAAAGAGATATATAAAATTGTTGTTATGTCATTAACAGTAAAGTTGAGTAAATTGTTAAACAGTAAATTGTTGGTTGTACTTAAAGTCCTAGAAAAGAATAAACCAGCATTAAAATCTCATAAAAAGTTATGTTCGTATTTGAAAAAAGTCATCAGATGGCATCTTAATGAGGCTTAATTACGACACTAAAGACGAAATTCTTAAAAAAGTTCCCTAATCTATAAGGCAGCTTTCACCTATAAATGAATGGCTGACAGGAAAATAACAGGCACCCTTCAGTTTTATTCTAACCTACTTGTGGTAGGTCTGGGTGCCTTAAAAGTGACATTCCTATCGTAGCAACTCGTGGTTATCAAAATGAAATACTTAAAAACCAAAACAAATCAAAAGGATGATGACACTCCCAGAGTGACACACCAGTGGAGGGTCAGATGGTGGATACTGAAAACTAGTTAATAGCTCAGGAGAAGCTTGCAGAAGGTAACCATAGGCTGTAGTATTTTACAAAGCTAGTACAAGTAAAAATGTAGGGAGCTTCAACGGGAATTGGACGATGCTGGAACTGACAAGCACTTTTGGAACAGGTGGTGATTTGTACAGGATACTGCTTCAGTCATCAGTCATTAGAAGACGAGAACAAAAATTCTTGCAGAAATGACAATTCTTGCAGGAACCGAAAAACAAAGTCGTTATCAGTGACCTGGACTTCTGTAATACGCCGGAACAGCTAGAAAAGGTCATACGAGAAAGAGTCAAACTTAGACCTAAAAGTAGTAGTCTAGAATGTAAACAGCAGAGATCAACGAATTGCACTCTATAAACTGCTCGAACAAGAGGCCAATATATTTATTAATCGCCATCGAGTTCGGATCAGTTGGGTAAACTACAAAGTGGAAGGACAAGTCACTGTGACTCGTCGCTTCAAATATTTTATGGAAACATGTGTCTTCCGGGAACAAGTAGCTGGTGAGTGTTTTGCAAAGCGCTATACGCAGCTAAAAATAAACATAAGATGGTGTTAAAAGTTTTGGAAGCAAACCTCAATCAAACCCTGCTGGCAGGAGGTTTTCTCGAATATAGAAGAAAAGTCACCACGGTTTGGTACTTGGATAGTCTAGGCACAGCCACACTATGAATTCCAAAGAATGTTAGTATCCCAGTAGAGAGCATAGGATCAGATAGTGAATTTATATAGCTCAGTGCAGTCAATTTGCATGTTAAAGCTGCTATTTTACTCCAAATGAGTGCATCAATTTATTCCAGCAGATGTTAACCCGAATCGGTTATGTTTTTAGCTCCCAAAGTAGCAAAGATCTAAAGATGGTAGCGAGATTAGTGCGGCACGTGAAAAACGAGGAGAATACACTGGTGTCAAGGAGTGTGATATCAAAAGCAAAGAAGACATTGCATATGCATAGATGTAGAGCCTTGAGGATAAGATGGAGTGAGATAATATAATCATCGACGCCAACAGTACTATACGCAAACAATCGACCAGGAAGAAGCTAACAGCAGAAGTTGGATCCATCCATGGTAATTGGGCCGATACCTTTAAAATAACAGTGAAACCTTTCATGAGGTTTTGCTTAAAATGTATAAAAGTTCTAGCAAGATGGAATGTTCCACAAGATCTCTCGTGTAAACAATTTGGTTTCAGAAGGTGCTGCTCTACTATTGACGCTGTCTCAGGAGAAGCTTGATGTTAAAAAATAGCTCGTGGAGGTTAAATTGGGAACCATTTCTCCAGGAAAATCATTTTGTTGGTTACATTTTTTACGTTAAATATGCTTCCAATTAGGCACCCTGGCCCGACCTCTGAGGCTTTCAAACTTTTTACTACGTATGCTAGAGAGTTACCTAGATGATAGGATTTTATTCTTCAACACCACTGATGAAATATTTTAAATCCAGGCGAAAATATTAGCGGTAATGGGTTACAGATAACAAAGATTAGCAACAGGCTTACTGCGCAGTGCTCGATTAGATCTAAAAAACTCTTTTAATTCTTTGATGAGCTGTGTGAAAAAGTTAATAGTGAGTCGTGGTGGGGTTGAATTTATTTGACTATAATGTGAAAAGTAAAATGAGTCTTTTTAACTCTCCTAGACCCAAGCGGTTTAGGATTGGACCATAAAACGTGCAGTCACCAAGAAAGCCAGGCACATTTGATGGTGCTATGATGAAAAAGTATTGCTTGGAACTCGTTGCTCTTCAAAAGACTCGATTACCCAAAAGTGGAGACCATGTGTCCCATGGCTATACGTTGCTTTCCAGTGATGATAATCTTACCAATCTTGGTGTTGGACTTTTTATTGGACCCCAGTCGAAATATCAATTTTGGTGTTGCTACCAAAAAGATAGAAGACGTCGCGAAATCGAATTTATATGACAAAAAAGTAGTGATTGGTATTCCACAAGGATCCGTGGTATTTCCATGTCGCATCTAACAGAACATGACGTCTTGAATTCGTCAAATCTTCGTACGCAAATAAATTAAAATGTACCACACAAATAACGATTATATAAATAGATTATCGGGGGCGATGGATTGGAATGAAGAAATTTTATTATTTTTTGTGTTACTTCCATCTAACGATGAAGTGATAGTCGTCTATCATGTTTCTGATGATAACTCGCAACATAATACGATACTTCGAGTATCTATATATATTATTATGTATATAACTCGTAAACATAGCAAAAGACAGTTTGTCGATTTAAGTTGTTTTAACGATTTTTTTGTTGGTTTTTGTTTTTCTTTTTTTAACTTAAGATGAAAATTGATCATCATTCGTTACAAAATAAAAATGAAATTCGACCAAAGTATTTTTCTCTCATTGTACTGTGATACGTTTGTGGATTTATTTTTCTACTTGATTGATTTATCGGTGATGAGTGTAGAAACAAATGATGGGGAAATACGGAAATATCAAAGATTTTATGATTCGATAAATTAGGAAGATGTATTGTGGTGTTGAATGGACAGATACCTGACAGTGATTGAAAAATCAATATCAAACTAATATTCCCATAAAATCTACATCGAATTTGGTAAACTTGCTGTCAAATGTATCGATAATGATGGGATTTTAATTGATTGGAGATGGTGCTATGACAAAAGTTGCTTTCCTCTCATGATTCGAAACTAAATATTTGAAAGTGTTTCCAGAGTATGACAGTTTTTATTATAGAATTTACAGTAAAAGCACCGTTGATATCGAAGGTTTCCACATAAAAACTGGAATTTGAACTGGTTGATCCAACACCTCAATGAGAACAGGAAGATAATGGGTACATATCAACTTTCAGCCTAAAAGTTGAGAGAGCATAAAGCAATATATATTTTCGATTATATGCTCAGCAATGCATCCAATCCCAAACGAACTTCTGTCTCAGACCTATCTTTACATTTGAAGTTAAGCAGTCTTGGATATAAATAATGTCGAACGAATAATGTCGTCAAACACTCGGTAATTTGGATCTTAAATGTGCAAGAAATGTTAACATGCTAAAGAGGCACATCAAGATTGGAATACATCTCTCATATGCCCACTTCATAAAAAAAGACCATATAAATTTTGGAAATTACCGTGGTTTACCCCTTTAAAATACTGTGCAGTTATCCAAGCAACAATATCTTATCCATACGCAGCAGCAGAGATGCACCAATGTCTTCCTTAAATGTACTTCGCTAACCAGAAGGATAATGAGCAACTCTTCGGACCAGTTTACACTGCCTCACGCCACGATGGCAACCTGTAAAGTGAGATGCAGGCACTGAACTAATCCATTATTATGCGCATGGTATGCGGTCGTACGTATTCGGTGACTTCCCAAGAGTTTCGTTAATTCAAAGAACAGACGCGATTCAAATGGCATTTCTGTGTCTGTCGTGATAGAAGAAACTTCATATCTCGAGGCGAAGTTATTGACCAAAGATTTTGCAATTATTAGCGCAGTCTTATCACAAATAAGGGAGGCTTCTGGCCATCTCATAAATTTGTCAATAATTCTCAACAAATACGAGAAACCTTAAGCCGGAGACAGTGGCCCAACAAGGTCAATATTTATGTGTTCGAAACGTGTAGAAGGCAGGTCGTATCGTTGTAACAGCGATCTAATGTGATGCTGAACCTTTGATCGTTAATATTGATGATACTCTTTTGTCCAACCATTCAACTTTTTATTGATTTATTCCCTTTCTCAATTTCTCTGGTTCGAACGGCCGTGGTTTCTTCACGAACATCTCGCACCACAGCTTGTTGTCCATTACAGGGACCTGTACCAACTCCATATCCTCATGGAACTCCATATCCTCATCTATTTGTTCCAACCTCACTCTAATTTCAATAGTTCCTCATTGTATCGCTATTCCTTTTGTACTGTAGTCAATGTCACCACGGCCCTTAATACTGGCTTCTTCGGGTCGGAATAGTGTATCTGCCACTATGTTATCTTTCCACTTGACGTACCTAATATATCGGTGGTGATTTGAGAGACGTAGTCAAGTTGACGCGACTTCCGAAGATTTCGATCAGTTTTTGATGCTATTGCATAGACTATAGTGCGGATTGTGGTTCGTAAACACTGAAAACGTTCGACCATCTAATAAATGTTGAAAGAGCCATTTTCTTGCAGTTTGACCCCAGCTGCTACACCACAGGCATCGGTCGTCAAACTATAGGTACTCAGCATCTTCAACAGCAACTTAGCATATAATGGGCCAAGTGAAAATTTTTGTTTTTGGCTTCTTAGTTAACGAGGCCAATAATGAGAATTGGGGTGAGTATCTCTTCGAGTTTAGGTACGATTCGAATGTAGTAGTTAGCTGTTCCTATGAATAGTTGAAACTGACGAAGGGTCGTGTGGTTGGGAAAGTATTTATGGCTTTGATTTTATCTTCGGATGGATGGATTCCTTGTAGTTTCCCTTTGTGGCTTAACAAACCCAGCTGGGTCTCCCTAAAAATATATTTGGATGATTTTTATGTAAAGTCCATATTTTGATAGGCATCGGAATAATTAAGACTAGCAACCAGGAGATTGTCTATATAATCAAAGACATACTTTAGTCCCATGCAAACGCGGTTTATAAACGTTTGGAAGGATGGCAGTTTTAAAATATCCTCTTCTGCAACCGATATGTCGATGGACGACAAATGCCCAGGTCCCCCATATTCTCAAGCTCTCCTCATGCGGCTCTGAGAATAGCAGGATCACGTGGATGCGAATACAGCAGTATTTCGGTTGTTTCAATACAATGAACAATGTCGTATTGTACTTGAATGTCGTACCTCGGATTTTGTATTAATGACGGATACTTCCGGAGCAAAACTGAAAATTAGTAGTTGGTGCAACATTATACAATCGTACCGAAGGTTCGTCGGTTCTTGCGATAATTGCGTAAATTTTGAAATTCGTCTCTGCGTCAATGAGTTGTTTTTTTCTTAGATCTACCATCAAGCCAAATTTTGATAATAAATCCGCTCTCGGAATAGGACGACTAACGTCGGCAACGGTGAAGACGTGTATGAAAATTATTTTAAGTTTCAGACTTAATTTCAAACATTTCATGTCGTACGTTTTAATACTTGAACGTTCACTACTGTAATGAGACTATGGTTTTCAAATGTGTAAGGTGTATTCAAAGAACGGGGTATAACCGAAAAATATTAAATTGGTTGCTGGTTGTTGGATAAATAAGCGGCATAATTATCCAGTTGTCGGCCACTTTAACAACTGGGTTGGCTAGGTTTTTGTTGGGGTCTTGGGATCTTGCTGCCTTGGTATAAGCACAACTATAGGAGCATCTGGTTACTCAGTCTCCAAAACGTCGATGATATATCAACAAATCCCGTTTATATGAGATCTAGATCTACCCCGGGAACTATTATGTCCAGTTTCGTAATTAAGCAACTCTTCAAAGATTTCGACATTCCTGGATTCATCAAAGCCAACCGAATTAGATTTGTGTTAACAAAATGTCCCAACAACCTGCTGGTGTCCATTAAAAGGAAAGACCCAAAATACGCTTTTAAATAATTTGTTATTACACCTCACTGCATTGATCGATGGTTACCTGTGTATGTGAATTTTGGTGAAAGCACGTTTCCAAATACGAGATAATTGATATACCAACGAAATACAAATTGAGAATTCGATATCTTCACAATCATAATCATCATCAGAACTATAATCAAAGTAATTTGTTTGGTTTAGCTGACTTAAAAAACAAGACCAAAACCAAAAAAATCTTCTTAAAATAACGATGAACTTTTTGCTTTAGATTCAATTTCCATTTTTTCGATTTAATGAAATTCACCCTCCTATATATAGAGATAGACTCGTATACGTACTAACCAAGGCACTTAAAACTATAAGAGGCGACACGAAATCTAAAAATTCTATTTGTGAATGTTGCCGAGTTGAAT
This sequence comes from Tipula confusa, assembly GCA_963556175.1. Lineage (NCBI taxonomy): Eukaryota > Metazoa > Arthropoda > Insecta > Diptera > Tipulidae > Tipula > Tipula confusa. The sequence goes on along the minus strand of OY744476.1, from coordinate 13,850,355 downwards.
CTAATTAAATTCAGAAATATAAATTACAAATCTACCGTTAAAACGATATACACACAAAGTCCTTGGCAGTATCACTGTTGAGTTAAATTCTAGAAAATTAAAACTTTTTCAATTACGAAATAATATTTCATACATACGATATATATGCTAGTCTATCTATATAGTTGGGGCAACATTTTTAAAATATGTATATGCAAAATACCGTACGATGATATCAATTTACCAGGCGAGATTCATATTTTACGAATTAAAAAGTCAATAGAAACAAGTCTCTCGTCTTAATTTGCATAAAATGTTAAATAAATTATCTTAAGGGCATACCGCATCCTCCACCGATCAAAGTTAAGAAATTTGAATGATATACAAATTATGGAAATTTTTTTGTATTCGATATAATAATCCTCGTCGAGAAACGTACATAATGGATGGTGGTAAGTTCGGGATAAATAAATTTATTCTTGAAATTAAATTTACCTCGTTGGATTAATATCTTTAAGACACATATATACATATACATTAACATTAGTAAGGATCCATCCTCTCCTTTTAAACATCAAAAGGCGAATATTTTACCGTATATAGTCACGGATTAACTGGGATACCAAACATGTTTGAGGAAACTTCTTTGGCGCATAAAATACGGTCAAACAAAAGGGGGATTTACTCGTATACATTTACGTTTATTGCTCAATCATGTAAATTTAAACCGAATTTGCATAGCTCATTTGAATAATTGTTGTTAGCTCAATGTGATAGGATTATGTTGTAATATGTATGTATATTCAGAATTACAATTTTTATGATATTATATACAGTACAGCATCTCTATATGGTTACATTTTTGCCTATTATCGGTTCGCAACACTTGAAACGTTGACACAAATCTTTTTTTACGCTTTCGCATTTAAAATACAATTAAACTTCATGGACAACAATACTCATAGCTTATATACGAAAATTACAATATCTCGAATATTTAATTTTTCTATTCTTTCATTCTCCTTTTCGATATTTGTGTACGCTATTCTTTTGTTTTTCTATACAATGTATTTGCTCAATTTTTGCTGATACTAATACCTCTTCATAGATGTCTCTAGGTAAAACTGTAGAGAAATGGTAGTACTATAACTTTAACCTAACTCATTTTCTCGGTAGATCACCAATCGCTCTAGGTACACCACATTAGATTTACCTCATTGCTTTTGTTTCGGTAGTTGATATCATTTAATCTCGATAAAACCATGTAAGGTGCTATTCATCCAGGCTTCTATTTTGGCGATAAACCTTTATTTCTACGTCGTCTATTTTATCCTTTATGCTGTTCACGTACTCCTGGTCACATAAAGATGCAGTTGGAACCATTTGCTTTTCCTAATATTCTCAGATGTCAATTCTTCCGATGATAGAATTATTCATGAGTCTGACGTTAATGGAGTAATCATTTTTTCTAATTGGCTGCAATACTTGGTATCGATATAGTCTTTCTTGAAATCTACTCAGGAAGGCATCGCCATGTCCGCTTGTGTTTACCTTACGATGTTCAATCTTGTTTTTTCACTGTGCTATCACACCTTCGCCATGTCTTAATCGTGAAATATTTTCTAAAACATTTGTATAGTCTCAGCTGCAGTTCCTTTTAATACAACAATCAACGAAGAAGTGTGATATTTTTCATTCCTACAATTTCTTGTGGATGCTGTTTCAAATTTAGTTTGAATATGCCAAATGATCTTATTGCATCAAAGTTGGAGGTGTCAATTTGACTGATTGAACATGTTGAACTACTTGTGACATTCCTCTATTTACTTTGTAGTTCAAAAAAAAATATTTTTGAGTCGTTGAATTGTCCTTTGAAATTATTGTTCGTCATGATCAATTTTGGTTTCTAACTTTTGATCAACATGTTGAACCTTTACTTTGACCATTTGAACATATGTTTGAACTTCCTGAATCTCAGTTCTTAAGAACTTATTTCTACGTCATTCTTCTAAATTTCAGTTTGTGTAAGATCATTATTCTTTTATTATTCACAATCCCACCGTTGTCACCAATAATTACGTTTTACTTATTCTCGATTCGTATCACTTTAAACCCTGTTTAATTTCAACCGCAATAATTTACCCAATTATTTTTTAATTTACAACAATAAATAATTCAATATTTTAATCATAATAATTCACTTTTGATTTCATTTTTTCGTTTGGCGGGGCTATGGCACTAATCTTTTCTTACTATTTCGCACAAACATACGCAGTTTATATACCAAAATTACATGTAACTCTAATATTATTTTATTCTACTCTTTGAAATTAGCTTATGCTAATACTACTTCATAGATGTCTCTAGATATAACTCTTTAATCGTAGCAATTTTATACATCAGACGGGAGCAACTGAATTTTAAATAGACAAAAGGGGCTTTCATAAAATGATTTCGAATAGTGGTGATTCAAGATAGAGATCTCGTGATTGAAGAGTTCTTTTACATTGTGTTAACTTCGTTAGAGTCTAACTCTCATTTCAACATCTTGGGCTACTTCAATTTATTGATATTTGCAAGATATTTTGATATTATCAGTAAATGTATAAAGTTTCAAGCACATTAGTGAAAACTGACAAGAGGAAGTAACCCTGTATAATAAACCAAAAATGCAGAACCAAAAAAATAATTAGGGATTAGGACACCAATGACTTCGAAAAGTGACCGAATGGGGTTTCAATCGTTAATTTCCAGCGACCACTATGATTTAGTAGCTCAAAGTTGCACAAAGAATCCTGATAAAAAACCAAACAAAATTGCTGAGCATGTGACATCATACTCACGAACTTGTCTCAAGATAGAACTGGAATCAGCACGTAAGAAATGTAAAAAGTACTGGCTAATAGGACGTCATTCTAAGCTTAATCTATGAGTCGATAATGAAGCCAATTTGGACCTATTGTGTCCAACTCTGGGGATTTATACTAAACAATCAAATCGATTAATTATTCTACGATCCTGAAACAAATTTCTGCATGGGATGCTTACCGCTACGTAAACAATGAGGAATTACACGACGACCTTAAAATTAAATTGGTAATTGATGATCTGATCCAGAAATTCGCGTCAACCACAAAACGTCCACAACAGGTGGTGATGCAGAACATTTTGATGATCTCTGAAAATAATGAATGGATTTTACCTAAACTTATGACATCAAACGGAACAACTTCAGACCCATCAACCATAAAATGCAGTCCATCAAGTTTGTTGAATGAATCTCCCTAGACCCCTAGGCTCCCAATCAGTATGGTCTTTCTTGTAATTTAAGCAAGGCCTGCCTAAATGTCAGTTCAATGAAGCTCTACAATTTTTGAGCTTTTTAAAAATAAAATCATTTTAAACCGTGTTTCTTTTAAGAAATTTTGTGAAGAAATGTGAGATCCGAAGCTAACTGTGGCAGGCTTCCGGTGAAGACTGAGAGCTTTTATTGAATAATTAAATATAACCTTTAGTATGATTGGTCATTGATGGGGTTCATTTTTCGCTAATTTGGGTCCCAAATTTGTCTATAAGGTCAATTACCGAGTTTTCTTAAGAAAAAGGCCTTAATGAAAAAAGCCACTATTTACCAAAAAAAAAATAGATTCTTAAAAGATCACCCTCAAAAACACATTTGGTCTTGGGATGGCACATCTCTAACAAATGTTCCACCTTATTCCACAAAGCATTCATTTCACTAGTATACATGGCTAAACATGGCCGGGTGGCTATTCAAACAGATCACATAATTATTTAAAAACTTGTGTTGACATTTTGATATAAAATTGTGTACGGGTGATAAAACTATAATGTGGTCACAAACGATTAGAAATATTATGAAATAGTTTCTAATCGAATAAACTAAAAACCAATAAATTCCCAAAATAAACTTTTCAAATACCATAAACGTATTAAGAGCCAATAAAATCCAAATAAACTATTAAAATGTTATCGAATATGGTCACAAGGACGAAAGACAGAAAACAACTTTGTACACTTTCATATAGTCCAGGATAAAACTATACAATTTTCACGTTTGTTTTGAAATAGTTTTGAAAGTTGAGGACATTCCTAACCTAAAAATATTATTGCAACTTTATACATGTGGTGTGGGTGGAACAAAAGAATTTTCATACTTTACCAAATGTGTACTGGTGTACAATACATGCTCAATATACATAACTAGAGAGTACAAGAACTGGTAGTATATGATGCAGAAATTTTATGTTGGTAGCATAAAATTTCTGATGACACAAAAAAACTTTTAAGTCATAAACTTTTGTCGAAATTATTTTTAAAACTAAAAATCTACATATTCTAATCGTAATATTATTAGCAAAAAAATCGTTTTAAGATCGCTATAGTATGCAAATAGCTGACGTCAACTAATCTAAAATTCTATTGTGCTCTTAGTATATACGAGAAGACAGTATGTAAGTTTATAGAAACGGATGTAATTAAGATTTAATTTTTGAAAAAAACTTTGCACACAAATATTATTCCAGTTCTAGTCAAAACTACTTTTTAAAAAACTTCAAGAGTTAATTAAAAAGTTTTTGTAATTTTATTTATAGAACAACTTTTGTGCTGGTTGGCACATTGCTCTAACGTATATATATAGAAATAATCGTGAACCGAATTTTGATTTTACCTAGAGTTAATAAATTCACATTTTTTTCCAACCAACCAATCCATAATTTAGTCGTGAGCTTGTAAAGAAGGGTCTGTAATCGTATAGTGAACACGTATATAAAAATAATATCATTTCTTGCAATAACATGGATACTGTTAAGGTGTTGTGTAAAACAAACCTAAATCGGCAGAGTAACTAACTTAAAAAAAACGAGGTGGCTGTGTGGTCTGCACGGCCATAGTGTGAGAAATGATTGTATGGATTTATTAAAATCGGCTTATTTATTACTAGCAACCGCGCCATCGGCGGTGTACAAACGATTAAGTATTGGTCGATGGTACTAGAAATACGATATGAAGGGCAAAAGTCTCTGCGGTGATGTTCCTTGTGGTGTGATATCGAGGCAAGTGCCTCCCGAAGTCGTCGGGTGAGACGCCGCTGATTGAGATCCGTGTTTCGAATTAAACAATTTGAGTTTTACAAATCTATTTTGTTGTTTTTTTATTTTTGTTGTAATCTCTTCATGGTTTATGTTAGCCCCACTGTAATCCCATTCCATGATGCTATATAATAAACTAATTAATTTTAACAGACACTATTTGGTATTTAACATAATTTTTTTAGTGCTAATTTTACTAGCTTTACCTTTATTATTTATTATTTTTACTTAATTTTTATTTATTTTATTATTATTTTTAATTTCAAATAAATTCAAATGGCATCGAATCGAACGCAGTTTTTTTTTTTTTTGAAATTTTGAAATTGGCTACTGTTCTGTCATAGTCATAAAGAGCGACATAGAGAACGATTCTTGTATTTCAGTGAAACCACACTGAAGATGTAAAGTGACATCTATTACTATTAATATGTACTACTTTATATTGTTTCATTTCACACATATTTTAATGTAATTCGCCTAAATGCATGCATTATTGTAATACCAACTTTCATTTGAAAACAAATAATTGCAATAATTAGGCAATTAGAGAGACATTCAGACTGTATAATTTGAAATTTATGTTTTTTTCTTAATTATAATTAATGTAGATATTAGTTATTTTAATTTTGATTTAATTAAATCGCACTGTTCCTTACGCAAACTTTGACACCAAAATTGGTTCGATCAGTTAATACATTCTCTCGCTAGCATGCTAAATCGCTTAAATCAGAGGTTTGCGGCGCGCCCTCCCCCGTCTCTTGTTGACCACAATGTGCAAATACAAAGAATGATGCATCGAGATTAAAAATGAACTTACGCAATGATATATTTAAAATGAAGTAATACCTTATACTTAATGAGTAGTCTCCATGCAAACAAGGACAAATTTCATTCGATTTTCTGAACATGCTAGCCATAGTTCTGAGTTTAAAAAAGTTATCACGTTAAAATCAATTTTAAAGGACGGCTCTGCGAGAAAATCTAAACTACACTGCGTAGTATAAATACTTATAGTACTACCAACATAAGAAAAAACAGTTTACCCATTGATGTTTCAGATGTCGGGTCGATAGAATATTGTCAAAATTTAGGATAAATATATGACATTTAGGCGATTATACATATAAAAATATTTTGATTATTTTAAAACGATACCAATAGCGACATCTAGCATGTAAATAGCCAAACAAACCATGGTTATAGTTATACCAAGGATTTTTTTTGTTTCCTATTTTTTTCCAATATTTGTGTTTGCCGGTCCTGTTTATCTATCTCTTCGTTTTATTGAAAAATTATTGGTTGCATTAAATGCTGAAGTAATAATTTGATGCATTATTGTGATTTGTCATTTCCCACTACAACAGGACTTTTGTTCAGATTGAGTGCTCGAAAAGCGCTCATATTGAACCATAATAAAATCATGTGTCTTTTTGCTATTCAAACAGAAAATAATTAGGAGATACGACGGTACAAGTTAGCTCCGTTAAAATAAAAAAACATTCGCCTCATAATAAATGAAATAAAATAAAATCAAAATAAAATGACATATTACAATTTTGGTTGAACTATAATAGTTTTACAGGGTTTGATCATGAACCACGTCTGTTAAACCCTATAGTCTGTTAAAGGTATATAAGACGCCGTCGATATATAGTATCTAAATATTGTACCATAGCGTTATGCATAATTTTTTTTTTATAAATTATGAATGCATAAAATAAACATGACGTTGTCGCAGTTTAAAATTTATTTAAGTAAAACAACAAGTCATAACCTCACATAAATAATATGTCATTGTGAAAAATTCAATACGAAATGTGCACGGAGCATGGAAAATATGCAAATGATGAATAAGAAAAAATGCATTTTCGTATTGCAAACACACAGAGCTGCACGGAAAATTTAAATTTTCTAAAGAAATTCGTTAAGAATTTATTTCATTGATATACAAAACACAGTTATATGTGTACATACAAGACGCTCGCGTACACTAAATTTTGTAAAGAATTTTTTTTTTACAGTTTGTACAAGGAGTAGAAATAATTTGTAAACATTTCGTTGGTTTTGTTTATTATTTATGAGTTTATTCAAATGATTGATGTGCATTTGAAATGAAATTTACGAACCTACACAAAACTGAAAACATTTCGTTTGTTGCATATTTAACATTTGACCGTGAATTTGATTTGTATATTTATCGAAAATCGAATGTGTTGATTGAAATTTACATGTTTACGATTGTGGAATGTTTGCGACATGAAAATTACTTTGAAAATTATTGATGGCAGATAAACAATTTATGGACGGTGAATGAAATTTATGGACTGTTCGTGCTGAAAACGAGTTTTTTTTTTTATATATATATATTTTTGAAAAATTTGTTTATTTTTTATTATTTTTATAGAAATTGGCTCGTGTGGTCGGAGAGGTTTAAATTTGAAACGCTTTTGATTTGAAAAAGTGATTGAGTTTTTACCTAGACATGTAAACTGGCCAACACTAGTCCACGAAGCATAGAGATGGCATATCAAAAGGTAAACTTTGACTTCTTGGGACCTTACTTCGTTAAAAACCTGGTGTTTAAGAGTTATGGGCCATTATTTTAGGTTTGTACTACTCAAACCACTACGTGACGCTAGTTCTGCTAAACCAAAAGTAACTTAGAAAAAGGTATTCCCCTTATATTCTGTCCCAATAGTAGTCCATTAAAAAATATTTAATCTCGTATATTCACCGCAATCCAATACTTCGGAAGGAGTAAACCGAAAAATACTCTCAGAAATCAAACCTTATGTTGACGGCAAACCGCAAAATTGGGACAAACTTCTTCACCAAAACGTAAATGCCTTACGAAATACTGTCTACCTCCTACGAACACCAGTTGACAGATTCTGACGTTCTCTATTGGATTTTGTAGGGAATTTATTAGGAAATTTATTTGTGTACTATACGCAGGTTGAAATTATACATGAAGAGTTCGTCGAGGAAATGCTACAACTATCATCTGCAATATTTGGTTGTTTAAAGCTATGCAGAGCAATTTTATTAACCTGTTTTCCGATGTATCATGGTAGAGCTAGTACAAATTGCCCCATTACAACCTACCGACAAAATTCCTTGGATAAAAGTCTTCAAGCTGCTAACAACCGAAGCTGGGGTAGGTCAAGACCAAGTGTTCTTTGAGGTCCAACAACTTTTGTTGCATCAAGATAACCTTCAAGAATTTAGTTTCATCCTAAAAGAACAAAGTTCTTAAGCTAATTAGAAAAGTGCATATTTCATTTGGGCACTGTAGAAAACTTGATTGGAGTATGATGTCATTTGTGAAATACAACTTGAACAAGTAAAACTTTTCATACCAGTCCATTCCAGTCAACTTATCTATATAACGCGAACTTTGCAAGAAAAACTGAGAGACATATATCCTCTTGTTGTTTAAGCTCTAACAGATCAAACGTTGAGCTCAATCGAACAATCGTTTCGATCGAACAACTCCAACAATAAATTTGCATGCGATGTCAACTCGTTTGATCATAAACCGTTGGAATAGGTACAATTTATCTCAAATTACGTTTAGACAATTCAAAAGTTTGGGAATTTTAATGTTAACGGTACAACGGACAGTAAAACACGATAGTACGCACCAGAATTCGTTCCCTGTGTAATCGAGAGCAAAATATATGACATTTAGGCGATTATACATATACAAATATTTTGATTATTTTAAAACGATACCAGTAACGACATCTAGCACGTCAATGGGCTAACATACCATAGTAGTACTATGTATATTTATATTATGCCCTAAGGCACTTGTTCACTATAGAGACCCTAACAAAAACATTAAATTTTATGTTTCCTAATGAAAAATTTATATATTATAAACATTTCTGGAAATTAATTTAAATTTAGTAACGCGCAAAACGTAAATAATATTTTTTTTTAGGATCAAACTGTTGGCCCTCTCATGTGTCCTGATCCTAAATACAAAAAGTTAAAATTAAATAAAAACAAAAAAAAAAGGTTTCATGCTTTTCCTGATAAAAGCTTTAGGGTAAATGAAAACTAAATAAGGTAGTGATATTTCCATTTGTATGTCTACCGGGTGAGTCGATTACATTGGCACTTTTGAGCTATCAAAATTGTTTACTGCTTATTTGCTCTAAAAATTTTGCGTTATATTCAGTTGTTTCAAAATATCGCAACTGTCTCGAGACGGTAATTTGAAACATAACCGAAATCTATTTTACCACTCTTAACTAATTTAACCACTAATTCGGAACCCAACAAAATGGCCGATTTCTATCGATGGCTCTCTACAAGGTACTACGTTTAAAAAGTTTATCCGCACTAATCTATGACTAACTCTTTGACAAACGTTAAAATATTGCCACAAACTGGAACTAGGATCTAAAGATAGTGCAGAAAAGTTTCTCAAATAAGAACTTATTAAAAAACATCTGCTTGATGAAAAGATTTTGAAACTCATAGGGGTATTGAGGTCAGAAAACAGCCAACCTCAGAGCAGCCAACCTTAGGCATTTTCACACTTCACTTTCATTCCATCACTGGAATGAGGAAATTGAAAAGAGACGTTTGAAGAAAATCTTGCTCTTTTGAGTAAAACGGTCGTGAGACCAAAATAAGCAGGAACGACTATTTACAAAGAGTAAATTTATAATCAAAGTGGTACCTCTGGTAAATTATGGTAGATGGAGTCCTTAAACTTGATTCTGAAAATGTCTACCATTACAACGTATTTCACTCCTAAAACCATCAAACAACCCAACAGAATGCTTTGAATGGCAAGATGGTATCGGAGATTCATTCATGACATTCTATTGACAAATCTTGTTTAAAAAAATCGTAAGTTGGAGTGGAATGGCCTGGCCCGGAGATCTTTCGTAGAGTTCAAAACTGCACTATCTACTGCTTCGGTCCTTTTCAACTCCAATTGGAGTCAACCATTTTTTATTCAGTGTGATGTATATATGAACATTAAACAAAAAGATCACATTAAATCTTAACCTAATTCAAAATCAAACTGCCGTACCTTTAATGACAAAATCCTTATTCAGCTCCAATTCAAAGCTGACTTGTCTTCTGAGAATTCTTGTTCTCAAATAATCCTTAAATACTCATTTTGATTAGACAGCAACTTTAACAGCAACTTTAACGGAATCAAGGTGCTAATTTCGTCTATGACCACATGGCGACCTTAACGCTTCTACCCGATGGGTGTGGATTTTACAAGACTTATGGAAGATGGAAACTAGTTCAGTCGGCAGACTCTTAATCTCATACGATCGTATATTCGATCCCCACGTTGGGCGCCATTAAAACGGATCCAGCTTCCGTTACAAGTTAAATGACTCAGCCTATACGAAGATACATAATATTATATATTTATATATAGAACGATGACATGATATTCATGTTTTACGCAAACTGAATTAATAAATAACGCGGATTTTTGCAAATTTTTTATTGGCTACACAATTTATATATTTAGATCCTTTTGGCGTAAAATAAAAAAATATTATGGCAGCATTTTTTTATTTCAGAAATTATTACGATTCATTATAAGTCACGAAATTTTATTTTTGATTTCAATCATAACTTTTTTTTTGCATAAATCTGCCATATACGTGTTTTTACAATGATCCGTGCCTATATGCATAAATCTGTAATGTATCGAACTTTTTAATCATATTAAATTATTTTATTACTGCTGTATAAAGAGTAGTAAAATATTGTGGGGTAAAGCTGAGTCATCTTCCAAGACATTTTTATGATAGATTTATTTGTCGTAACCATGATCGCTACATTTTCAGCTATTTAGTCTGTAACTCTGTGAAATTTATTGAAAAAATTGTCTACCCTACAAAATTGTACATTATGGTTACAAGTTATTTAGGATAGTACACCGGAGTGTCTCCGGTCTCCTTGTCGTTCTCCAGAGCCACAATTAGAAAATGTTCAAACCGATTATTCTAAGCTTACATTATACATCATTGCGACTTCATGACGTCATTTCACTTAAACATTATCATAGCCGATATCTATCGAAATATTTAGAAAACAAGTTTCGTGATGAAAAAACTGGAAAGCAGATCTTCAATTCTTGTAAATCAATTTTACTGTGTCCATTTTCTATTGAAAAGAAAGTTTTACCATAAGATTATCCTTCAAATAGCATGAGCACCACTTGAGCATATGATCAATGTGAATTTACAGTGTAAATATGCATAGTTCTACCATAGTATGTTAGCCCATTGACGTGCTAGATGTCGCTACACGTATCGTTTCAAAATAATAAACATATTTTAAAATCGCCTAAATGTCATGTATTTATTCTAAATTTTGACGATATTCTCTGATATCCTTAAATCACATGCTATATACATCTATTATCATACTATTACATCTATTATCATACAGAATGGTAAGTGTTCTGCTGTTTTAAAACAGCCGGATGTGATATTGAAGCAATTCTTCGATAAAAGCCAAACCCATATAGTTGCACTGGACGGAACCAATTCAAACAAGAATTGGAGAACAGCCAATCCAAAACCTTCATCTTCAGTCGCCATTCTACAAGGGCCCTCACATTTAGGGGCTTCAAATGAATAGAAATCAAATTTTGAACAAGATCAGCTTCTTCGCAATAGAAACTAAACAAGTGCATAAATAACGCAAGACGTCAAAATGTGCTTGTGGTATAATCTAATAAATGACACATAAGAGCTACTTAATACCGCAGGCAGCCGAGATCAACTTCAATAGAAGATACAGAAATTAAATGTCAGGTTGGCGCAAATAGAACAACTATGCATGAAGGCATATTAGTAAATTTCAAATCTAAGAGAAGATTATTACTTGTTGTAACAACACAAGGATTAAGTTAGAACCGGCCAAGCTATTCAAACCATTAGGTTGGCTAGCTCCGATAATAATACAAGCCAAAATCTCAATGCAAACTCTATGGATCTGTGACGTTTCGTTAGACCAACAGTTACTTGTGGATGTGGAAAACAAATGCCAAAAGTATTTTAGAAGACATAAAAATCCCAAGATGGAATATTTTCTACCAAAATTTCGAAGAAGATTGATCAAATTTTATCATATTTTTAGGCAGAATCCAAGATAGTACTGAGTTGGTTAAAAAACAAGCCCACACATTTTAAACATTTGTAACAAATCGAATCTTAGGAATCCAAAAGGTGTCTACTCCATCTCAATTGTTCTACGTTAAATCCTCTGATAACCCAGCGGATTGTGTATCCAGAAGCATTGAAACAAGTCAATTGATCATGCACAATTTATAGTGTTCCGGTCCAAATGAAGTTTTTGAGATTTTAAGAACTGGAGTCTATTATTCGGGTCCTTTTTTGATTCGCAATATAAAATTAAAAGGTTATAAATCACACTAAGTGTATTTATCAACAAATGGCACTTCAAAGCCGAGCTTTACCCATTTCGAAGACCTCTGAGAGGCAACAGTAAAATCGATGAAACAACACTTAATAAAGGTTAAATGAGGACCTTCCTTTATATCGCCATTTCTAAATTAACATAAAACATAAATTCTACCAATCGTCGCAAAATCATCCCAGAGTCGTATATTTTCCAAAAATAACATTATTTGAAACATAAAAAATAATGTACCTCTACTCTTAAACCCATTTCCTGGCTTATTTCCGATTAATCCCAAATTATTTATCTCAATTAACAGATTCATCATCCTTTTGATCAATAGCAAACATTTTAATTTACTAAAAAATAATTCTCTGTTTAACATTAAGTTAAAAAAGGTTAAGAACCTCAAATCAAAAACTTTTTTACTCTCCAGAGACCATAAAAATAATATTCTTAAACAAAACTAATTTATTTACCCTGCCCCTTTTAGTTCCATGCCATGGAAATATCTTAAAGTTATTTTTTAATATTACTATATTAAAAACAGGGATACAGGGTTCGTTTGATAAGTCTTCTTACGACATTTGATTTTGACAGCCATTTATTAAAAGAGCTCAGAAATAAAAACATTTCCATTGTTATAATTATATGGCCTCCACAATTGTGTAGTTTAACGAAATGAAGTAGTCTGCTATTTTACGACCCTTCCTCTAGAATTAGAACTCTTTTAAAGGACATTAATGTCAAATCGCTATAAAAATTTTAGCTCGACAGTTTACCGATTGTGCAGCTGTAAATGAGTGAATGAAGTATCGAAAAGTCAATTAAACTTTTGGCGCGTCAAAAAACGACGTAAAAATTTCATGAAAATTAGATTAACGTCGGTGCTGTTTTAATTTCCAGCGACATGAGCAAAAAAGGAAAACAGTAGCTAACAGGTATCTAATCATTTTATTTTCGGTTTGGCCAATTTAAATGAGATTAGCATCTGTGCAATATGATCAAAAGTATTAGGATTTTTATTTTATTATACAAAAAAAAATTAATTTTCCATACCACACTATTTATAAATTAACATACACAATTGTGTAACCTAATTTATATAGATACACAAATGTGTCACTAGCTTTTTTTCTTTACAACAATTTTAATTTCTCAAACAAACTCAATTTTCGTTTTATTTGTAATTCTGTCAAATTACATGTTAAAATGTTAACTAGAAACAAACCTACACAATTGTGTTAAATAATATAGACACCCAATGTTTTCCTCTGAAAACTGATTTTACATAATTGACATAAATGTCTAGAATTGAATACAAGTTGAAGTATGCATGTTTTATCACCAAATTTTACCTACACAATTGTGTAGACCAACTCTATTAAATTGCATAAGGTGAAACAATCTCCGGCAAAAATCAACGTCAAAAATACAATGAATTATATTTCAAATAGCTTCTACAATATCCCTAATATTTAGATTTAGTGGCTGTAATTGGTAGAGGCCAAATATCTATCATACGACGTTCGTATTTTACCAAAAAAGAAACTCACAAGGTATATGTATAGTTTAAAATTGATTAAGACGATAAAAATATAATTTTAACGTAATTACCATATTCTTATAGCATAATGGTACTCGTATTTACAGTTTAGCGACGAACATGGTACTGCAGTGTTGAGGGTGATAATGAAAATTGATTAGATTACTCGCGTTTATATAGAGACTCGAGTGGAGCATAAAATCTATGTTTATACGAGTAAACATAAAATATTGTTGTTGTTGCGCATAATTTAATTGAGTCATCAGTTTTAATTATTTCATTACGTTTAATCAGTTAAATTTCCTTTTACATCGTAATTAAGATGTACAAGGATATTTAAATTATTTATGGTAATCTCTGTTCTGGCCTATTAAATATCAAAGATTTGGGTTTTTGTTTGGAATTATACTTGGTGGAAGATCTGTAATGCGTTTTCTCGCCTTTTTCGCGTGACATCCGGTGTACCTCAAGTCGGTCATATTAGTCCTTTACTATTCTCCGTTTAGCGTAACCCACACATTTAATTATAGATTTCATTCAAAATTAAACCGTTTATTTTGAATAATGTGGGCCCGTGACATATGTCCAACTAATGCGCATTGAATTTTAATTTAAAAAGATGAAACCTAATTCCATACCAGGGCTCCCTATAATCCTATCTAGAAACATGCTAATGTTTCTGTAATCTGTCAATCTGTGTTATATTAAGCAGTGCCAACAACTACAACAACAAAACAATCGCGATACAATTTTTTTTTTTTTTTTTTTGAAGAGAATCCGGAAAATGTTTCGTCTTTTGTTTTGTATACATCAAGGCAAATTAAAATGCTTTTAAAAAATAAAAACAAAATGTACTTTTTGTTTTGTCGTGCTTTGTTATAAAACTTAAATCTTTAAGTAATCTTTAAGTTAAGTTTTTTTTTATGCTTTTAAGAAACAAAAAACAAAATGTTTCCCGCACTGAATATAATTAAAGCATAATTATGCTTGTACTGGTATACAATATACATCCGACCGTACGAAATTAGGTCTGTCACACCCTGTAGTCAATCGAATAAAAAAAGAATATATTTAGTTCCTAAAATTCCCGTAATTGATTCGCAATTAATATCAATTCGAACTAATTAATTAGATTTCTTCTTTTTGAACTGATGCTGAGACCGGAACTTTTTTGGCATTGTACTTATAAAATTCTTGGTACAAATTCGTATTATTCGCTTTAATTATACATAACACGAAAATTTGTTTAACAAAATTATCAAAAAAAAAAAAGAAAAGCAAGAAGAAGAACTGAAAAACAAGAAAAACTGTTGGGAATTAACCAAAATAATATTATGTTTTGGAAATACAACCCAAAGACATAAATTCTCCTTTGGTCCTTGTATTCTATATATGATATACAAAATTTTGTGTCTTCTAATTGATATGAATGTCACTTGACCTCCTTTTTACTGTTTGTTAATTTTTCCGTCGGGTGATGGATTAGTTTCCGTTAATGTTGTGGGGATGTTTTTATTGGAAATATTTTTTTTTCGTTATACTCGGGCTAGCATATGGGTAGAAAAATAAAATAGTTAATATATTTTTTGGCAGTGGTAGTCATAAATATTATTGGCGTTACCTGATAAGTTTACAGTAAAGATAACCTCCTCCATTGTTTTGAGAAGAATTACTGCTTGATAGTGATGAAAGAATGACGTTCTTTGCAATCGCACACGATTAGTAACTACATGAACTCATTCAAGTAAAATGTTTTGAAATCAAAGCCATCAAAGATGGCTTAGAGTTTCCGATTATCCCTTGACGACATGAATGGACATTTTAACATTCAAATCATCTGAAGGGTCCACACCACTTTTAGTTTATTTTGGTTTTACGAAATGTTTATTCAATTAACTTATTATTCCATGATGCATTCGTTTAATACTTAGAGTAACGGCATCTACCTTAAAATTGATCAACTTAAAATTTATTGTAAAACTTATTGTAAAATTAAAGGACACTTCTATCAAAACATTTGGTACAAAATATTGGTCTTTCGACTTTCACCCTTTCGTTTTTGCAGAAATTTATCGGCTTCATAATTCACTTGAATATCATTTAATTTACCATTATATTAAACCATAGATTAAGATATAATAAAGATGTCACATACACAAACAACAAAAATGTATATCTAGAAATACAAATATAGAAAGTAAAAATAAAAAGAAGTGACCATTTTTCTTGGTTACTGTACCATGGAGGTTTCTAAAATATGCATTCAACAATGGAAGAATAAAAAATAAAACCAAGTAGCCTTTCTCTACAATGAAATCTTTATTTGTAGTTGGAAAATATATTTGTGTACTTTGTATATATTTTATTCAAACTATAGTAGTATCCGTTAGCATATTAGAGGTACCCGTCACTTACTTTTGTTTTGTTCTAATTGGAACATCTTTTTATATCTTAATCTATGATTAAACTAAACTTCTATGCTATTAAGCTCTTGGATAAATAAATAAAGGCTTATTCACTCTTGTTTGATTTAAATTAGATAACTTGATAAAATGCACTTGGATCCAGAGCTAAGTCTATAGATTGTTGGTTAGTTTACCTAGCCGAAAAGAAACTATATGATAGATACTAACTACTTTGCAAAGGTGGCGACATGAGTTATCAGAGCAAGATTTTCAGACAGTCGATAATTTTCTTGACATTTTAAATAAATATGTGATGAAGTCTTAGTACATTGTTATTCCACCAAATATCAACTTGTGGATGGATTCTACAACAGTCCTTGCGTCGCTGACAAACACATCGAGGGAAGTAAATATATTCGTATTCAACCGAGTTATGGAAATATTAGACTCAAAATATTCAGCAATGGCTCTAATTGTTTCCATTAAAACACAATCCATCGCAGAAATTGTTTCTTGAGGCGTTTTGCCTGATGAACAATTCTCTTGACAATGTTGTGAGGTAGAAAGACCTAGACTGGCTTCACCAATAACCATATTAAAACTCCAAAGCCAGTCAAAAAGGCAAAAAGGCAAGATTTTACCACAGAGGATCAAGAGAAATCCGATGCCAATACAAATTTGATAGTCCAAGAACTTAACGAAGACAATTTTCATTTTCAAAACTCGAGTTATTGGTCCTTTGACAACAGCGGAGTTGAACGAATTTGAAACGTTCAATAGACTATACTAAAGCATTGACAGACAACATGACACCAGAACAATGGGCACTAGGTTGTATTAACGAGGTTTATCCAGGCCGAAATGATATTATTCTTGTTGTGACCATTAAAACCTCAAAAGGGTTTCTAAAGCAATCCATCATGAAAATTTGCATATTGCCAATAATTGACTCGTCCACTTCGTCAACGGTGCCGACATATTGAGTACATGATGCGAGCTGCTACACATAAAATACAATGCAGTAACATTTAAACCGCACTTTTAATCTATTTTGGTTTGATGTAATTAACTACAGATATAAAACCTTACAAATGTTTTTAATTACTTTGAAAGAATCAATAACATTTTTGGTGTTGAAGTTTGTGATTGCATCTTTCGTTGCGCCTTCCATTTCTTTTCGGATACTCTCCACCTCAGATATACGAATATTATTTTCTGTTTCAAAAACAGAAAATAATATTTTCCGGTTAAATCCCATTTTCTCGACGATCTTTTTAAAATCGCTTTGCAGGGGCAATAAGGTATTGTCAAAATTCAAATTCTATGAAGTATGTATTTTGAATTTGTCACTAGCTAAAAATTTGTATTCATTGTCATTGAGCAGTGCTTTTACTTATATCCTCTCGTTGAAAACCATTACATTTGCCTCGCGTCGTCCTGTAAATCTTTAATATAATTGTTAAATTACATCAGTTTTGCTTTTGAAGTTTTGACGTTCTCTCCACCTTAAGATTATTTTAAATTGATAATTTATCTTTTAAAGAAATTGGAACTCTCCCTTTTTCGTTTATTTTGTTTATACAGAGGGATCAAGTTACTGTGAGACGATCGAATATGTTTTTCCTTTGACAAGTAAATATTTTGCAATATTCTCTATTAGATTTAATAGACGGTTTCAATGTTATTTCAAGGTCATTTCTATTACACTTATAAAGTTTGAATAAAGTTTATAGATAATCTTCTTTTCCACCTCTGCTATTTCGGTCCTCTGCTCTGTTTTGATCGTTAACATCTTAATCTAGTTCAACAATCTTTTAAGATTGTTGGTATTTATATTTTAATTGAGAAAAGTATCTTCTATGTTTTAAATTTTAAATAACTATACACACCTCCCACTGGAGTGTTTATAGTTATTTAAAGTTTAAAAGTGAAATTTTTAATAAAAAACTACACCTTTTATCAATTTGTATACCTACAATTAATGTGTTCCTTAAATAATGCTGATATATGTAAATGACACTCAACCACTATATATAGGTTAACCCCCATTAAAATAAATACGAAACTTTTACAATTCTCACCTCCGGATTAAATCATTTGAATAAAATATGACTATACCTCCCCTCTTTACCTCTTTCAAATTAAAAATTTACATAAAAGCTTACTATTTAAAATATTTCATTTTTAGTTACGATTTATTCAGCTGTGCCAATCTATCATCCATGAAAAAATTCTAACCGAACGAAACGCAAAGTACCAAATAAATTAAATGTTGAAACATAAAATCTTCAAATGTTGTCACCCGATATCAAAACACTACACAGCGGAAAATCGTAAAATTAATTAGCTACTTAATGTCAAATTAATTATAATTAACAGTAAATGTAATCATTTTTACAGGTTTATGCACCTGGAAGTATTGTAAATAATTTTTGTAATACGAAGTTTGTCACCCTAGTCTCGAATGGCAATAGACATGAATGTAAGTAGTAATGTGCAATTCGACAGCAAGAAGACAATTATCATCAAGCAAGGCACCAAATATCAATTTATCTGTCGATTAATTTTAATCTGTATACAATGTCGTATAAAAATTTAATTTATATATATATATATATATATATATATATATATATATATATATATATATATATATATATATATATATATATATATATATAAAATATGGCACAATATAATGACAGTAGACAACTGAATGCACCAACAACGAATAAACAAATGCTAAAATTAAAGTCTCGTCACCAGATGGTGGCGTCAAGACAAATATTTCAAGAAAAGTTTAACTTCAACGAAACAAAAATTTAATCAAAAACAAATTAAAATTCAATTAAGGAAGAAAAACTTTTGTATGTTGCAGCAACTGTCTTAACTGAGTTGGATTATTAAAAAAAAAATAACCTAATCACCATATTTGGTTGCGGTGGAATTGTAACAACTTGTCGACTGTTTGGTAAAACTTTCAATTACAATAATTTAAAAAAAAATAATTTTTACAACTACTATACGAAACGTCGACAACGACATGACTTACTCGTCAAAGTCATTTCGCCGAACAATTGAACAGGGGAAAATTTAAATGAAAACTCTAACATTAACAATGAACAAAATTGAATATTGATTTACTTTTATGTGTCACGAAGGTAACGGTTACAATATTTTTTCCAATACAATTTACGCTATCACTTTTCTGAAAGTATATTGTACGTTTTGTTTACACTGAAAATAATTTTCAATAGAAGAATGAACCAAACACGAACTGCCCTTCACTTACAACTCAGGTCCTAACATAAATATGTAGTTAATTATCCTATCGGAGACAATTTGATGAGCGGTTTCAAAACCCTTAGACGATACTGTCAAATAGTTTGGTTAATCATTCAACATTCGCAAAAGTAACACACCATCTGGAAAGGATAATCGATTTCAGCTCTAAGGGTATAAGCTGGTTCATCAACACAATAAACCAGTGGAAATTAGTGACTCTCAACAAACCATTAATACGACCAGCACAGCAACATAACAAGAAGATAATCCAAACCGGCCGACATCAACTTTTGCATAAAAGAATCAATAAAAAATTTACATGTTAAAATAAAATACGCTACTACGTTGGTATAGCTATTATAGCTCCAATACACAACTCCGAGAAATCATCTGACTGTCCAACAAGCTATAGACCAATCTCACTCCTATCAAACAAAAATTTACAAAAAATTCGTATTATATAAAATTCAAAACCACTGTACCAACAACATCTCATTTCTATCAATCAATTAAGGTTCCGTCCATCACATTTAACTGGCTACGTTGCAATAATTTTAAAAACCGACATTGCATTAAAATTAAATCAAAAAATAATAACGTTGGCAGACATGTTTATATGGTATCGATTAATAAGGTCCGATTCTCAGAGATGGCATCTCAAATGAAAAATCTTTATGACTTTACTGTACTATGAACGAAGTTTGTGTTCTTTTTCGGTGAACTTTATAATTCTAAACAATGCAATATAATAAATAATGATCCGTCATTTAAGCGCTGTAGCATCAAAAATCACCACTACTAAAATGGAAATTAAATAAAACTATTAAAGCTCTGAAGTGAGCCTACACAGAAAAAGCAGATTAAGGAATCTAGAATAACCTGAATGAACTCTTAGCAACCAAAAAACATTATTAAATGGAAGGCAATAAATTTCACAAATTATGTTTATGCATAAAAATTTGGAAACAGGTAAGTAAGCCTTTACAGATTTTCAAAAATAATGTTATGTTAATTAATAATGTTATGTTATGTTAATCTCGCATGAACATGATTTTATTTCTGCATCAAGATTTTCATTATTACCCTATGAGCCAGTTCAAGAGAGTGAATAATTATAATGTCCCAACTTACAGAAAGTAAAGTTTGGAAAGTTTAAAATTTTCAAAACATTACCATAGTAGGCAACAGCTTAAACAATTTTATGTAAATATAGGTATAGTGTTCTGCTCGTGTTACAACTTACAGTGTAAATCGAAATAATTTATAATACTTTGAAAATAAATAATTTTTAAAGATTATTTTTTTCAAGTTTCTATTCTCCTTCAACGGTAATATTATGATTATTCATCCGTCTAAATAAAATATAAAAAAATTATATTTCCATTTATTATGATTAAATATTTGAAGTTTATTCGTCTCGTATAATACAGTCAACTACGGTTCAGATTGGTATATGTGTGCAAGTTTTCACATAGATATTTTCATCATAATTTATACCATAACAATTCTGCATGAACTATTAATGCGATAACACGTATCTGTTGACGATTTTCACGAGTTTATTATATACTTGGTGGATATTTATCTATTTATTGCTATAAGCGTATTAAATCGATTTATGTATCATCATCAAAATATTTTAATACTTAGTATATCTTTAATATACCGCTTATAACCAAGCATATTGCTTACTCGTCACATCTGAATATATCGTTACAAAGAATTATAGAAAATGCAACAATTTGTTTGTTTAAATAGATGCTTTCAAGGTTATTTAGAGGTCAACAGTTTTACCGACCTTTTAATTTTAATATTTTTCATAGAAAATTTAAATGGATTTAAATTGAAATGGGTGGTCATAATAAGGGTTAAATACTCTTTAAAACAGCACAATTTTTTTTAATATCCATTCGTGGACATTAAAATAAAATCGTGGAAAATAAAAAAATTTTAATTAACATTTAGCAAAAAAAAGTTGATTATATATAGTTTATAATTAATTTTTCTTATAAAAATTTACTTTATAGTGGAGCAATTTGTTACACAATCTTTTATTAATTTAATCACTTTATAGACTTTATTGCTAATTTCTCAATTTATTTTCATTTCAACACAAAAAAGAAATAAATAAATTGATTTTGACAGTAGTGCTCTTACGATTTTCTTATTTTCATAAATTAAAAATTTTACAAATATATGTATATATATATATATATATATATATATATATATATATATATATATATATATATATATATATATATATATATATTTCGTGTTAAAATTGAATCCAAACATTCGAAAATTCTTGAAAACCATTAGTTTGTTGGCCGAAAATTTAGA
The DNA here is from genome assembly GCA_963556175.1 of Tipula confusa. Taxonomy (NCBI): domain Eukaryota; kingdom Metazoa; phylum Arthropoda; class Insecta; order Diptera; family Tipulidae; genus Tipula; species Tipula confusa. Next base: position 13,828,267 of record OY744476.1, on the reverse strand, counting down.
AATTTGTTACACCCGTCATAATATAAATACACATAGTACTATACCATCATCAGATAAAACCAGTTTACCCATTGATGTTCCAGATGTCGGTTCAATAGAATATTGTCAACATTTAGTATAAATATATGACATTTAGGCGATTATACATATACAAATATTTTAATTATTCTAAAACGATACCAGTAGCGACATCTAGCACGTCAATGGGCTAACTAATATACCATGGTATTACTATGTGTATTTATATTATGCACCCGTGCATCGGACAATCAAAATTTTCAAAAAAAACTCAAATGTTATTCTTGAAACCTTGAATTGTTTGTGGATCATTGCTATACACTTTCCACATCAAAAATCTCCAAAGAAAATGATAACAAGGTGAAAATTAGCTCGGTCTGAAAAGATGATTTTTCAGCAAAACGAAATCGTTGTGATAGTGTCAGCTGGCTTCAATTGTTGAGTTGATTTAATTTTGTAAGGACGCATGAGTAAATCAACATTTAAACTTCATTGTAAAATGCTTGGCTCTTTACGATTATGTTCAATTAAAGCCGCTGATATACTGCTTCAGGCTCCGTAGGACGTCGGTGTTGTCCATAATTATCTTGAAATTTACAAAACGTTTTTTTTTATACAGAACGACCATTTTCATAATAAATTTGGATAACCAAACCGCTTTCTTGTGTTTTAAACGGACTCATGGCTATAAATGACAGAGTTACTTTTTGATAAGAATAGAAGCAACTGTATTTTAAACAGCAGTATTTATAGGGTTATGTCAATTATAAAATAATAAAAAAAGATCAAACTTTTAAGCTTGCAAATTAGTTTAATTCTTATAAGATGTATATATTTTACCTGCGGTTAAACAAAATGCGCTCAGAATTTACTTCTCGTGTTAATGTAAAAATAGCGTCCAACTACAAACGTGATCTGACCTATCTTTTAAAGTGACCATTCGAAACAAATTAAATATTTACTGAACACTAAGCCTGTTGTACGGAAGTTGAGTGCTGAAAAAACCATAATTTAGTGATAAAATTGACATAAAAACAAATGAAATTGAGAATCATTTTACCCTATATTTTATGTAACTAATGGCGATTTTCATTGGCGAAAAAAATAATCTAGATTTGATCTATGACAGATTTGTAGTTTTATTGGGGAAAAACAATTAATTTTTTCTTGATCTAGATCAATTTTATATAATCTAGATTTTTCGCTAAATTTGTTCAACACCAACATAAAAAGAAATATCAATTTTGACAATTCACGATTTTTAGATGTCATCCGTAAATTTTCGCTTTCTGTGGTGGATTACATTTTGATATTTTATGGTAAACGCCGGGCTATTTTTACTTTCAAAATTTTTTTTTGTTGTGTTTTAATATTAATTTTGACAAAATATGACAAAAAAAATTCGCTACTACAATGACATAAAATCAATCTTTCTACACTTTTCATTGGAGACAAAAATTCGATTTTTTTGATAGAAACCAATGGAAATCAACATAAAGTTAAAACTTAGATCAAAACGAAACAAAATTTTAACGTGGTCTCAAAATTACTCTTCTTTTCAAGTGAAATAGAAATGAAATAATTTTTGGAAAATAAATTTTTTTGGCAAACTAGTTTTCAAGTGTTTTCGAAGCCGTCAAAATAAACAGAAACAAAAATTCTTCTAAATACCGAACAGAAAAAAAAATAAAATAAATTTGAACACTACCACAATTTTTTTTTATGTTATTGAAAATGTCAAAATTTCACACGAAAAGAATGTTCAAAACATTCCATTGCATCTGTCCTGTGATCGAAACTCTCCCAAATATTTCGTGATTAACTTAAAGTTCTACTTAAAGGTATAAACAGAGCCAGAGCGACAACGACGATCGTCGACGCCTGTCAAATTAAAATGCACTAAAAGCATAGTATGCTAACAGAAAAATCGACGGTAGCGACGACGATTTTTCCGTTGAAATAAATTACTCGTAATAAACTTCAAAACATTATTTTCGTGTGAAATTAGGTTGAAAAATTTTGCGCGCCATCTCTGATGTATAGAAAACAACTAACTTTTTTCGCTGTTGGAAAATAGAAACGAAAATTTTTGTTTCTAATTTCGTCTTGGTAAAATCGTATGACAATTTCGCGCGAAATCGATCTTAGTACTATAACCTTAAACATGATGCGTTTTAAAATGTTTTGTTCATCGAGAAACGCCTAAAGAAAACTGGTGTTCGGATTTTCTTGTCCTTCTATGATTAGACGTCATCATGAAACGTTGTAGAAAGAACTTGAGATTAGCCCAGGTTTGCAAAGTTTTATTCGCCGAGAATTGTATTGCATTATTTTGGAAAAAGTTTAATAAATAAGAAATCGAACTAAGTGTAGTTAAAGTTTCCATACATAACGTCGGATGGACATTTATGATTTGACAGATCGGGCTACTAATAAATTATGATCGACCACACTGTTCTGCTGTCGTGATTAATCTCGCAGAGAGTGATGTACTTTACTGCTAAACACCCCTGTTTTCCCTAACATTCATGCAATTTATATACCGCCGTATTTTTATGGTATCGATGATATCTATTGACCTTCAGTCGATATGGAAAATGATACCAGAAACCGAGACACATGGAATTTTAATCAAATTAAAAAAACGAAAGGTCGTAATGTTGTCTCGTCTTTCACTGTCAAATAAATGGAATGCTACAGTCATAGGTCAAACTTGAGATGAGTCTAAGACTTTCTTTGTAGCTCCCAGATGCCCTGAAACAGTTTTAAAGCCCTCATTCCAATCAAATCCTAAATTTATATTTACAAACATTGAAATAAAGTTGATTGTTAATCAAATTTCTTGACGACCCATAGTAATAATATTCGGTTTTAAGCAGGCATGACCTTTAGGTTCGTGCGTTAATTATTTGCAAGATATTACTGTCATTACTGGTTCTAACATATCGATTCAGATAATTTTTTGAATCCTCATAGTGGTCATCTCGCTGTTCCGCTTCGCTCAATTTAAAAATGTGTGATTAAATGGAAGTGAATCCAGAAATAAATTGCACCGGCCGAGCCGATCTGGCCTGCAGATTCTTTATATTTATAAAAGCCAATTATTTTGGGCTCTATCTACTATTTTGAGATTTGACATAGTGGCTTTTTTCTGCAAAAAAATTTACCTCAACGTAAAGATTCTTTAGTAGTATATCTTAAGGCTGGCCAGTGATCGGTAATCCTAGATTACGATTAATGAGTAATGGCTAAATATTCGCATATCGGTCGCCATGCGCCCAAGGATGTAAGCCAACTCAAAGATAAAGACTCAATTCACAACAATTTGAATGATCTCATCATTTGATCTCATAGCACGACGGCAGAATAGTGATTAAAAATTTTAATTTTAGAACTGGAAACAATCAGACTGGAATACATGAAAATATAGGTCCATACTTTGGCCACAAACTATCGAGCGAATGGGGAAAGAATGATTTACTTAAATGAAAACATTCACTTTGAAACATTGACGCACCTTCGAAAGACGTCCATTTTCTAATTTAAAATTGGAGGGTCTCGGGTCATTCAAGATATGATATCTTGCCGGTCAACTACCAAATTTGTAGGCAGCGATGTTCAATTGGTTACTGCAAATCTAAGATGGCAGTTGTCTTACAAATCAAGGACCACAGAAAACTGAACCTTACGTTTCAGAACCTTAGCTTTTTACATGAACCCTCTATGAGATGTATTAAAAGTTTCGGTCTGCTCAAGCGACTCTAAATATGATAAAAAAAGAAAAAGAAAATGATTGGCTTGATAAGAAGTGACGTTTTTGCTTCGAAATGCCTTTTGCGTTAGAATATCTGAAAAATATGTGAGTAAATATGAAACACCTCAGGACAACATCTTGTACCGTCAGACCAACCAGACCCTGGCATATGCAAATAATATTTGTGTAATTTAATTAAATAGCAAATGCATTAAAAAAACTACTGGAACTACTTGTACGGTTCTCGGGTACCGTTGGCCCCAAAACCAATGGGTCTATCACAAAATCTATAATCACAGGTTTTAACAATACAAAGTTAGCTTCCAATTTGTTTATTCATCATAATTTGTTTCAGTCCTGCATCAAATGCATAAAATGTCCATTGTTCGTTATCAATATTTAATTATTTTCTAAACCGCTACAAAATTTACATGTACAATTCACTAAATTAGAAAAGTTTTTGGTAATTGGGTCCACTGGATCATGAATTCAAAGCATTAAACAAATAAATCTAACAAACTGTACAATACGGATCACCAACTACACTAACAAATCAACGTTGGATAACAGCGAAAAATAAATTCCCTTGCCTCTCTCCTATATATTATATATATATACAGTATACCATAAAATGGTGTGTTTTATGTATCTAACGGTTGGGTAATTATTCGTCTTTTTCATGTATCATTCTCGTATAAAAGCACAACATAATATATTCTAATGCCTCCATCAAGTTGATTTTAGTTTTGATTTTGATTTTACATATACCAACAAATTCTGAAATGTACGAGTAAAGATCCTGTTATGTATGCTATTTTAGCTAGCTATAGAATAATATGTGTATAGTAACCTAACCTATAATAAATAAAGTACAGGATATCCTGTTCTGGATTTTAACATAACAAACCATATTTAAAATGATAAATCTCATAAATCGTAAGCACATATTATAATAATTAACGTAACTGCTAAAATTTAATAAATTATACGAAGCGCACAGTATAATAATGAAAAATACATTTCCCGCCAAAAACACATAACCCAACCAAAATTCATAACACACAAAAAATGAATACAAATGTGAATATGGTAAAAGTTGAATAAAAGTTTAGAAATGTCAAATTATTTTAGCTTTTTATGCTACGTGTACTATGTGGAAATTTATTTATGTTTAAACGGTTTGATTATTTGGAAGTTATTTATGACTTTTTTCTGTCTATCTAATATTTTTTTTTTTTTTTAGTTTTTAACTCTGTGCAATACATATACATATATACACAGGACTACATTCATCACGTGGAATTTTTTATTTATTTATGTGTATAATATAAATTTATTGGACTGGTTACAGTTTGAGTAATAGATTTAGTGTCAACTGTGACGAAGTATATATCCGTTTTGTAAAATCTACTACAACAACATAACCATTCCCTAAATATTAATTTACGTTTGTCAAAAATGTCGACTTACATGAAAATTGAAAAATGAAATTGAATAATAATAGGGAAAACTCAGCATGATTTCTTATCATATCATAACATTATAGAAGACAAAAAAAAAAGATTTTGGATGAAAAATAGAAAATTATAATGGCCATTGTATACGTATGTATCTGAACACAGTAAGATCTGTAGAGCACTTTACAAGCTAAATTTTAGAGTATAAAAAAATTTACTTTATATTTTTTATAAGTTGTCCAAATATTAAGACAAGTGGCTCGTAATTGATGGTGATATGAATACAATTTGATATCGGGTATGGACCTAAGAAACTCACATATATCCTTTAAAATCGTCTAAACGACTCCAACGCCATCCAACGCGATAATGATGATAATAAACCAATAAAACTGACGCCGTAATCTTTCCAGAGTTTTATTGACATCCATATGATATGACGAAGGTAAGCTTGTTGAAGTAAGCCAGAAACTAACTTTTCGGGCTCGAACAGGTTCTAATCTGAAATATCTGTATCGATATATTTTGTTCAATTCTTGATCTGCACAAGGATCTACTCCTCGCTGACGCAGTAATTACAAATTTTAAGCCAGCAAACCCATAATACCGATAATGAGCTCTCGGTATGTATTCGTCGAAAATGCCGGATAATTTAAATCGATGTGTAAAGGTAATATCTGATTATCAGGTATTGATGTGAAAGGTTCCAATATTTCCTCAATTGCACACATGTTTGTATGAGAAATGGTTTTTATATTTACTTCATAATGCCGTTTCACAAAAAACACTAGTGTTTTTTGTCTAGACAAAGCATCAGCAATGGTATTATCCGATCCATTTCGATAAGAAACATCAAATTCCTGATAAATCCTTTTGCGTCATCAACGTAATGATGTAACACCGAAAATTTTCCACACTAACAACAGCTTCTAAGCACTTTAGTTTTGTAACCGAATAGTTCTTCTGAGCGCGGTAGAGTTTTGGGGAGACAAAAGCGATTGGACGATCAGCACCATCATCGCCAATTAGAAACAAAACACTCCCAATTCTCTTACAGGACACATCACATTGGAAAAACGGCCGAAGTAATTTTGGGTAAGCTAACACTGGAGCACTGGAAAGCGCAGGTTTAAATTTTTTAAAAGACGATTGAGCATTGGAAGTCCAAATTACCTTTTTTTTCCTTTTTGAAAAGGTCAGTTATTGGAGCAGCAACCACATAACTCGAGGAACCGTCTAATTTGTTTAAGTGTCCGTGGATCCGGATATTCTTATATTTCCTGAATGTTTTTGGGGTTACCTTAAGCAGGAATTTACATTTGTCAATGTTCACTGTAATTTGTTTTTTTTTTTGTATTGTAAAAGTGAGCCACTAATTCTAGCTATCTAAAATTCTCATCTTAGGTTGCGGAAGATATAAGAAGGTCATCCAGGTAAGTGAATATAGAATCGTGCAGTTCAGTGGGGTTGCCTTATGCATAAGGCGACACAAGGCTTGCGGAGCGTTACACAAGCCATAGGAACCATGAATGCTGTCTTGTCACGAGCTTCCTTATCGAGGGGTATTTGCCAAAAGAGATATTTTAAGTCAATTGAGCTGATGTATCTAGTTTGCTTCAGACGTCCAAGCAACTCTTCGATAAAGGGAAGTGGATAAGCATTCTTTACCGTACACTTGTTCAGCTCACGGTCATCCAAGCACGACCACACTATACCATTCGCCTTATATACAAGTTAAATGGAAATGAACATGCACTTGCACTAATCTCGATTACGCCGAGAGAGAGCATTCTGTCTAATACAGTAATTTTTGTTTTATTGGAGAAATCACATAGTAGTGTTGTTTAATGGACTCAGCTCCCTCTTGAATTCTAATATTATGGGTTAACAATGGCGTCTTACCAAGTCCCAGCTAAACTGACGATGGAAATTTGTGAATTAGGTGATTATCGAGTGTAAGCTGTGGTTGTTGTTTAAAATCTTGAACATCTGGAATTACTTTGAACTACCGGAGAAATTTTAAAGCGGTTCCAAATATATATACCTATAAATACAAAGCGTGTGTCAACTCTGGAACAATGTGTTACCGTAACTTAAGGGTTTGGTTGTTAAAGGTAATTTTTGCCAGAATATACTCAAAAACTTTTTTTTGTCACTACCAGTATTTATATGTAAAAACGCCTAATAAAAGCTAATAGAAGGTATATATTTCTCAGAACCAGCAAACAAACCTTGTGGTAATGAGCACTCCCTAAAAATATGTTCCAAGTCACAACAAATCACAGCAAATTAGTTCGCGATCTGCAGATCGAGTGGTTTGATACTGTTGATTAAATGCCTATTTAGGTTACAGATTCATAAGTTGTTTTATTGCAGCAACAACAGGTGGAGATTCATTTATGGATTCATAGCAATAATTCAACTCATTTATTGCTGGTCTTGATTGTGGATTAATTTTGAGCCGCCCATATTTTATCTCAAGCAGCACCACTCTTGATGAGATCATTTGCATTTGAAAAATAGCGTCCAGTGAGTTAGTATTATAGCTGAGGAATCATGTTACGCATTAAAACATCAAAAAATTCGTTCCTCTGGATACGGCGATCAGTATTGAAGTGTTAAAGTCCACACATGCTAATAAAATTGAAGAAAACTTTCCGTTCGTTAGCTAATACAAAGCTAATTTTGCATTCGATGCATTTTAGTATTATATTCTTGGTTATGACCTTGAGATGTAGATGCGTTCGTTTACGAATATTGATGGATTAAATATTATTAAATTTCGGTACGAAATAATTAGCTTCACCCATTTGTGTCGCAAGAGCTACTACTGGCCCAATTATTTGTTCACTAGATGGTTCTTTATTTGAAAATATGTGGGGAATGCTTTTGTAAGTATGACATCTGCCAAGAGTAGTGACAAAATAAAAAAACAGAAATATAAAAAATTAGCAACTCCTTAGAACCGAATAACCATTCTACCTTGCTACAATATTTTTACAATGATTCCAATGACACCTCGTCAATGTCAAACTACAGTAACACGGTTAGCAAAATACAATAATTATGTCAATGGCATCAGTTAGCTACTTTAATTATGGATTCAATAAAAAAGTTATTAACCATTCGATATTGTTGAATCAACGGGATAAACGTAAATTACCATCTTAGCAAGATCGAAGGTCAAATCGATAAAATTTTATTATTTCTGCGCTAATAACTGCAATAAAACGTACTCGAATAATCAAATTTCAGTTGTTATTTTTGAAGTAATCAAAAATAAAAAAAACAACGATTGGAATATTGCAATAAATAAGCGCCCCACCTACACACCATCGTTTGAAATATTTTATTTTCAACTTGGTAGTTACGAATAATCAGCATGTGTGCTTTAAGGTTAAATATGTTTACATTTCTATTATTGTGCAACGATATAATGACCTATCCTTCTACTATTAACAGTTAGGAGTGTTACTATTGTTATTAGACATCCGTTTGACTACCACAGTAATTCCTGTAAATAATTTGTTTACTAATTCATCCTAACAAATAGATCATGATCTGATTCTTTTCGCTGCTTTTGCTTCACTAATCCAGTCTAACTTGGCAAAATTGCTGATATAAAAAGATTTAAATGATTCTTAAATCTACATTATATTATATACTACATTTTTCAAGGTCAGTTAGGCTGAATCTATTTACATTTGAGACGGGCATAACTCAACCATTTTATCTTGCATGTCCATCCCCTTTCTACATGGTAGAAAAGATAAGCGCTGACTGGGCCAATTATAAGACTTTCAAAATCGAGCCCAATAGAGCTACTCAGTTTATCCTTTGGTAATATCCTTTAGGATTTGAGTGTGTATTTGTGTGTATTTACGGATCATAACTCGACAATTTGATTAAATCGCTCAGTTTACGAAGGACATTTAATATATAGGAAAACAAAGCCAAGTAATTTCCACATTCCACGTTATCATGGACAACAACCAAATTTTAAAATTTAAAATTAGAGCAAATTATTTCAAACGGTAAATTATTTTAAGATGATATCTATTAAATAAAAAAAACTAGAATTATACTGGCAGCTGACTAATTTGACTGCATAAATTTTTTTTGTGATATTATGTGAACCGTGAAAGTGCTAGCTTTACAGCAGAGTATTAAACGATATGATTTATGGGTCTTTGCGTAACATAATTTCAAAAGTAATTGCCAAAATGATTAGCAAGTGATAAAACACAGGCCCAAAATCGTCTAGATATGATACAAAATATAGCTGGCCTTGAAATATAACGTATGTAGTACCAAAGTCACAGCCCAAAGTCTAAAATTTTCGGAAGTTGTAATATTTTGGGCATATGCCGACTCTTTTATCTTAAGATATCGTCTAAATTCCGCATGATATAAAGAAAGTATTGGCAAATTAACAAAAAAATGCAACGGTAATAGCGACCCATGCCCTTGATCTTTAAAATGCAGGCACATAATAAAAAGATATGCAGCCACGAACAAAACAATCACCGATGATAATATAATGTGCATTCCTCCCATTAAGCATTACACTATAACAAAACGTATCGAATAAATACTGATAATTAGCCAACACCAACAATAAACAAAACATTAACTAAAACAGCAGAAGTTTGCTGACGTTGTAGCACACGTAGAGCAGATAAAATAAAAATAAATATTTGATTATTAATTATACGAATTATAGACTCGTATATATCTACATAACATAATTTATTATTATCCGATTTTCACTTAGCACCCCTACCTTCTGCCGATTATTTTTCTGACCCACGCACACGATAATAGCGCCATTGTTTTTATAGACAATTTTTTAATACTCGTCTGTGCGATAATCCAATTGACTTTACAATATTTATTTATATATATATATATATATATATATATATATATATATATATATATATATATATATATATATATATAATATATATATATATATATATATATATATATATATATATATATATATATATATATATATATATATATATATATATATATATACAGTCACTCCTAAAAATATGTATACAAGCTAAGTCGGGTAAATGTTCGATTTACCTAAATGTTAACAGTGTCAACGATAAATGCAAAAGCTGTTCCGAAACATTGGGTAAAATGGATAAATTGTTGTTGTTGGTTTATTTCCGAGTATGTGTAAGCATATCAGTAAAAATTAAATTACGATAACATAGTACTGGAAATAAATAAAATTTTGCTCAAAATGTCTACCTAGTTCTACACGCATATGGTAGAACTATGTTTTAGTATCTGATATGTTGAAACTCCTGAGTGTTGTTAAGTAACCGTAATTGAAGGTAAACAGTTCTTATACTCCACGAATTAATTTTGCTTTATTACACACCAACACTTGCCATTTATCCCAAGAAGATGGCAAATTCCGGTAGTTCCAGAATATATGCGATGTCATTTAATAGATGATGTTGCTATGATAATTTTTCACAAATACCAAAATTTTCTATAATAATAGACAAACTAATCACATAGCACACTCGGATGTACAATCGGATGTATAAGAAAAGTTTGAACTATCCCGTTGCTATGACAATTTCAATAAACAATGCACACGGTTTTTGTGCAACCCCACAAAAAATTAATTTAAAAACTTATAAGGCGGGGAAATATTTCAATCAATTATTATACTTTACGGAAATCGTAATAAAAAATCGGGAATGTAGGGGAATATTTTATCATGGGTTTCGGACAGAGTCTTAAAAGATCTTTTTGAATTTGTATCAAAAATATGATATAATCTACTTTAAAGGCGGCTGCACGCATGCGGCCCGTGCGCGGCGCATATCAGCCGCATAGCAACCAATCAAATCAACAAATCTAAACCATGTGACAAGATTTACCAATCAAATCACTCGTTTGCGAAACAAAAAAAAATTAAATAAAAACAAAAAAATTATAAAGAAAAAACATTTTTTACTCGGTTTTTACTTTGTTTTTATTCTATATATTTTTTTTTTGTTTTTTATATTATTTTTTTAGGGTTTTGATTGGTAAATCTTGTCACTTGGTTTAGATGCGGTGATTTGATTGGTTAGTATGATATTCGCCGCATACGAGCTGCTTACGTGCAGCCACCTTAAAAGATGAATATCACACTTTCCAGTTTCTTGATCTATTCCAGTCTCTTTACAAATAGTTTCTTTACTTCATAATAATTATAAATAATATATTATATAAACATAAACAAGCGCTTAGTTTATAGTTTATCAAGATATTAAACATAAAACCAATATAGGAAAATAATTGCGAAACAAGCAAGAAGCGGGTTATAAATAACCAAAAAAAAAAATTTTCGATTTGTCTAACTTTAACTTTCCCAAATAAACTGGAGAATAATTTTCAGATCTTGAACTATAGGTAACTTCAAAATAAATATAAACCGCTATTCATCGTGAATTAACAATACGTCCAAAACGCAATTTCTTATAATTATTAATGTGGAAATAATTTTACCGTTAAAAATGTTTAAAGACGAAAGTACGTATTCGGATATAAAATATAAAAAATATCCGCATAGTATCCAATCAAATCAACATATATAAACCATGTGACTAGCTTCACCAATCAAATCACACAAATTTGCGGATATAATGATGCGTAGCAATATAAAAACAAAGTTAAAACGGAGATAAAAATGTTTTAAATTTGTTTTTAAATGGAATACGGAAGATTTGATTGGCGACGCTAGTCACATGGTTTATATGTGTTGATTTGATTGGTTACTATGCTGATATTTTTTTATTTTAAATTTTTGATATAGAATTGTATCAATGTTAACGTAAATTTTACTTCTAGTTAGTTTTTCATCAAATGGGAAACTAAAATGCTTTAAATGAGTTTGTGGACAGTACTAATTGGGATCAAACGGGTCGTTTAGACGCAATTTAAGCGATATAGTATTGTAAATTGCTTTATAAATATCTAGAAAGAAAACTTGATATTTCAAAAAAAGTTAACCAAAAAAGGCATTATTTACTATTTTAAATATTAATGACATATAATTTGACTGTTAATGAAATATTACATATTCTCGTTGGTTTTTGGCCCTGTTCATGTTACCTGAAATTCTGTTTTGGGACGGCCTTTTGTGAAATGTGCCATGCCGAATGGAACCCGTACAAATTGTATTAAACCGGATTCGTTAAATATATCTGGTTGTACGATAATTTTTGTGAGTGACGGTACTTATTCTGTATAATATTATATTATTGTAATGTAATTGGATAAATCGCCAGAAATAAAAATAAAATCGTGACAAAAATCGGTCCGCATTGAGTTGGTATGGAATTAATGGAAATTTAGATCGATCGATTTTACTGTCGTACACAATAAAAAAATAAATAATACGATTTTGTTACAGATTTTGGAATTTTTAATTGATATGATGAATTTTCCGATTCCAGCATACACCAACAAACATTTGAATGACTAAATTTTATGATATGTATACTCAAAAATTTGGTAAATATAGATTTTTTTTTCCAAATTATCTTTCAAGTCAATCAATCATAAATTTGTGGTACTTAAACGTTTCGCCGATTGGTATAATAATATTGTGTGCATTATTGACAGTTAAATTGAACTGATCCAAAATTACAAAAATTTGACACTGACTCAAATGAAACGAAAATAGATTATTGTAAAAATATAAAATTAACCGAAACATAATTCTTGAAAATGATTTGTTTTCAAACAACATAAAAATAGAAATAAGAACGTGATGAAGTTCATTAAAATTTGCGGGAACCCCGAATTTTGTTTTTGATTATAAAACAAAATGTGATCAATTTTTTTAATTTGATTGTCTACGTCGAAGATGATTCGTGTATTGAATGTAAATTTAGAGTAAAGGCTATTACAGGCCATTGTTTGCCCGAACAAATTGTTTGGCCAAATGTGTTATGGATACAAACTTAACGTATTCATCTCGTATTTGGGAGTAAAATTCAATTTTGGTTAATCATTTTGACATTCTCTAAATTAATTCACAATGAACGCAGAATTTTATTAATTTTATTATTATATTACGTTTTCCCTAATTAGAAATGTCGTCGACGATGCCTTAATTGTTAAGGGCAAAAGACACAATCAGTCCTAAATATAAAGTCTAAATTTTAGGTGATCAATACCATAAAGTGAAGGTCGCAGATTTTATTAGAAAACCGCATGTGTAAATATATTAAATGTCGTAGGCGCATATAAGTTTATAATGACTCGTCATATGCATGATCAATCTCGGCAAAAAACGTTTATTGTTACCGCCACTATGATAAGAAATTGCGACCAAAACTGCAACCGTAAAAAACTTGCAAACCCCGAGATTTGTTATCGTCGACAGCAATATTATTATTCCGGACTCCTCAACGAACGATTTTATACGAAAGGACTAACTGCAGCCATTATTTCGCGATGGAATTGAGTGAAAGCCGTTGATTCTACTGGACTTGTTGTCACTTTGTTCAAAACCTATTAAATAATACATTTTATCTTTGGAATCCACTGAAGATTGACGAAACGTAACTGTAACAAATATTTGACAGGGATTTGATAAATGGAAAATGCTACTGAACACGAAAGTGATTATTTGGGATGAGATTTCAATGTGTGCCGATCAAATTTTTTTCGCTGTTGTTAAAAGTTTGCAAGACTTGGTCAACTGTCAGAAGCCATTTTGTGAAATAACCATTGTTGTTGGAGGTGATTATATACAATAGGCCCCTTGTCTTTCACGGAACTCTCGTTAAGGAAGCCGAATCTTCAGTTAAGAGCAGCAAATTATGGCAATATTTTCAAGAATTGAAATTTATAAGAAACAAACATGTTTCATTAACACTTATGGGAATGCCATGTCACAAATTTAGCCTTTAAATCGGTTGTTCCGCCATGTTGTTGAGAAATATCAATCTAAAACGTGAACTTTGCAACGGCACTAGATTAATTGTAAAGGAATTACGAAGCAACATAACTGTTTGCATCATTTTTACTGGTGACCATAATGGTTCGAAAATCTTCATCCCAAGAATGTTCCTGGATAGACAGGGTAGCGATTTAATGAAAAACTGAGATTTAAATATTTATAATAAACCTTCCAAAATTTGCCTAATTTGTCTCTGAGACAATTGAACATCATGCCGAGAGTAACCACTGCTAAAACAAATCAAATCAACGATTGAATGAAGAAGTCAATACTTTTTCTACCGAGCAATTGGCGCAGTGGTTAAAGCTGCGGTGTTTGGGACGGGAGGTACCGGGTTCAAATCCCAACGGGGGAGGGTTGCAAAAGGGATTTTTCATCACCTGATTTCGATCGATGATGACGATGAACACAACTATGACCCCCTGTTGGAGTGCAAAATCCATGGGCCGAACCATCGTCCATGTCAGTGCAGGCTGGCTGGAGCAATGCAATGTGCAGATGGATTTAAAATCGAATCTGTATTCGTGCGTCCTCAATTTGGCTGGTGACGGCGTAAGGTAGGACGTTAAAAATTAACTGCGAAAAGAGTTGGGAGAGCTTCGGCCCCAGAACAGATTGCAGAGTTCAGAAACAAAAAAAAAACAAAAAAAAATACTTTTTCTACAGGTATTTAGATAGAAATGTCTTTTGCAAGATGGTAAACTAATCCACACCATCCACGTTAAACACATTCATACTTATGGTGGAAAACTCCCAAGAAGTCGTTCATGAGAACGAGAACACAGTTGTACGAGTTTAAGATATCCAAATCTGTATCATCCTTGCCAAGTACCAAGTAAAATTATCAGAACGGGTTAGAACCATGAAACCCACTTCGATTGAAATGAATATAATTTAGGAAATATCACTAATTCTGCACATAAATCTGTAAGTGAAAATTCCAAATTATTACTCCCTATTGACACCAGCATTACACTAGAAAAAAGTAAAACGCTGGCACTTTGCAACAATCAGCTATTACTAAAATTCCCATAAGTAAAGTAAACTTACTAATGATTACGAGGTTAACAGGTAGTGATCGAAAATTTCCAATATTACAGAGATACTTGGATTTGGCAAACAGCTTTCATCAGGTATAAGCGGACGATAAAGAAAAGAAAGCGTTTAGCACTCAAAGCAGTAATTTTAATCTATTGCGAATGCCATTTGGTCTAAAAAGAAGCTCACCAAGTACGTTTCAGTGTATGATGAATACCATTTTGTTAGGATTAGACGGTATAAAATCGTTTGTCTGTATCTTGATGATGTATAATTATTTAATCCGACCTTTTCAAGGGTTCTGCTATAATGGAATACTCTACACCGACCAATGCTTAAGATATTAGGGGTTCACTTATTTTTTTGCAGACTACCGTAGGTTTATTAAAAAATATTCTCAATTTTTAGAGCTTCTAAGTAAAAAGAGCCTAAAAATGTAAAATTCGAATGAATTGCCCAAAGTTCAAAAAATAATTTACTTTGACAATTGACGAATGTACTGACGTTTTTATTAATAACAATGGTGACATGACCAAATGCCGACGGGGACGTAATAGTTACACGTTGTTTACCATTCATTTAACTTTGTTTAAATAATTTGAAAAAATGATAAATAATGACGTAAACTTAAAGCTTTACGTATAGGATGGATTAACGAAGGCGATATAATGTAAAAATCTGGGAAAGTTTTATTGTAAGCGCTATAAAATTAATGTGTTTAATGCCTAGCGCTGAAGTGCAACCTGTGGTCAAGATAGTTCAATTTAATTATACAACTAAAGGAAAATGGAGTGGATAGTTTATAATCCGGAACCTTAACTCTAGTTTTGGAAAAACAGCAAGAAAGGCCGATAAATTTATATTTTTAAAACCACCTTGTACGTGGTTTCGAGCCCAAATATTTTGGAATCTTTAAGTTCGTTAAAAACACTCCTTTCGAGCTATCCTAAACAAACGTACAAATTATTTGGCCAGAGAATTCTGCACTATAAAAAAAATGCATAGCTAAATTCAAGAAACCAGATGGATGTATTAAAATCAGTTAAATAAAGAGGGCTACGTGATCGAATAATTAAACAGATCGTATTTGGATTTGGCATAAATATTTTGGTTTGTTATCACTACGCTTTAAAAAAATATACATACGGGAAGCCATTCCACCTCAATCAACAACTAAAACATTATAACGTTCGTTTATTCTAATTGCAGAATATTAACTGGTTTGGTCTGAATTGTTAGCAACATAATTTGCGCGATAAGTAAATAATTAAAAATTATTTTAATTTTTTTTTTTTTTTTTTTTTTTTTTTGGTATAAACAATTTGTGGAAAATCGTAGAATTTCACTTTTGTCCATAACTTATTTTTAATGAAGAAAAATAAAAATAAAAAAATTCTAAATCCAACTTACACAATAATCTCCCGAGTAAACCGTCACTTTATTCAATTTTCACTCACATAACACAATATCGACACGTAAAAAATTTGTACGATTTTACACCACAAAACAATTTCACTGCAACACAATATTCACTACTTTTTTTTCCACAGCAACCATAAAATAATAATCACTCAAATTTCAAACCAAATTAAAAATTTCCACTCAAAACCATAACAATTTTGCTTCCAAAATATATACATGTATAAAATTTCACTTGGATACGAAACGTGTTTTTTTGTTAATTTTAAAAATTAAACAAAATTAAATAAAATTTAAAAATATTAAAAAATTTTCCGAAATAAATATAAAAAATTAAAAAAATTGTATTCTCTATATATTTTCAAACTTGTTCGATCGAATGATAACAGTCAACTGAATTATACTGAACAGAAAATTGGAAAACCAACAACAAATTTTCACAGCACACAAATAGAAATACACACACAAAAAACACTAAACCAGTAAACCAACAACAACAAAATATTACAAGAAACAAATTTATATTTTACGATTTTTAAACAAAGATTTTCCGCGAGATAAACATAATTTTTTTTTTATTTATATATTGTGTGGTCCTCAAGTGAATAGATGTTGAGCACAAGAAGACGACAGTAAAAAAAAAACTATTATCTCGAGAAGAAAATAAAAATAACGGAAAATATATGAAAATTTGTTTTCCGGGAAAACGTGCCAAACCAAAAAGAATACCACACTAACAGTATAAATGGGGAAAATGGAAAACGAGCAAATGAAGACAACGTTGTTGATGTGGATATAGGGGAAATTGTTATAATCTTTGGGTGTGAAAGAGATAACTATATTAATGTGATATGAAAAAAGTGTATTATACGAGAATGAATGAAAATGTATGTACAGTAGCGTTGCAAGAAACCACATCATCAGAACTTTAATTTCGTAGATGATTTTCTTTTCTGAAATACGGCAAATCTGATACGTCATTTATCCTTTACTGAAGCAAATAACATGGAAGCGTGGAATAAACTTATAAAAACGGAATGATAAAAAGAAGCACACCGTAAAAGAATTAAATGATCTGTTTTTAAAGAAAGTATGAAGTTGGGATTTTCTTCCCAAGGTGAGGTGGCTTAACTTAATTTAAAGAAATCGTACATTCAATATATGATTTACAATTTATAATAATAATAATAACTTTCGATTTTTACAGGCCATTGCTGGACCGTATCGCGTCAACATTCTGGCTCAATCGGATTCGATCCCCACCTGATTTCAGACCATATATCATGTGCATGATTATTCTCTTAAATGTCATTAACTATCTCTCATACTCATGGTCATGGCCCAACTCTCACACCCATACAAGACAACGGGTCGGATCAACACCTTGTACAACTTGAGGGCATTTGCAAGGTATTATGACTTTAACAGCGGACGTAAGCCATATACAAAGCACGATAACCAATGACAAGATGGGCTTTAAATCCCTTCCCACACAATTAGAAGGGACCCGAGGTATCGGAAACTTCTTTCTCCTTTAAATGTGTGGTCACCACTACAAAAATCTGTTTAAAGAGTATCGGGGACAGATCATCTTCTTGCCGTACACCAGAGCTAATAGCAAAAATTCCTGATAGCTTGTTCTCAACTTTGACACAACATTGTGACTGTCATTTTACATAAACGCACATATTTGTCCGGTATTCCCGGATATCGAACAGAAAACCATAAGCTATCCCGATGGATTGAGTCATAGACTTGTTGGAAATCCAAGAACACTTGATGTACGTCGCGAAATGTTTCGTAATATTTAGAACGAACCATCGGTTGTGACTGACCGATTCGGATGACACCCTTCTTGGTAGTCATCAACAATTTCTTCCGCCAGGGGAGTGACTCTCTCCAATATTATGTAAGACAGTAATTTGAATGCTGTGAAAAGGAAAGCTATGCTGCGAAAGTGTTTGAATTTTGAGCTATCTCCTTTTTTAAGGATAGAGCACAACGCGGCCTCCTTCCATTCATCAGGCATAACGAATACGGTCGAAAAGATAATTCCACAAAGTATCCCCTCCGAATATCGAGATCTAAAGTACAACTTTCGACTTCTTTATTTGACTCAATGAATTTGAGTAATCTGGGGCAAGGAAAGCTGATGATGCTAATCCATATGTTACTGTGGAAAGTTGAACATGCTTAACAAGACCAGAAGGATCTTTTGATCTTTTGATACATTTTGTCTATATATCAGCGGCAAAAACGAATCGATTTTCACGAAAGCATTATGCCATTAAATGTTTCGATTACTCTGGATGTTACCTTCCTTCAAAATGTGAAAGAAGTGTTATATTCCGAAAGCATCTTTATTTCGTTAAGGTTGATAAATTCTGGAACTGCTAGTTTGATATGATTACTAGTTTCTTCTTTTGTTCGTTTGTTCGTTTGTTCGTTTGTTCGTTTGTTCGTTTGTTCGTTTGTTCGTTTGTTCATTTGTTCGTTTGTTCGTTTGTTCGTTTGTTCGTTTGTTCGTTTGTTCGTTTGTTCGTTTGTTCGTTTGTTCGTTTGTTCGTTTGTTCGTTTGTTCGTTTGTTCGTTTGTTCGTTTGTTCGTTTGTTCGTTTGTTCGTTTGTTCGTTTGTTCGTTTGTTCGTTTGTTCGTTTGTTCGTTTGTTCGTTTGTTCGTTTGTTCGTTTGTTCGTTTGTTCGTTTGTTCGTTTGTTCGTTTGTTCGTTTGTTCGTTTGTTCGTTTGTTCGTTTGTTCGTTTGTTCGTTTGTTCGTTTGTTCGTTTGTTCGTTTGTTCGTTTGTTCGTTTGTTCGTTTGTTCGTTTGTTCGTTTGTTCGTTTGTTCGTTTGTTCGTTTGTTCGTTTGTTCGTTTGTTTGTTTGTTCGTTTGTTCGTTTGTTCGTTTGTTCGTTTGTTCGTTTGTTCGTTTGTTCGTTTGTTCGTTTGTTCGTTTGTTCGTTTGTTCGTTTGTTCGTTTGTTCGTTTGTTCGTTTGTTCGTTTGTTCGTTTGTTCGTTTGTTCGTTTGTTCGTTTGTTCGTTTGTTCGTTTGTTCGTTTGTTCGTTTGTTCGTTTGTTCGTTTGTTCGTTTGTTCGTTTGTTCGTTTGTTCGTTTGTTCGTCTGTTCATGAAAAACATCCAACTTTAAAGGCAAATGCACTTATTCTTTCAAAATTCACAACATGGGCTTCCATCATTTTGTATTATCAATGATAATCGATACATCGATGTAATCTTTAACATTTACAAGAAGAGAGCTTGAAACATTTACAAAAGTTTTTAATGATTGAAGAAATTCATCCAAATATTCAAGTAACCACTGCCAATATCTACAACACAAATACCCCATGGTGCTATATAGTTCGATTGGTTTAGTTATTGAAATATGTCTCATTACATAAATATATCAGGTATTGACATTTCAGCATTTTGCTGTAAGTATTTTGTGTTTCGTCTGGATTATGTCTATTGCACTTCCATATGAATCGAATGAGATTTGATTCCGCGACGTAATATTGCTTTAAAGTTAATCAAATACCACCCTCCTGTCTCAATCTACCTCAAATATTGCATTGTCAACATCTTCAATTTATTGCAGCAACACTTCAAAACGTAGAAGCTTTGATTGGAAGCCATCGATGTCCTGCTTATCTGATGGAGCAATTACATGGTTAATATTTATACGATTATGTCATTTGATCTTTAATGTATGCATATATTTACTCTTTTCACAACACAATAATTTTTATTCTGAATATGCACATTCTGGATAAGAACCTTACATGAAACATATAATATTCACAGGTCGTACATGGGTAAAAAAGTCATCTAACAAATATTGAATTATGATAGCTAAAACATAATGATTTGGAAACGATTTCATAATATCAGACCCAACATTTAAATCTAATGGCTTATATACACTTTAGAAAAATTCATAGATGCAAAAAAAAACGAAATCCTCCCAGTTGAACCACAACGGAGTAACAAAAATTCTTATAAATTTGGTATTTACTCGTACAACAACAAAAAAAATCCGAAAGCAAAATATAAAAATTCAAAGTGCCAACCACAACATTTTCATATTAAAAAAGAAAATACGATTTTTCTCCCTACATATACAACTTTTTTTTTGTGCTCGTATTTTTACTATCGACATTTTTTGTTTATTTTTCATTTTATTTTTTTTTTTTTTTTGTTATAACAGAAAAGCAAAGAAAGCTTACATTTCGTTTAACAGTAGCTATTTGTTTGAACTTTTACTTAGGAGGCAAATATATACATACGAAGAAAATAAAATTACAAAATCAATGTGAGTTTATAACCAAAAGGATCGGCTAGAAAAATTTAAATTTTTACCTTTCTATTAAGTGATATATGCTTTGCCACATCATTATGTACCGTAGAATGGATATTTAAAAGTTAACCTAACACTTATAGAGCTCAAATCCGCTTTGGTTTTAGATTTGGTGGAATGCAGTAAGCAACGATAGCTTTTGAAACAGTAACACATCGCAAGCCTAGATGAAATATTTGTTTAATAAATTAAAGAGTTGTTGGAGTAGCTGTTACCGCACACTTAGATCGATAATGTTCCATTGTGATACCACAAGATTTTACTTCCCTACATGACTGACCATCTTTCTTTGATTTCATCCGCTTTAACATTACTATAGGCGCCCTCGGTATCTATATCGATTTTTCCACTTTTGGAATGAAGACTTACTTGACCTCCAATGATTCCTTAAGACCATATTTAACCATCCCTAATGAACTTCAGTTTACATCTAGGAAACTGTTGACTAAGACGCTTTTCTTGAAACATTCTATACCAAATTGTAAAATCGATATCGACCAATATTAAACCAATATTATTAATCCAGATAATTTGTAGTCGGTCGTAAAATATTAAAAGTAAACTGTCTGTGTACACACAAATCAAAAAACATTATTCCATCGATTGTTAACGATGCACAATGATGTCGAGAAAAAAGTAAATACAATTATTGGGATAGCTAAAGAGATAAATTTTTTTTCTAGAAAAGCGTGAAAAGTAAATATTGATACATAATTTTTTTTTTTTTTTTTTTTTTTCAAAAAAATCTTTATAAAATAACCGATACCCGTCCTTGTATTCTTATATAATTGTAATAAAAGGATATAAAAGGATATTTTTATTTACACTACTCGATAAAAAAATCTAGGACAGTATAAGTTTTGTTTCTTATAATCACATTTTTGACCATGATCCTGCGTTCTTGCCTGGTTCAGAAATTTCCACTACGAAAAAAACTTATATAAAAATAAAGTTTTGTTTTGTTAAGTTGGTTACCTGGTCATATTTTTGCTCGACTTGAAAATATTTCAACTCGTATATGACCAACTTTGTGGTGAACATTTTTTCACCAGAAAATCATTCTAGAACGCAGCTTGAGTGTACAACGTTTTGTGGCATAAATTCAAAGATTTAATGGACAACCATCATATATTTTCAAGATTTTGGAAATTTTCGGTTTGTAGCATAAATCAACGTTTCCATGGGCTAACCATCAATAATTTTCTGGATTTTGAAAATTTCCGATTTGTGGCTTCAAATCACAGTTTTCATGGGCTAACATTCACGCATTTTCTGGATTTTGAAAATTTTCGATTTGTGGCATAAAATCTCAGTTTTCATGGGCTTACCATCATGAATTTTCTAGATTTGGGAAATTTTCGATTTGTGGCTTCAAACCAGAGTTTTCATGAGCTAACCATCACGCATTTTCTAGATTTTAGAAATTTTCGATTTGTGGCATAAATCAAAGTTTTCATGGGATAGCCATCATGCATTTTTTGGATTTTAGAAATTTCGATTTTTGACTTCAAATCAAAGTTTTCATAAGCGAACCATCATACATTTTCTTCTGGACCCTACGAGGAATTCACACTGCGGCTATGAAGAGACTTAAAAGAAACCATTCTCGGAAAGTGGCCACATTATGCTCTATCCTTAACAAAGGAGATCATTCAAAAATGCGAAATTCTAGAGACTTCAAATTTCGAGGGTTTCATCCGAATCGGTCAGAAGGTTTTTCCGCTGAGAATTATTTTTTCTAATTATTACGAGACATTTCGTGACGTACATCAGGTGTTGGTGGACTTCCATCAAGCCTTTAACGCAATCCATCGGAATAGCTTATAGTTTGCTTTGTGATGTCTGGGAATACCTGACAAATATGTGCGTTTATGTAAAATGGCAGAAATGCAGTAATGCAGTCACAATATTGTGTCAAAGTTAGGCATATGCCATCAGGCATTTTTGCAATTAGCTGTGGTGTTCGCCAAAGAGATGCTCTGTCCTCGATACTCTTTTATCTTATGTAAAAATTCATCTTACGTAAAAGTGAAACACCTCAGGGACAACATCTTGTACCGTCAGTCCAACCAGGTTCTGGCATATGCAAATGATATCTGTGTAATTGGATTGAATGGCAACTGTGTAAAAGAACTACTGGATCTACTAGTACGATTTCGGTGGTTGCTGCCTCATCTATTGATAAGAGACATAATTGGGTGATATGTCGGATCAGTTTGCTTCTCTCGGTTTTTATTCTGCATGTCCTTACTCTCCCATCTTAACCGGTAAATACTTGGATAACTCCCGCCATCATCCATTTGCTGGGTAGTGTGATTTCATTAGCCACGAAAACCAAGTCTCCCACCTTCAACGACCTTTCTTCGTTAGCCCATTTATTTCCGACGTTGCTGCTTGTTTATATACTCCCGCGACTATCTAGCCCAAAAAACCTGCTGTAATCTTTGTATCTTCTGCCACACGGTTAGTCGATTAGTTAGTGCTTCGACCAACAAGGCTTCATAGGGCGTAAGGATTGGTTGTCCAGTTATAAAATGTCCTGGCGATAACGTCGATAAATCAGCTTGATCGTTGCTTATCGATGTTAATGGTCTCGACTTTAGTGCTGATTCCCATAGGCCCCCATGAGTCGGCGCATTCGGTGTGTTATAATGCTACTGGATCGAATAAGTTTGAAGGTGATCCATTACGGCCGAATTTTGCCACAATTCCACCGCCTCTTGCAGGACCCGGGTAGCGCTTACGAAATTGCCACCAGAGTCGCTGTACATACGATGGACTGCTCCAGCGCGTAAATTGACGAACCGCCATAATGCAGCTATGAATGATTCCGAATCCAACCCGAACTCTGCAAAATCCAGTATTTGTTTCTTAAATACTGCGTACATAGTTGCACGCCTCCATGACACAAGTCTTTATGGGCCTTTGTGTCCAACCTCCTATGGCAAGTATTTCCTTGTGGTCGAATATAATTGGTTTTCTCTGATCAACAATCCACGCCATCCATCCATGGCGTTAATGCCCAAAGTCGACTAGACTTCGAAATGTCTCTTTTATGAAGTATCGCGTGATATTCTTTCGAGAACGATCTACTAATTTTCCTTCTACTTATTTTCCACTAATTATTCATCAACACTTATTTTAATTTGATATACTAAAATCCATACCTGCTTAGCTTCCTTTTCGTTTTAAATTTTTTTCTTTTTTCTCCGGCTCAAATCCCGTGTTTCTTGCACCAATGATTACGTTAATTCAATGCGATTTATTCGAATGCCACTATTTTTCTTTTTCTCTTCTCGTTTTTGTTTTATTAGCTGCGTTCTTTTTTAACCGGCTTTATTTTCAATAGGCGGTTTCTTTTTGGGTTTATAGAGAATTAATTTTAGAACAATTTGCTTTACAAAAAATAATTATGCTTTAATTTATTCTGGTTCTTTATTACGATGGCCGTAATAGTGGTGACCTCACATTTGACGGAGTGACAAGTTTTCTATACCTCAGGTCTCTTGTCACTCATGATAACTTGTGGAAGGGGATATTAAAGTGCGTCTTATCACTGGCAACCGTGCTTTGTATGCCATACGTTCACTACTAAATTCAAATGCCGACAAACTGAAGTTGTACAAGTTGTTGATTAGACCCGCTGTCATCCTAAACTTGCCGATCCTAAACCAATCGTTCTGCGATCTCTAAGAAGAGAGCAGTACAAAGAACAAACTCGTGATTGAATCCGATGGAGCCGTCTTATTATGTCAATAACACGTGTATTATATCGACAACATTTCTAAAGGTAAATTCAAGAAAATGAAAATAGACAAAGTTATTAATCAAAACCGCAGCCCCTCATCCTGCGATACAAAGAGGTTTTCAAATCTATCCACATAACATGCAGTAAATAATTAAACGGGAAACTAGAACGAAAATTAATTATTTCCGGAAAATTCTGCTACAAATTATATACGGTAAATGTAAATGTAAAGATACATACAAACGTATTGTGTACGTTACAAGGAAATTGCAATATAGCAAAACTCATATAATAAACTGTACGAGTAACGGTTGTACGTTTGTGTTTATAACATAAAAGCACAAAAATATATGGAAATATAAATGACATTGCGGATATTATGCGGGAGTATCACAAAAATAGAAAATTTAAAAAAAAAAGTTTCTGATTTTCCAATGTATTTTACGATGAATTGTGCATAAGTGTCCAGACATTTAAAAGACGTTAAAAAATTTTCATGATTCATTGTGCCACAAAAGAAAATGATTTTCCTATGTACATTTTTACGGTGCATAACATTTTATGTATGGCATATAATATATGCTCCAAAGTTAACTACAAATATATTTTCTCTTGAGATGCCATATAAAAGATGTTTAAATGTAGAGTGGCAAATTTCTGACTACAATATATATTATGTTCGTTGTTGTTGTTTTTGTGTTGTGACAGCATTGTACGAGTAACATTTGTTATTTACATTCTAGGTACATTATGGATGACACCCAAAAGATTTTACATATAGTATTGTTATATTTATGCCGTTTGATTCAATTACATCGAAGAAAATAAATGATACCAGGTTTTTAAAAAGAGGTATGTCAATATTTATGACGTAATCTGTGTGCTCATAACTTGACATATTAAAGTCATTATGGGAGTTTCATTTAAATATGAAGAAGCATTTTATCAATTCTAACATAAGTGAATAAGCTCGTATCTGTTGTGGTATCTTCCGCAGCGTAAAAAGATCAAGTAGTTCAAAGATCAAAGTTGTTCATTTGTTTTGGAAAAGGATTTTGTTGCCCGCACAGTCGAATTCCATTCATCACGATACATCGCACGTTGCTTCCAGTTTCGACAAGGTAAATCATTCAGATTATGTCGCCTTCAACGTACACCAGCTGGTTGTTGTTGGGACACTTTTTTAATGGTTCGATTTGACCATAGATCGATCTTCCTCTCGAATGAATTCGGATGTTGGAGCTGACCCGAAGTATTTAAAGTCTTTTATGCAGCTATAGTTATGGTAATCTATTTCATAATTCAATCCAGTTTAGTATTTAAAACGCAGTTTAGTTATTCCTACAATTTCGTCGGGTATTCCATCGAGACCTGATATTTTGCCGTTCATCAACTTATCAATAGTTGCCTCTATCTCTTGTACTGTGATGACTCTGTTCAAAGCTATTTCATCATTCCTATTTTTAAAGTTCGTTAGTAATGATCATCAGTTACCTACTTGACGAAGTGACCATTCTGGCTAGGAAATACTGGAATATTTAATCAACGTCAGTGTTTTAGTTGCAAATTTGCAAATTTGATAAAAATAACAACAGTGCGTTTAGGTTCAACTCACAAAAATTATGTAAAATGAAAACTACTTTCTCTTCTAAACAGCTTCTAAACTGCTATATTAATGTTGGAGCTGAGAATTCCATAACGGCATTAATTCTCTCTAATAACAGTAAAATGTCATTCAGAGTAATGATATGGCTTTTGATTATGGCTTTTATGTAGAGGAAGACGAAATCTTAACCTTGAATGACTCGAGTTCGAATTCCAAATGGCATTCGCGTGAATTCAAAGAGGTCAAATGGAGTTGTAATTGCCGTGTTCAACAGAAGGCGGGGAGGGCGTGCCGCGAACGTCTGATTAAAGCGATTTAACATAGCTAGCGAGAGAATGCATTAACTGATCGAACCGATTTTGGTGTCAAAATTTGCGTAAACAGTGCGATTTAATTAAATTAAAATTAAAATAATTAATATCCACATTAATTATAATTAAGAAAAAAACATAAATTTCAAATCATACAGTCTGAATGTCTCTCTAATTGCCTAATTATTGCAATTATTTGTTTTCAAATGAAAGTTGGTATTACAATAAAGCATACATTAAGGCGAATTACATAAAAATATGTGTGAAATGAAACAATATAAAGTAGTACATATTAATAGTAATAGATGTCACTTTACATCTTCAGTGTAGTTTCACTGAAATATAAGAATCGTTCTCTATGGCGCTCTTTATGACTATGATAGAACAGTAGCCAATTTTAAAATTTCAAAAAAAAAACAAAAAACTGCGTTCGATTCGATGCCATTTGTATTTATTTGAAGTTAAAAATAATAATAAAATAAATAAAAATTAAGTAAAAATAATTAATAATAAAGGTAAAGATAGTAAAATTAGCACTAAAAAAATTAAGTTAAATACCAAATAGTGTCTGTTCAAATTAATTAGTTTATTATATAGCATCATGGAATGGGATTACAGTGTGGGTAACATAAACCATGAAGAGATTACAACAAAAAACAACAAGATAGATTTGTAAAACTCAAATTGTTTAATTCGAAAGGATCTCAAATTAGAGGCATCGCACCCGACGACTTTGGGAAGCACTTGCCTCGATATCACATTCACCACAAAGAACATCACCGCAGAGACCTTGCCCTTCATATCGTATTTCTCGTACCATCGACCAATACTTAATCGTTTGTACACCGCCGATGGCGCGGTTGCTAGTAATAAATAAATCGATTTTAATAAATCCATACAGTCTATCACTTCTCACACTACATATTTACGTTATTACGTATCACTACGGCCGTGCAGACGACACAGCCACCTCGTTTTTTTTCGTATGATGGTAGTACTATGTGTATTTATATTATGAAAATGTTACAACATTTTCTAGAATTTAAAACTGTTCGGAATTTATGGCACAGTACTGTATAACCATTTCTGTAGCAAATAATTGGTGTGAATATTAAATAATGGTTAAAATATTTAAAATGCTTATAAATCCGTCAGGACGAAACGATGAGAAAATTGACCAGTTGCTAGACATATACATACTCGTATATGTAATAATGATGTAGACTTAATAAAAAATTAATGGTTTTTAGCAACCCTTCGTAAGTGATTGATCGACTGGTAATGGATGGATTTTTGGTTGAAATATTGTTAAAGACGCAAATTTATAAAAAGAAGATGCGGGTTTTCTATATAGTTTGTTGGCCACTACGTCTGTAGAATTTATTTTTTTTTTTTGGGTTAATTTGATGTATGATTCAACATCTATTGTAAGCTATAAAATTTATATATAAACCATCGGTATACTAGCTAATCTGCACCTACCCTCTAAGATTTACGAAAAATGCCTCAATATATATTTATGTCTATATCGAAACGTAAAAATAATTTTACCAATTTATCTTTCGATTTGCTGAAGAGGTATGTCTCATGGAGTCGATGTCCGTTGAAGATATAATAAATCTATATGGATACCAACACTATTTTTCTCTTCGGAAAAGCTAATTACCAATTTGTTTAAAGCGCTGAACCGAAGTGAAACAGTTTTGTTTTGTTAAAATAGATCCAAATCACTATACAGGGTTTACAACAAGAACTGGGACATTAAGGACAACTTGAATTTTTATTCACTTTTTCCGGTGACTTCGATATTGTTCGGGAAACTAGTACTTGAAAGATTACAAATAATTATGGAGCAAAGAATATATGGTTATCGATCCACGATAACCAGAAGCTTACATCATCACAAAAATTGCAATATTGAATGAGGTTATTAAACGGGCTATTAAACGCCCTAGGCAAAGAAGCTTAATCAATAGACCATAAGTTGATCTAGATAATATTTAACAAGCTAGACAGTGAAATCAACAATCAATGGGCTCAAATTTCTACTGCGTATGAGCTGCCAACTGTAAAGAAATTCTTTTAGTTTCTAGTGCAAAAAATTGATATGCTTGATTCAATAGAGAGCTCAAAAACTATACTCCAATAGAAACTTTACATCAGAAGCCACTTTGCGTCATCCATTCCAAGTCCTTATGAGATTCCATTCAGTTCACTATGTCCTGAAGAGCGACACATATTATTGAAAATGTAGTAAGTTCAAAGGTTTGTCCATTGATCAAAGGAAGTATGTTTTAATTGTTTCAATGCCAATCACGATGTTTACACACAAATCTATAAGTTTCGATGTCGCAAA
Organism: Tipula confusa; assembly: GCA_963556175.1. NCBI lineage: Eukaryota > Metazoa > Arthropoda > Insecta > Diptera > Tipulidae > Tipula > Tipula confusa. Next base: position 13,799,216 of record OY744476.1, on the reverse strand, counting down.
TGCAATAGAAAAAAACACACACTACTGTTCGAAAATATATCACTCAAAAACCAATTAAATGTAGCCTTATCCAATATACACCAGAATGAAGAAAACCAAGCCGACTCCAATCAACACATTAGCACCACCACAACCAACCATCTAGGAAGTGCCTATACCCACCGTATTAGTAAAGATAGCAGATGCAAACAATCAATTCCAACCAGATCGAATTTTATTGAAATCAGGATTCCAGGGCTCGTTTATCTCCAAAAAATGTGAACAAAAATTAAAGGAAAATCGAAACAATTCAAAAATGGTAATATCTGAGATTAGAGCATTTACTAATGGATATAAAAAAGGGTATCGCATTATTACTGATGGGACCATGGAATAAAAACGAGGAAAAACGAGTAGCAAATCACCAAAACAATCCATCACAATCAAGGTTGACAGTTACGAAGACAATCTGGAGAACCTACTATGAAGATTTTGGATGACTTAAAACGTAGAAGGTGAAATGCTCTTTTTAACTATATAATACCAAAACTGTAGATAGTTCTGGCCGAATCAAAGTAGCTCTACCGTTCAACATCCAAACGGTCTGAGTTAGGTGATTTTAATAAGACAGCCGTGCAGAGAATTCAATCCATCGAGGGAAAATTCACCAGAGGACCAAGCTTTACAAAAATTGTATGCACGAATACTTAACTTTAGGACATATGATGGAAGCAGAGCTGAACCGAAGATACCCTCATTATACTAACGGCACACGACAAATTAACTGAATTAATTGTACAAAACCACCACTGGCAACACCTTCACACTGAACCAACGTTGTTGATGGCTACGCTCCAATATTGGATACTGCGTGGACGAAACCTCTTCAGAAAAGTGGTACATAGTTGCGTTAAGTGCGTTAAAGAAGCGATGACAGAGCTTTGAGTCAAGTAATGGGGCAGTTATCCAATCCAAGAGTGGAATTGATTAAGCCATTTTACAAGGTCGGCGTAAATTATGCTGGCCCATTTCTGACTTATACGTAATAGTCCTCTGAATAGGTTGGTTGATATATTAATCAAAAGTTTAACCTTCTAATGACCTTTAAGTTTAAAAACATGGTCAACAACAAGAATAAGATAAAAATCGAATTTCGTTTTATAAACTAGTGCTAAAACTAAAAAAATACGATATTCCGGAACTTATTGGTCACCCCGTATGCACTTTAATATATTAAAGCTAACTTTTGTATATTGACGCTGTGAAATGAAAATCTGTAAACGGTATATGACTGGTGCTAAAGTAGAAAAACTTTTTTTGTAGTATTTTGTTAAAAATAATATGAATGTGGGTGTAAAACAAACGATGTACGTCGAATGAGGAAAATGAAAAATCCGGAAATTATAAATAATATTATAAAAATAAAAATCATGTTTTTCCAACATCAACATTTCGATTATCACTATCAATACTACAATCATTATCATTTTATTATCTTTTATAATTGTTAAGGAAAATGAAACTGAGGATTTTCATTCTCAACAATTAAAGGATTATCGATGGGTAACATAAACACACAAATGGAATTAGGAAGATCATTGACATATAGTGGTTTTCCTAGACTAATTAACTGACAATGAAGTGCAAAAAAATTTATAAATTCTTCATGTTTCCCATATATAGACTTTAATGATAGCAATCGAAAGGATTATCTTTAATAAGTATGTTATATGCTAATTTATTTATGATGTTACATATTGGAAATAGACCACACTGCGCTTGGAAAGTCAATTTGGCCGATTATATAGAAAAATGCAACCGAGCTCACGTCAAAATTTAACGAAACCGATTACAAATTTTATGAATGTAAGTGTGAATATCGATTCGAATCAAAAGAAATAAAATAAAAAAACAAAATTCAACGTATAACTGTATGCACCAAAACAAAACCAAAAATAATGTATATACAAGCCGTGCGGAAAGCTTAATTGACAGATTCGCCAAAACAAAATGCACATTTCCAAATGTTGATTAGCAAAGCCTTCTATAATTAAAAAGTCGAATTAATCCAATGCATTTGCTTTACAGAATAAAAACTTTTTAATTATTTGTGAGGTATAAAAATCTATATTAGTAGTAGGCGTTATTTATTAAAATTGTCAACGAAAAAATATATATGGTTTTGTATTAACAGGAAAATAGTGAATTTCATATGTTTTTTTTTATAAATAGCCGCGTGTGTCGTCTGTCATCGCTACGCGATGAGTTTGACTTTTATGATAGCAAAGTATTATGCTTTAATAAACATTGTTGTTGATTTTGGTATAATAAATAAATAATCAAACAAACCACTGTTACGTGTGTTATTGATAATTCTTTAATTTCCGTAAATTTATAAAGGCTTACCTCTTTCCGAATTTTTATACCTAAATAAAATTTGTGAAAATGAGTGACGAGTCTCGGCTAACAAATGCATTTAAATAAATAAATAATTGAAATAGTTCAAGTGGAATTTTTCAGTAAAGTTTAGTGTTATAGTGTATTTAATAGTATAATCTTTGTTTGTAGTGTAGTGACAATGTAAAAACGGAAGAAAATTTGGACATGTCAATTAATGACATGGTAGCAAGTGGTAGATTACTATGGTAGCAAGTGGTAGATTAATCGGTCATCTTAGTAGCAAAGACACAATTTATTTTTTTATTCACCAAATCAAATATTGAACTTAAAATGTACACTAGTGCAAATAAATATGTGCATTGATAGCAATAGGATCTGTCAAATGTTAATTGGATTGATGGTTATATGATTGTATCAGTACCAATAACACATTTTATAAGATATATATTATGTATTTATATTTAATTTTATTTGTATATTTTTTTATTTTAAATTTAAATATTATTATAAAATTGTTAAGCTATATTATTTTACACATTTTTTGCTTGTATAAATGCGAGTGCAAATTTTGGTTGTTCCCTTTAGGCACGGCGTTGCATTTGCGTGCAGTTTACGAAAGCTTTGTAACGCTGAAATGTTTGTGGCCGTTACACTGAAAGCGCTTTTATGGTTGCGTTCGTTTGTTCGTATTTTCTTCAAAACTTTTTTACAAGAGTTGGTTCAACGCCATCTTTTTAACCGAACGAACATGAAATAAAAGAGACAACAAATGTCAACAGATTGAAATCGTTTGGCGATTTTTTCATAAATCATAAAATTATAAAAATAATTTTACAGAACGAACAAACAAATGAACGAACGCACCTTATGGCACTACACTTTGTGTTGTGTAAATGAAGAATTTGTCATTAGAGATTTTAAGCTGATTTACGAAGACCTTTATAAGTGTGTTGATGTAAATTTTCGTAATGTGTCCGAAAAAGCGTAATATTTGCGACTCGTTTATGCGTTACATTTATGTGCCATCTAGGCGTAATTTTTACATGCACATGTGATTTTATTGTATTCAATAATAGGGGATACCTTTTTAAATGAAGAGTTTTTTTGTTTGGGACTTTCAACTATTTACATACAATATTAAGTATATATGTTCTAGGTATTGGTCATAAAACAGTTAATTTACTTGATTTGTAATATTTAATCAATTTTTTTTAAATCTAATTTGTATTCATTTTACAGTTTTGTGCCAAATAAAGTGTATATAAATTAGATTTTTCGCGATTATATGACGTATTTATCGTAAAGCGGTAAATTCAATTGATTTGTAATATTTAAACAAATTTTATAAAATCTAATTTATAATATTTTATAATGTTTATAATTTCATATTTTTATAAATATAATATTTAATTAATTGTAAATTTCAGGCAAAAACTAACAGTCCAATTTATTACAGCTTGCGGCTTGCAGAAATTATATTATTATTCTTTATTATTATTAGATTCTGTTTTCAACGAACCGTTGCAGATAACAGATGAATAATGGCACACTGGAGTTGCTGACAAGAGATGCCCGAATACAGAGCAGTTCAGTAAAATTGTGATTGTCTTATGCTAACAGTAGTTCGAATATTGCCTACCGGAAAATCGGACCAATTCTGTCATAACTGACATACCTTTCTTTTCTCTACCCCAAGAAAAATGTCCTAACTATTGGCCGCCATGGTGTCTATATCCGGGTCGATCTCAATAATTTAACTGAAATCCTGTCTTATCCTTCCAAGTTTATGTAAAACGGGTGTACGGTGGGCCCGGCCATATATCCGGGGGATCCTGCTTAATGCTTGGTCGTACATTCTAAATCAATTAATCAATCAATATTTGGTATTTTTTGTATAGATACGAGACTTCTTGTAAAGCTTCAAATACATCTGGCTATTAAAAATAACTGGACACGTGTCATACATAACCTATCCGGATTTCAATTCACTGTAATGAACATGAAGGAAACTTCATCTACATAAATTGCATTTTCATTAATTTTCATTTCAAACATCACTGTAGTTCTCGCAACAACCATAAAACTCATTCTTACTCCCATTATATACTTAAATTTATTTTATACGAAAACTCACTGTTGGTGACAACTATTGAAAAAAACAAAAGCGTACCAGAAACAAAAACAACAAAAAGACATATTTTCCTAACATAACACGATTTCCGTTTTAAAAACCGAAAAAAAAGTTAAACCAACAATGAAATCTTATTTTTGCCACACATTTAAGAACAATGGATGCACTTTTGAAAATTTTCCAATGATCTCGTATACGTAGTAAATTTGGTCAAGGATGTGAAATATGGTTGAGCTAATAAATTTTTATATAAATCGATGTTTGAGTAACGAAATGGGGGTTGGGGAGTTCAATATTAGTTTGGCTAACCAATTGATTTTGAATTGTTTAAGGATATAGACAAAAGCCATTAAGAAATTATTGTCCTTTCAAAGCACATAACTATACTAATATAAATACAATATTGAAATAATATTATTACAAAAATATGAAACGAAACGAAGAAGTTAGGTCAAGTGTTGTAAATGGTTTTTCATTTAAAATTTTTCATTTTCCGAATACGATTTTCGTTTGTTTGTATACATATTTCTGTTACCGATTATTAGACACTCGACTCGTTTCTTGTAAAATTGTATATCTTTTACAGTAACTAGTGCTAGCCGGATAAAATTGTATATCTTTTACAGTAACTAGTGTTACTGGATACAGCAGATGAAATAATCCGTGGACTAAAAACACTTTGGAAGAAAGTTAACCACCAAACTGGATGAAAAATCTAATGGGTTGTGGTCACAGTCGTCAAATAACTCCAAACTTCCGACAAGAAAGGAGTTCTTCGTCAAAACTGTGCCAAAACACAGTCAAAACTTTATAGTATCAAAATACATATCACTTCCACTACCCCACCATGTTTCCTATGTCCCAAACAGTATTATTTATACGAATGCAAAAAAATAAACGAGATGTCCGCGAAACAAAGAAAGAATTTGCTAAAAGCTCAAAATCATTGTTTCAATTGTTTTAATGGCAACCATAATGTACTTAATTGCAGATCATAGATTCGATGCAAAAATTGCGGAGGAAAGTACAATACGCTTATTTACGTAAACCAACCAGAAAATGGCAGCAAATCATGCCTAGTTTCAAAAACTGTCCAAATACTGAAATAAAAAACAATTGACAATTTTTAAACCCAAGTGGGGACTGCGTTACTAACCTCAGCACTAGTAAATGTTTATGATAAATTGAATAATAAGCAAATGTGTCGCTATTGGACCCAGGTCCCCAAAGTTCTTTTATCACCAGCCAAAACCTTATGGTTGGTGCTGATATCATACAAGAAGCCAAAACAATAAAGCAGTAGGTAATATCAATCCTATCCAAATCAGGCTTTACTTTGAGGAAATTGGTATACAACGAAGCATGCATTCTAGAACAAATTGATCGCGGCTTAAATGATGCCCTAGAGCTCGAAATTGAAAAATCCCAAACAATCAAAGTACTCGGTTTATATTGTAACCCGTTCAAAGACGAATTTCAGTTTCGTGTTCAATTAAACGATGATGCCATAATGACCAAACGAAGCCATAATTGGGTGGTGTAGCACTCAACTACCATCAAAAGACTTTAGAGATTAAACAGATGGCCACGCATACAACAAACGGCGCAACATTTTTGAGAGCGATGGCAACAAGAGTACCTGACGAATATTCAAAACAGAAGTAAATGGCACAATAAACAAAAAAACGTGGAAATTGGCGACGCAGTTAGTAGTTTAGAATCCGGATTTAAAAGTTTCCAATTGTGTCTTTGTAGCAGCGACAGAAGATAAGCGGGAGTGAATTGAGAATAGCCTCGATTTAGGTCAGCAGCATCATCATATCTTCATAGGCTAGCTGTGTCTCACTTACCACTTTTTCAAATGATATTTGGTTAAGTTTACTGCTGCCATAAACCTCCGAAATTAGGAGTAACTGGTGGATTAAAATGCCACTGCATACGTTTGCCACCTTTTCGGGTACGATGATTACAAATTTAGTACAACTGTGGAGTCCGTTCAAAGTCTGTAATTAATGATTAATTTATCCTTGAACACTCTTAAAGCTATATACCATTACCGAATTGACTAACAAAATTAATTAAAACAGTTAACGAATTAATTGTGGCAACTTTGATCATGGCGACCAATCTGCAAATCCATGAAACTTTGATTTGCTTCTGGTATTTTAAGGTTTCTCTGATCATCTTGCAGTCTTCGCAGATTTATTCGGGTAAAAGTTCATCCCAGTCACAACCAAGAATAGGCACACTTTCTGGAACAATATTTTTATTTTTAAGAGAACACAGACCTTTCCCTCTGCAAAGTAACAAAAGTCTAAAGAAACCCAAAATATTTAAGTACCTGTAATGAAATGTAATGATGGAACATGGGCTAAAAGAGTAAAGAAAAACGCTTATTTGTTTGTTTCATATCTTTGAGACTTATTTCGACCACTCCCAAGACAAAATGCAGCTAAAATCATCTAACGCTGATTAACAAAATCTACAGTCAAAGCATAAATTACCAAATTTCACATAACTTACATAAATCTCCTGGATATATGATCTAAATACTGGACAAATAGTTAAAGCACTACCCGGAATTACTAAAGCTGCGTTCTCTATGAGAAATTGAAAATTATAGTCTCTTACAAAAAGGTCAAGAGTGTTGAATCGTTTTCTTAACAAACCCATTTATTGGAATCAAGACGGAATTGATATAAATCTTCTAACATTTGCTAAACTCACGATAAAAGCAATTATCACCGTTAGTATATCAAAATGTATTGATAACCACACGTGCATGAATTTTCAATTCTGTAAACAAAAAAATAAAAACTTACGTAACCATAGGACGCACACAATGACAACTACACCATCTCCTTCAAAACAAATAACAAAATACCATAAAAAGTTAAAATGAAATCGACCATCATATCAGAAAACCACTTATGTGCATGAACGGAAATTCAATGAAAAACGGTAAATAAAATTTCCCTATATTTTCATTTAAAAGCCTAATAATATTTTCCTTCGACATTTTCCTAAAAAAAAAAAAACATAAATACTTCTAAATAAATTCAAAAAGCTTTTCCCTATTTATTAGTCGTAAATAAAACTGGCAGCAACACTAAAATGACCGCTAAACCTTTCTTGATTTAACCGGTATTTACTCTAAACAAATTTAACCGCCCAATCTAATCATACCATTTCCACACATTGATAAAATGTCCACAAAGCATATTAAAGCACGAACAAGATCTATGAATATATATTTTACGACAACAACAACAACAACAAAAACAACGGTATAAAGTTTATGCGATTATGAATGAAAGCTAAAATCCGGAAACTACAGCAGAATAATATTTTGACTAAAATCTATTTATAGATACCGAGTGTCCAAATAGTTTCGAAATAAATGATGCCACACAAATGTTGATAGTCGCCATCAACAAATTACAAATTACAAAAAACAAATTACAAATTACAACAAAATAATGTTGCAGTCACGGACCCAAATGAAAGCCCAAAGGAAAAAAATAAGGGCAAGCATACAATTTGCGTAGATGAAGTCAATCGCTTAACTAATTCGATTAAAGCTCTTGAGGCTGAGCGCAACAGGCTGAATGAAGGTCTTAGCTCCATCAGAGATGTTGGACTTGTGATGAGCCCGAGAAGAAGTCGGCCAAAACAGAAACCAAAAGAACAACCAAAAAGTGATAAGGTGTTCTATGCTCAGGCATTGAAAAATGCCGTGGTACTTGAGCCAAGTATTCCCAACAAGAACCAAAAGATCAAAAAAGCTCAATGGAAACCAACTAAGGTTGTCAAAAAGGTCAGCAATGGCATTATAATTGGGACCTTAAAAGTCGAAGATATTGAGTTTTTCTTAACAAACAGAGACTTGACAGAGGCTAGGCTAGTAGGTACGCTACCTGAAAAGAAATTACCCAGAATCATGGTCTATGATGAAGGTCGCATAAAAAAGTTAAAGGTCATAAAAGCTTGGGTTCAAAACTGGGCCTAAAAACAGCTAGGTCGTCCAGTGGGCCATCGAGGTTTCGCCAAAAGTCCGAAATACTCTTCTAAATAAACGCAAAGTATATATCGGGTAGTCTTCTTGCCGAGTTTCCACCTTAACAGAGTCTCAAGGTGCTCCTACAAGGTACAAGATGAAATTTGCGGACACTGCGCTGAGGTCGAACATTACAGTATTGCATTACAGTGATGGCCTTACAACTACGTGTTAGAAGTTTACCATAAAACAGTTTGTTGGATGCACTGTTTCCTGATGACACTGTGACAAGTGACATAGAAGTGCATAAAGATCTTAGAGTGAAAAGATTTGCACCAAGAACTTGTGACGTGGATGAATTCAGAAATGATGAAACCACGGACGCAATAATGTCACTAAACTGGCAAAACACCCGGCCTCAACAACATCGAGGTCGAAGTGATACAAAAAAATATGGCCTAGAATAGGGCCCAGTATTACGCGCTTCTTGAGCGAGTGTCTAAACAAAGGAGTTTTTTCGAAAGCTTGGAAAAACGGAAATGTAATTATCATAAAGAAGGGCGGTGAACGAGATTCCACCGAACCAAAATCCTATAGGCCAATCGTGCTACTACCAGTTTGGGGCAAACTACTTGAGGAAGTAATTACTGACAGGTTGATGTACGTGTTTGATAGAAGTGGAAGAAACAGTTCGGATTCAGAGGAAATTGGTCCACAGAGGCCGACATAGTTAAAATGATCAACATAGTAAAACAGTCAAGGTAAAACTAAGTTCTTGAAATATTTCTTGACGTATTTGGAGCTTTCATCAATCTAGTGGCCTATTATTATGAATGAGTTCGTAGCTATCCAGCAAATCTTTACTCAATCATAAATAACTATTTCTCTGCAAGATTCGTAACTATTCTCACTAATTATGGCACACTTCAAAAGAATGTGACTAAAAAGTAGCCTCAAAGTTTCATTTCGTGCCCACATCTCTGGCCTGACATCTTTGTCAAAACGCTGGATGTCACGTCACATGTCAAAAGGATTGCAGTAAAAATTCTTCTTCATCCTGACACGAGTAGCAAAAAGAACTTGGTGTCTTAGACAAAAGACCTTTAAGAGTATATAAGAAAGCCTAGTGGTTGCATTATTCACATGTGGTTGTGATGGGTAGGCTGACAAAATGAATTGTTACCACCGAACAAATTGTTACAACAAGCGCATCAAAAGGAAAAACATCTTGGTATTATAAAAGCTTGCAGAATTCTAGCAACAGATGCATTTCCGGTGTAAGCTGGCGTAATACCAATTACTGGATTGTTGCAAGAGAGAGTTGCTAGGTATATCTTAAGAAAAAAGCAAAGTGTGAGTCATGGGAACGTGGCATTGGCTATAGATAAATAAAAGCAAACCTTATTGGTTCGCTCAAGAAGCAAATGTGGATGCATCCTTTGCAATATGGCAAGAAAGATGGAACAATTCGATGGATGAAAGGACAACTTTCAGTTTCCTTCCAAACATCAAAGAAAGGTTGGATAAAATACTTGAACCATTAACTCAGATGTTAACAATGCATGGCAGAATAGCACCTTAGCCAAAAAAGTTCCATTCAAATGAAACGAGTAGCAGGACCACTTGCTTTATAGATGCAATCTTGTCAAATAATAACAGCAACAGGTCAAAAAACGCATATGCAGTATTTTTCTGCAAACCCAATTTAATCTACGGAAGACTTTATCACACATATCAACTGTCTTTGTGGCATATAATCAAGCAGTTAAATGAAAATTCAGGATCCTCCAAAATATCAAGATTGCTGTGTTCGACGGATAATTTAGAGTTTAGCTGGATCTTTGATCACATCGATTTAAAATTATATTCCAAGGTCTAGGTAGAAAAGCCTTGATCATTGATGATCATCTGTGTAATTTGAACCAAATCACAGTACCGAGAAAGATTGGAAGTCTGGAATCGGTCCACTCCATGGGTTTTTTCTACTTCCCTCCAGGCAGTATTCAACATTCGTAGCAACCAACAGTGATTTTAAAGGCCCTATAGACTAATAGTCAATACCAGTAAAAGCACGTGAAGACAGATTACAATCCAGCCGATTGAGCATATTGTGGTCTGGTTTAAAGTGGTTGCAAGTAGGAAAACAGAGCCTATATTCCAGTATTTAAAAATGAAGCGCTATTGATAGTCAAATGAGAGAAATCTTACATCGAGAGACATGGTCGAAGTGCCTTGCACATCACTTCGCAAATGAAATCAAATGCTTAAAGAATGGTGTTGAATTTCCTCAAAAATAACAAAGTGTGGTCTCTTAATCCGTTAAGTTATCTTTTGTATATTCTTTGGCAAAAAAAACCTAGCAGAAATTTAGAATTATGTAAATAAAAAACGGTAATATAACGCCATCTCTTAAAAATATTTTACAGTTCCGCTTCTTTTTATACACTCGGCATACCAAAGCATGTTAGACAAATATAACATGACAAAAGTACAAAATTGTAAACACAATAATTCGATTCAATGCTTCGTTTGGCTGTATATAGTCGTATGTATAAAATATGAACATAAAATTTATGTAGTTTCAGCTAAATTTGTGTATCCAGTTAACTGTTAAATGTAGGTCAATTAAATTTTTAAGCCATATGCAACTGTCAATTTTGTTTTAAAAAATCGGTTCGGGTACTAATCCTAGCCCACAACAAAATAACGTATCTCCACGTGTGAGCTGTATATAGAAACTAATACAGTGCGCCTGTTGACCGATTACAGATTATGATGGTAGAATACGAAATGTGAAAAACTTTTTTGTTTATATCACAACGAACTTTAAGCTTCATATCATTTACATTGTAACCAGTAAAACACTTCGTTTGTTTAAATAAACGACAGAGCTTTGTATCCAGATTAATTTGTATGTACGACAGATATATTTATATGTGTATATAGAGAGACAAAACTGAGTATTCACATTTTTGTGTTAAAAGATGAAAAGGGGCTTTATGAGCTTTACAAATATACACAATTTTTTACAAAAGATTAAGAAAAACTTTGTGATAAACGGCATGATTTTTTACGAGCATATACATATATTATCGCAGTGGGCCAGTTTTTGAGATTTGGAAATATATTTTCGTTGGAAAATTGATCTTACAGAAAACTGTAATCTTAACACTGTTCTAAAGATGTGATGGTATTGATGCGAAAGTTTCGATTATGGTCTCTATTACATACCATAACTCATAAATGAGGCATAGTTGAGAATTTCTGATATAAACGTGAGTAGATAAATTTACATACAACGAAGATTTATTCTCGTACAGCGACGACAATTTAAATGATTATCTTGCACGTAACATTATCTTCACAAAAATTAAAATTGTACTTATCTTTTCGTAAGACAACGTTGAACAAGAATAAGAAGCAGCGACAACTATAGACAAAGAAATAAAAAAATTTCCCACTTCATTTTAATTGAATTAAATAACGGAAAGTTTTCTTTTTATGTCGTGCTATTTTCTTAAATGAAAACATTTAAATTTTTTTATGGTTCTGGTTTTGATAGGAAATCGTTGTGGGAGAGGACATTTACACACATTTAATCTGTGCCTAAACTTTTTACGAACTTTTGATATTTTAATGTGTACTGACGTAGACAGTATAAACTTTGTTGTTGGTTTATGAATCAACTCTCTCGATTATACGTATTGAATGACATTAAAATATTTCGCTACATTACTCCTTTCCGAATTTGTACGCCGTTTTTTAGATGTATTTACGCTGTCCTTTTATTTTCCTTTACACAACGTATATGCGGAATTATTGATTAAACTAGTATTACATAGATGTCTCTAGGTATCCGGTCGCACGATTTTATCTCGTATAAGTTGGTGTATCTCGTTCACTTCTTTTATCATTTGATCTATGTAATGTTGGCTACGCAAAGCTGCTGGAATTGGAGATCGCCTGGTAATCATAGATTCTCTCTAAGTGTTTACAACTGAATTATCTATCAAAAACTTCATTACTTTTCCATGAGAGTAATTTTACTGCGGTCCCTTCATGAAAGCGTCTTCTTAGATCTATATGTTCTTTATGTGTATCATTCCAGAAAACTCCGCAGTTCATAAAAGTTTTTGTGTCTTGGTCTTTTTTTACTTCTATCCGGAATAACTCGTACTTATTCAGACTTAATTTTAACCCGTCCGATTGCATACAATCCAAAATCTCTGACAAAGCGTTACCTCATTAAATGGTCATCTTACGCAAGTAAATTGCAAAATCATTATGATAAAATTTTAATCAGTTATTTGTTTGTCGACTATAGCCACTTGGTAATTCTGCTTAATAATATAATTGACGGAAAACCAAATCATCTCGATACGATGGTAAAATTATCCCTGCCCTAGATTTCCATACATCGCTTATATACATCGAAAAGTGGTGTATGAACATAAAAATAAAAAAAAGTTCCACCCCAATAAAAACATTGAAATTGAAAATTTTCCCCCTGGGAAATTGAAAAGTGATAAAAAACCGAAATGAACTCAAAATTGTAAAAGTTTAATCTGTATAGATGTGTACGTGTGTGTATGAGTATATGAGTATAAAAAATCAAAAGCTAATTTTTTGGATTTAGTTCAACACGGTTATAAAATTTGATAGCCGCATGTATGAATTTTTAGCTTTCAGATTGGTTTCTGATTTAAGATCATTAGTTATTTGCAGATATGCTAACTGTGAAGAATGGTAACCTTAAAAAATATTTCGAAAAGTAAAAAATCCTAATAACCCCTATGGTTGGGGGAACATTCACATGCCTCGTAAATGACTTTAACATGAGCATATTATCCTTAAAGTTCCACCACAGCCTCTTTGGCTTGTCGTAGGAGGCGAGTTAAATCTCACTTATGTTCAAGTTGTAAATTTGTACTCGTGAGTATTTACTATAGACTAACTACTGGATTACCGCGGGTGGCGTCTAGTAATTAGAATGAGAACAATATTGTTCTCAACGGCCTTCATTATCTCGGTAGTTCTGCTGGTAATGTTCTTCACACATATAGTTTCTTCTTCTGTCATTCGCGTCTTAGGTTGAAGTTCATCTATATCCTAGAATTTCTTTAATTTTTTTTCGATGTCCGCCAATGTAACCAGTGCCTCGATCCTGGATAGTGTTTTGTTTGAGGTATTACCGAAAATAATCCATCCTAGCTCTGTCTGTCGAGCGATTGGTTCTCCTTGGTTTTCTTTAACTACCTGGTTCATTAAAATATTCGGATAATAATCGGCACCCAATAGAATGTCGATTTTGTTAGGTTAATTATAATTAGGATCCGCCCACATTAGGTTATTTGATCATTTGATCCCATCTTCTACTGTCAAAATTCTGATCAGGCAAAGGCCGTGTGATACTTGGCAACACTAAGGCTTCCATTTTCATGGAACATTTTGATGAAAATCGTGCTTGTACTTAGAAGGTAACTCATTTTATGGTAGTTGTGATTTCGCATTCCATTTACTCCCCTAATTTCAACATAAATTTTTTTCGTTGGTTGTCTGATTTGTTTCAATGCCTCCTCGATAATAAACGAAATTTGTGAACCCAGGATTGTTGGTTTCCAATTTGAACTTGAACCATTGCCGTTGCCAATAATGACCCGGTTAACAGCTCGTACTGGTTCACTAGGTGATTTGTAATGATGCCTTTATTGTCCGTTTCATTTTTTGGAGTGTCATCGACCTTCATGATGAGCATTGCGCGCCGAGGATCATTTGAGTGCAGTAAAGTGTTGTGCTTTCCCTTACATACTAGAGATCGTACGGGAACAGGACAAGGATCGTGGTTTTTCTTTAAACACATATTGCACTGTTGATTTTGAGCAATGAATTTTGATTCATTTTGGAACTGTACACAGACCATGCACAGGCTCTTAATGGTTGTGTGCGACACGTGTTTCTTGGATTGCGATTTATGGGGTTTTATGGGCTTGAAATCGTCGCCCTAGAAACCCAAGAAAGTCTTGTAATTTTGGCATTTCTTTAGAATCCCGAATTAACATTTTATATAGCCTGGATGTTTCATTATCTAGTTTTTTCATCGTAATTGGAATTATGATGTAATTCCATGATCCTGTGACTATGCCTAAATGGCACATAGACTTTCAATTAAAACATCGTGCAATGATCTAATCGATGTTGCTGATTCTGATTGTATTACTAGAAAGTTCAGCATCGTATTTATATGGTTGGTTGTTAGGAGTCTTTTATTTTGATATCGGTTTACCAAAAGTTGCCATGCGTCATTATTATTCTCGCCTGTTGCTTCGATGTGGCTTATAATTCTGCCGGCACTTCCTAGTATAGTGGTTTTTAGTTGGTGCATTTTAAAGGTGTTGCTTATCTTATTATTCTCATGAATAGAGTCTTGTGAATAAATCATGAAAGGATGGCCATTTCAGTGGGTCGCCATGGAATGGTGGGATTTCAATCTATGTATATTGAACAAACTGGTTTTCTGGTTCCCATGATTTTTTCAACACCGCAGTGATTTTGGATCTCAGTATCTCAAAGTTCTTGATTAACACTGAGTAGTAGTCCTCGCAGAAGTAGGAAATCGTTGTTTCGTCCTATAGAGTTACATCTATTAATATTTCTTCATGCAGCTGTTCGATTTGTGTCATCCTGGCATCAAGAATAATATAAATACACATAGTACTACCATCATAAGAAAAAACAGTTTACCCATTGATGTTCCAGATGCCGGGTCGATAGAATATCGTCAACATTTAGTATAAATTTAGTATAAATTTTAGTATATGACATTTAGGAGAACATACATATAAAAATATTTTTATTATTTAAAACGATACCAGTAGTGACATCTAGCACGTCAATGGGCTAACATTCCATGGTAGTACTATGTGCATTTATACTATGCATCAAGTCTGTTGGTGCATTTATACTATGCATCCGTTTGTCGATATGGATGAATTCTTCACAAATGATTTCGATATAAGCCAGTCTCTTTGTCAAAGATCTGGTAAACAATGGTTAAATTGCTGCACAAAATGACTTATGGATACCGCCAAAATTATACTAGACCCACGCTTATGATAACAGATACGCAGTTTAGGATTGGGTACGTGTAGTCTCTAAGAAAACTAGGCGCGTTTGGTGGCCCTATATCAGCCATGAAAGAGTATCGATTGGAACTCGTTGCTCTCCAGGAAACTCGATGGCCAAAAAAAGGAGACCATGCAAGTTTCAATTCTATATATTGCCTCACAGTGGAGAAGACTTCGACAGTCTAAGTGTCTAGGATAGTTTTCTCCTTGGCCACCAGGTGAAAAAAGTTGTTTTAGATTTTAAAGCAATTGATTTGGATGATCTGATGGGATCCATACCGGAGCACGACGTCAGAAGTGCCATTGGTGGCTTTCATGCTAGAGCTGGCAAAAATCAAACTGATTTATGTAAAAACAAAGGTCCTTATCCCCCACTCGATTTAGCAACTGATAATGGGGAAAGGATGTACTAGCACATTCTTTTCCTCGTAAAATGTTCCGCAGTTAAAATGACCATGTTTCTTTGTGGAACTATATTTTCGACCTTATTCGATTAGCATGGCAAAGCGAAGTTATGCTTGATAATGGAAGATGGCCGCGTTGTGGTAAATTCTGACAAATATGTGCATTTGTGTAAAATCTTCATGCAAACTATATGGATTGTAAAGAATCCATATGTTTGGTAAAGAACCATCCCATCATTTTCATGTTGATATATTTTCATGGGGTTATCCAACCCATTGAGTCAAAAATTCGTCCTGCTTCAGCAAGTATTCTTGCAAGTTGGGTTGAATTTTGTTGGGCCATTTTTTAAAAATAGAATGAAAACTTCAACCTGACTTATGATTTATGAAAGTGAGGATCGGCCAATTTAACTCCGAGCAAACTTTTAACATGAATTAAATTCTGTATCGGTATCACTAGTGCCTTGATCGAAAATCCTGGTTTAAAATCAAGTTTAATTAAAAAATTGACAATTTCCTTAGTAACCTCGGCCTTGGATTAACCTATACCGCGTATGAATAAACAAGCATTCTCTTTTTCTAAGTTTAATTGCTGAGTAAATGCTTCCGTGGCGAAGCTTACTTGAGAAACTGAGTCTAGTAGAGCTCGACAGCTGATAATGTTTCCGAAAGTATCTAACACTTTAATAATTGCGCAGTAGGTAAGATAGTCTGACATATTGTGAATAGTTTACCGCGACTTCGTTTGGTGCAGACTTTGACGTAGACTCATTTCACTGGATTGCAACAGACTATGATGCCATGCATCTACGATGAGAAAGGCACTTAAAAATTAAAAGCTTCCGCCTTAGGCAATTGAAACATCTTTGACTGGTATTTGCCCACTCTCTTCGTTTGATTACATTCATAAGGCTTTTAATTTGGACTGCATTCGAAGTGCGAATTGGCGATTGCTCAATTAAAGTGATGAGAAACGAATTAAGGATAGGTTTTTTCCCATCAACAATCAGATATTTGAACTTTTGCACTGCGTTTAGAGAGGGAGCGGAGGGATCATGAATCGTGCGGGGTTTTAGGGATCAAAAAATTATTGCCACTCTGAATACTCTTCCGAAAGTGGTGGAATATTGATAGGTATGTTAACTTCTGACGGTGAGTTAAACTATGTAGTGTTGTTGGAAGTATCTAGCTGGAGGATTCCAGTTGTAGAGTATTTAACGCTACAACCGCAAAGCAATTAGCAAAGCAATTTACAAGTTCTTGTGTTGTTCACCCAAAAAATTATTCTTTGGTTTGATTATAGATTTTCTGATCTGTCTGACCGCACAAAATTCTTATTGTTATAGGATTAAATATTGGTTTTTGCTTTTTGAGTAATTAGTTTTGCAAAACCAAAAGTACATCAAAATTGATATAAACAAATAATTTATTTTATTTATTTTTCTCTATGATTAATCAATTCAATATGTCGATAATACAACACAGATACGATACGATAGACGATTATGGAGATACTTTCATCGTTTATTCAATATACCAGCATGTTATTTCTATGTACGTACAAATTGCATACACAAAATGCTGTAATATAAATAAAAAATATAAATTAATTTATTGATTCAGCAAATTTATTTATTGATATTTAATTATAATAAAATTGATAAAAAGAAATAAATGAAAATCTATAAAACTGGCAACAAAAATACTGTTGACATTTAAAAGAGCCGGGTTTCTCTTGATGACATTTCAGGGAACTCTTTTGACTATTTTTTTAATTAAATTTTGGTTCTGGCCCAGTCCATTGTCCGTATAGACAGCCAGAAGTAGGGAAACGATCTATAAAGGCCAAGTTGCTTACTGAAAGGAGAGTTTCCTTTCAAATATCACTATACCGTTAACAATTACTAAAACTGCACAAAAGTTATGGATTAAAGGTAGTTTATCATCAATAAATATGACCAATGACATTAATGACTAAATATACACTAGTAAAACGGTTACCCTACACACATATTCAGTTCAATACTGTACACGATCTTTTTATGTATCATTATGTCTGTAATTTCCAAGAATTCAGTGCCGATTGACATTGTTTTAATTGGTACCACATTGCTCGAACATTTCAATTGAATACAATTACAGCCAGTTTATAAAAAAATATAGATTCGATGTTATTAATTACCATCTCATTGTCCCTTCCATAATTCTGTTCGCATCTAATTGAAGTTACTTTCATTTTGTCGTTAGTATGAATAAAACTGCTAGAAATCACTTCCCACCATCTCTGGAATATTCCCTCAAAGGTCCTGTTTCCATATCTGCTCTTCTAGTGTTCTTTTGAAATGTCACGTTGTTCTGTCTATTTTGAGGACATCTAACCAGTGACATCTAAGATAAATACCCAATCCATGCTCCACAGAACCTCTTAGAACATTGACAAGATGAGCCAAATTATAATTCTCTAACACTATATGGATTCCGAACAGACTCCCTATTCCTATTGTTAAAGCCTCGAGTATGGAATAATAATAAATCGATAATCTAACCGTAATTCTCTATAACCATAACTAAAAGGAGACATATACTTTTTAGTATGATTGAGAAAATGTGAGACAGATATAGAGTAGGAGAACGGAAAAAATATTTGCATGTAAAGGTCTGAAATCCGAAAAAAAGGTTGCGTTCTTAAAAGTATTCTAGAGGAGCGCTTTCATGAATTTAAATGGAAAGATTTTCCAATGACCAAAAAAAGTCAGGGAATTCTAGAATTTTAGGCAGTTTGTTTAAAGTCATTTTGATAAAACCAAATTAAATTAATTGGATTACATAATTTTTGGCAAAAAACCATTTTTGCTTTTTTAATTATCATAAACTATTTAATATCAAACAATTTAGGTACTCGAAAATATGAAATTCTACTTATAAAGGATTTTTTTCAATTTTAATGAAAACTTAATTATTTCTTTGAAAATTTACAAATTAAATCTTCTTTTTGTGAAGACAATACTTGTCTTATTTTTGAAAGTATTGTGTTCTATGCTCTTCAACTATTTCTTTGTTTTTAAGAGCATCAATTACTTAAGTTCATACTTTTGTATGATAAATTTTTAAACGAATTTTTATTTAATTTTTACGTTGAATGAATTAGCCACGTTTATCCACAGGCCACCAAATTCATACAAGAAGATGTCCAAATTCATACAAGAAGAGTTGGTTACACTCAAAAGAGATATTTGCGCTATCCTCTATCCTACAGGATGGTAAATTTTCTTGAGAAATCATCCAAAACTTCAATTCCAACAACTTAAAGGTCTTGGCATCCAGTGAGATCAAATTCAACACGAGTTTCGGTTCGTGACCCACTTCCCAATCAGATCGTTCCTGTAAGAGGTAAGTCAAATATTCGAGCCTTTTGGCTGGGTTTCTTCGCTTTTAAACACTTCGAAAATCATCATGCTACACTCAAAAACTTTACAATTGCCAAAACAAATTTCGTTATATTATTTGTCACTTCGCGCGACGCATCAGTTTTCTATCGCCTAAATGTTGATTTTTAAAGTTATATATTATTTTACTGTACAATGAAGTCCATTGGTCGCACTTTTTGCTTAAGACAATAATAAACGAATAAGTGCTTTGCCAATGGAATAATAATAGCCGATTCTATTAATATTGTGGAATCGTCAACATCGCAATAATCGTCATCTGATAACAAAATAATATGCAGTCAATCCTGATCGGAAAGTACATACATATATGTATTATTTAGAAAATCTATTGCCGATAAGATTATTTAAGATTAGATTAACCGAACATAAAAAGAAAAACTAAAATTGACAACAACAATTATTGGAACACTCTATACAACTCAAGAAGATAATCGATTTTATCTTAGATCTATATACGAGTATACATGTATATATATATATATATATATATATATATATATATATATATATATATATATATATATATATATATATATATATATATATATATATATATATATATATATATATATATATATAAATATATATATATATACAACAAAATCGGATTGACATAAAACAAATTTCCGAAAATAAAAAAAAACTTTTGGAGAAAAATATGTTTGACGTCAGTCACGAGATGTGTATAAGATAAAAATATTGTTACGGTGATAAGCGACATAAAGGTATGAGAATATTTGGGGTTACGCGGCTGCCTAAATATTTATTTAGTTTTCTCGTAATTTTGGACAAATAATTTTGCCAGATTTTAATAAATCAAGAAGCTTTTACAACAAGAAAGTTATGATCTTTATAGCCAATTGGGTGGATGGTGGTGGCGTCTTTAGGTTCTTGAAATGATTTAACTTCGTTTGGTTTTGATTTTAAGATTAAAGATTTATGTTTTTATACACATGCACTCATACATTGGTGTTGACAACGAAATGATTTTATTTCTACAGACGTATATGATAACGTATATGAGACGTGTATTGTGTAGAGTAAGTATATGGTATATAATCCGCACTGACCTTTGTTAGACAATACAGTGAGATCTTCATCGGCAAAATATTTATAATACGACCATCATTATAGCAACAACTAGTTCCAGTTTGTTTCTATGCCTTATTCAAATCAGTTCTTAACTTCACTATAAAATACAAAATAAGTTGCTGCGGAGGCTTATTTATGTAAAAATGTCACACATAGTCTACCTCGGACTCATATCTCAATGGTTGAATGATTAATATTTTATGATATAAGATTAATATTTTTTTATGAGCGTTCAAATTTATAATGAAATTAACGGTGTTTTATTAATAAATCATTTCTGAAAGTTTTTAAATTTATGCTAAGAAAACTTAAAAAACTTAAAGATAACAAAAACAAAGAAGAACTTTTTTCATAAATAGTATGAGAATGGAGAACAAAGATATTGAAATCGAACCGTACCACACATTTTCCAATTTATAATTTAGTCGACACAAGCCATAATGTCTTCTTCTTCTTTGTACTATAAACATTTACTTCCTAATTTCTTATTTAATTCTATTAAAAAAAAAATTTAATTTTAAATTAAGAAATCATTTTTTGTGCGGTCGTTGTATTTCTTTGAAATTTTAAAGTTTGAAGATTTAAAACTTATTTTTTTCGACTGTCGTTGAATGAATAACACGATACGCACCCATAAGAAAAATTAAAAGTTTGTCGTTATAACAATATTATTAGTATATTGACAGAAGGCATGATTTTGACTTTTTGAAAAGATTTTTTAATTTTTTTTTGTATCTGTCGTTAAAATAACCATCGTGTCTTGTTTGCCTTGTGAATATATTTTTTTTTTTTTTATAAGAGATTAATTAAGAATTGTCATTATAAGCTTTTGATTTTTATAACTTTTCGAAAGCATCATTTATAAAGTTTAAATGGTGTCTATTTTTAAATTTCCACAAATTAAATAAAAGTTTAGTTAACAGCTTTAAACCAAAAACTGTGACGCTTATGAAAACAAAATTATAATGGGGTACTGGGTTAACATGAACTACAAATGAGAAATCACTAGTGTCTATTCTAATGTCAAAATAATCTTTGTCAATTTTTGCCAAATTATAGGTATTACCATTGATCAATTTAGGAATAAAAAATCACATTGAAAGATTGTGATGCAGCCATTCGTGGCATACACGGCCAAAGGAATTCTATAAGATAACATCCATAGGAAATGTCAGATATGGATAAACTGTATAAGGGTTTGTAAAAATCGATTAATTTATTACTAGCATCCACGCCATTGGCGGCGTGTAAACAACAAACTTTTGGACAAAGGTTCGAGAAATACAATATGAATATCAATGCGGTCAAAGCAATGCGTCCCAAATTTATCGGGTTTAGTGTGTTGGACGCCATTTAAATTTAGAGGTGTCCTTAATGAAGCGAACGAATTCAGTTTTAGTGATGGTTTCGATGCTATCACCGCAGAGCAGACAATTTGATTTGGCGTAGTTTAACGAGTCGTCTAAATCCTCTTGTAAAAGAATCTGAATGGAACTTCATTATCGATGATTGTTACCACTTTCGTTTGAATGGTTAACAAGAAATAAAACACTATATATTTTATTATTACTCCAAAGTATCAAAGATGTCTTATGTATACACTATAGCATTACTTCGATTCGCTGTCCAATCGATTCGCTGTCATATAGAGTGTAGGGTAATGTGTTGTTGGTTTGTGTTGCGCCCGCTGTCATTTCATGGTTCTATATAAATATATAATAAATAAATTAATTTTAGCAAACACAATTTCATTTCATTTTATTTGTTTAGTGCAAATTTTTGTTTATTTACCTTCTCATTATTTAAATTATATTTTTAATTACAAATAACGTAGTTTTTTCTATTTCTATTTAAATTTTTAAATTTTTAAATTTTATATCCTGTCATAATGAACGGCATAGAGAACGATTCTTGTAGTTCAGTGAAATTACGATGAAGGTATGAAGTGACATCTATTACAAATAATATGTGCTACTTTTTATGTTTTTTTTATTTGTAATATATTTGATTGTAATTCGCATAAAAAGACATTCAGGCGAATAACTTATATTTTTTGTATAAAATTTATGTAATAAATTATGATTTTTTTCTCTTAATTAATGTATGTGAAGAATAATTATTTAAAGTTTAATTAAATTAAGTCGTCTACCCCTGCCGGGTTAAGACGACGTTTCGTGATGACCTCCATATCTTATTTGCTTGTTAAGATAGCAATCAAGATGAAAACCTGTCACATTTAAAAACACGATTTCTTTAGTAAAATCAACCGTTCCCAGAAGACAAGTTTCAATGCCAGAGTATAATTGACCTTGCTGGCATATAATCCATTGTTTGTATGGACACTTTAGGCGATAGTAGCTGAGCACATTAACTCAACTTATATTACTTACATATTTTCCTATATTTAGCGCCACCAACTTTAGTAATTGAATACGAGCAACTTCTTCAACGTTCTTCAAACACTCTTATTTCTAATCAATAAAAAAAACCGTTCACTTTAATCCATAAAGAATATGATAAACCTCTTTGAGATTCATGTTTATCAATAAAGTAAAAAAAAAATTCGATTGATATTAAAATCTTCAACTGTGATAACAACAAAAAAAAAAAATAAAAAAATTCGAAGATTGTTAAATTGATAACAGAACCAAAAATATTTTCGATTTTCATTCATCTCGATTTTCTTCTATATCGGAACAAAAGTTTTTTTTGTTTGTTTAATCAGAAAATATGAGAAAATAAAGTTACACAAGCAACAAGAAACTAAGTGGAAAACTTTGTTTAAGAACAACAAAAAAATGAAGAAAAACTTAGAAATAATCTTTAGCATATACACAGACTCGAAAAACCTGATTTGTATTGGTGGTGCGGGTAAACTTTAAAAACTATAGCATACATAATAAATATCCCAAAATTGTTGAGAAGAACTTATGGCCTAAGTTGTAATAAGCTTCAATCAATAAAAACTACTGTGTCTAAAATAAAGAGAGAATAACACTTGGCGACTGCCAAAGTAGCTTTTTCCCAAATCGGTCAGTAACTGATCCAGTTTTTCGCTGAGGATGAAAAAAGTTTTATCGGTGAGTTGGTAAAGAGAAAAAGAGAGAAATAAAAAAAAATTGTAAATTTTCATTTTATTCACTTTTTTTGCTAAACATTTGTTATTGTTAATCAATTTTTTATCAGATTGAAATCATGGTTACCGCTGTCATACAAGTACCTAGCACATACAGATAGGATTTCCAAAATTTTTATTTTACGTGTAAAATTTCAAAATAAAATATAGATCTTACGCCGTGATATTACGAAGATGCATATTCAAATTTTTCGGCTTCTTTCACTTTAAAGTTGACAAGGTGTCATCTAAAAATACATAATATAATCATATGTTAAGTGTATAGAGTAGCTACTTGTTATATTGTTGAATGAATATTTAACAACATAAACATATAATATGGTAGCATATAATATATACTTTGATCAAAAACGGATAACGAGCACATCTAGTACAACAAAGCCAGTTTCATATTTACCCTCCTCTTTATATAAATATTTGAAAAATGTAAGGAAAATCCGTTTTGCTGTGAAAAGTGTTATATTAAGTTTATGTACTCGTATAAACATATAGGAGATGTTGAACATAAACAAAAAGGAAAAATATTATGAATGTTTTTTCAAAATTTATATTTACAAAAACAACAAATCGTTAGATCGGTTCAAAGAGGTTAAAATCCATCTATATGTTGTGAATTCGTTGTTATTTCGGTTAACATCAAAGGTCAATAAAACTATGTGGCATATTTTTAGATTTAACCTTTTCCCTTAAATATTATGACCCTCGCACTCAATATTGTTTCAAATAATAACTGTATATATATAAATATATATATATGTATATATATATATATATATATATATATATATATATATATATATATATATATTTATAGATTTATGTATATTCTGAGTGTTCTCAAGAAATCACAAAACAAAATATTAAAAGTAATTTTTCCATTTTCAATTTCCCATTCAATTCATATTTTGTTATCAAAAATTAATTTGATTTCGACTAAAAATTTTATTTTCAATTTTATTCCATAATCAAATTATCAAACAAAAATATATTTTTATTGAAAATTGGATAAAATACAATAAAAAATTATGTATCTCTTTAATAAGGAAATTATTTACTGTTAAAGATTGTTGCTATGGTAATATAGTTGAGATTCAAAATCGTGTTGTTGCTTCTCGTAATTGAAGCATCGTTTAGAGTAGCTTATTGTAGAATCATAAGGTGCATTTAGTTCCCGTTTATTTCTTCTTTTGTTTTTTATTTTTAACAAATTTATTTAAACTTTTGCATAAATAATAAAATTTAGATCGAAATCTTAAATACAACTTTAAGAATAAAGTTCACGAACCACCATGGGTTGTATAGTAACTTTTAATTTTTAATAATAACTATCTATAATTTATAATTTTAAAAAATTTAAAAAAAAATAAAAAATTAACAATTAACAAATTAATACACATTATCAAAATTTCAATTGTTCAATCCTTTTCAAATGCTCCAAAATACCAGATTTGATCCATTTAATACTATCTATTCTTCAATTCACTCGGCAGCATAATAATAAATTATCAATTCCAGAAGCTGCGTCAATTTTTAATTATTTAATAATAATTTGTATCTCCAAATCAGTAACAGTCTTTAAAACAAAAGGATGTAGCGTAATATATTCAAAGTCTTTGTGAATGTATTAAAAATATTAAGGCCCTGTCCGATTTCCATAATAATTATGATCTTTGTAATAATTTTGACGAAAGTGAAATAATCGTCTCTTACATATTTTATAAGGAGCTCGTTTGCTGTTTAAATTCTGTAATAATTTTGACAGTTGTAATTGGGACGTTTCGAGTAAATCGCTAACAATTTTAAATTATTTAAAACTATGTATGATTTAATTTAAAAATGGCTTTATTCGTATACTCTAAAATGTATTGTGCTTTACACTGTATCTGTAATGTTATGGATCTATATTGTTTGCATTGAGGCGACCAACATTGTTCCACCAACAACATTATTAATTCTATTTTGACGATGCAATGATCAGGAAGCAACTAAGAATTTCAATTAATTCATGAAGTTAGTAGGTCTTGCCAAATAATCTTATTATTCATAACCTAGGTAGTTTCAAATCCAAGATGAAACTATTAATAGTTTGTGTGTGATTGGCAAGTGACATAATTGACAGGATTCAGTAGGGGCATCAACAAAAATTGTGAGAAATACTATATGTGACATTGTTCGCAAATTATTTTTCTTTACGGTATAGAGATGTCTGTCATTATATTTTTATAATTTTCACTTTTATTCTGATTATTAGAGAGTAATGATTCCCTAATAATCAGAATAAAAGTGTCATAAATAAATTTTATGTCGTACTGTTTACTGTGAATTTGTCAAAAATGAGGTTATGATTTTTTAAATATAAAGACACGGTTCAGACCTTTTTGTGGTGAATAAAAAAAATATTTAACTTTAGCTGTCAAAATTTTTATTTTTAACATTTCATTCACAAAGATCCTAAATGATCGATTCAAATAATTGTAGATTTCATTTAATTAAAAATAATTTGTTAAAAATTTGAGATAATAAAATTTGTTGGGGTGAAATATTTTTAATTTTCAAATTAGTTTTGCTGTGTGGATTAGTTAAAATTTTGACAATCAACAATCGTTTACAATGAATCGCATCACGACAAACTATTCAAAATAACGAACTGATTTTATTCTGCGAGTTTCCTCCATTTCAATAATGTTACTGTCGACGTCAATAACATCTATCACATTAAATCAATCTCAACTAAAATGTGAGGTTAGATATTTTTAACATTATTAATCAAAATTTAAATGCGGTCGATACCGCGTTAAATATTTTATTTTGTTTTGGCGGTGAACAAATTTATATATGACATCAAAATTTTATTTTTAACTCTTTCTAACCTTTTTTTAACTAAAATTGAAAAGCAGATACTAATACCGTCGATATAATAATAAATGGATAGATCATTAAGAAAATTATTTTCGGTTTACAATTTTTTCAAAAAGCAGTTAAGCGTTGCTTGTGTTGCTTGCGTTGAAGGGAGCCAATAAAGACGTAGAGTATTATATTAAAAGGAGGATTTCTCATTTTCCATATAAAAATAATTTAAACTCAAAATTTAGTTTATGTTATTAGTTTTTATTTTGTAATTACTACTTTATAATTATAAAAAATAATTAAGATTAATAAATTATTATTATAGAATTATACATACATACATTAAACATTTTAATGCTGTGTGCCTTAATCGACTTTTCAAATTGTGCAAGCTTCCGCTATTGCCTCATAGGTGGCAGCTGAAAAGTCTTTTTCGAGGTAACTTTTCGGTGACTTCACAAAAAGTATAAAATAACTATAATATTTTTAAACTATAAATAAACTATAATACTTTTTGGTTTAGTTTAGTTTCAAGTTGAGACACAGTTAGTGGATTTTGTAGTAGTTCCATCTATCATGATCGACCCTTAAAAATAAAATAATAGTACGACGCTAATGCACACAAAAAAATAACTCATGGAAATGACATATGAAGCGAA
Source organism: Tipula confusa (assembly GCA_963556175.1). Taxonomy (NCBI): domain Eukaryota; kingdom Metazoa; phylum Arthropoda; class Insecta; order Diptera; family Tipulidae; genus Tipula; species Tipula confusa. The sequence goes on along the minus strand of OY744476.1, from coordinate 13,771,998 downwards.
TTTTATTGGTCACTGGAATAAGAATAAGAATGAAAAAATGCCTAACATTCCAATGATTTTTCAAAAATTCTAGATGATAAAAGCTGTTCGGTTTACTAGACTTACAGATGCATGCATTGGAGTCTAAATATTAGAGTTTTCTTGAGATTCAACAGGAATTGGTGCAATGCTGTTTGGTAGTTAGAAGAAACGTAAAGTGAAGTTTATATAGATATCCTAAGAGTTATATGAAGTTGAGTAGTCGGTTAGAAGATGCGCAGTGAAAGTAATTCGTATTTACATACGGGCATTAAAGTGGATTATTCCAGTTAAAGCGGGGGATATAGTGTTTCATTTTTGGACTGTCATCATATATAGATGCCGTTTTAAGAAAGTGGGTTGGTCTTCGGCGCGGAAACTGTCGTTTCAAACAAAATGCTCATTCAAAATGCGTCCTTAACCTTTAAATAAGGAAACAGTTAAAACCGTAATGTGTTTTTACAGTCGGCCCGCCTCTTGTTGAATTTAGTAAGAATATTAAAGGCAGATCTTGGTCTCAAATAGTTCTCGAATTTTTGGGGAACTATTTTCTAAACCAGCAACTATTTCAGATCATAAGCTTAATTCTATCAGCATACCCCAAAAATTTTAACTGTTTAATATTGTAAACTTGATCTTGTCTTAAGTCAACAATTGACTTGCATAGCATGTTTTGTCTGTCTTTTGACAGTGGTTTGTCATGTATTTCTGCTAAGGTAGTCTTTTACTGTTTTAACATCAAATTAAATTTGGATACCAATGCACAATATCCAGTAATACCAACACAAACTGGATTCATTTAACAAACATAATTATCAAAGATGACCATTGAAAAATCTATGGCATCGATAAAATACTGGATCACAAAAGGTAAAATTGGAATTCGCTTCGAGATATATAAATGCATTAAGTGTCATCGGTTTAACACAACAACAAAGTGATAACTAATTGCGGAGTAATAACCGTAGTAGACTGGTGTAAATTACGATGTTTATGGATAAGTCGAATTTTAGTTACTCCTTCCATTATGACTCATCGAAATTATAATGAATCCTAATTCTATTGGCATCACTCGATAAAACCATAAAACCCATAAATTTAAAATTTTCACCGTAACTTTGACACCTCTAATTAGACACTTGTTTTTTGGGTGGACCCTTAATGACACCTAAAACTAATTTTATTTTAATCACATTTTTACTAATGACCCCTTAGACCAAATATCAAAAAAAAATTTACCTGTTCTAATCAATATATAAACTCCAGTGACTTAACTAAATCCATTAGTATAAATTATTATTTCAAAGTTGACACATTATTAATTTATTAGAAAATGAATTTCACAATTTTAAGTCTAGTCGTACTTGTGGCAGTTCTAAGCTCGACAAATGGAAGAAGTACTTCGGTGCCACAAAAAGGTATGTTTTTAAACTAACGTTATTATAATCCAAAAATTTTCTAAACATAATTTTTTTTTTTTTTTTTTGTGTATATTTAGAAGTGAAGCGACCAGTTCAAGATGATATTATATACTTTGAGCCCAAATCATTGATGCCTGAAGAGCTAAAGCAATCGGTTGAATTTGAATTGAATCGTTTAGTCCGAGCTAAAAATAATAACGGAAATTATCATAAAGGAGGTTGCAGAAATTGTGGTCATAAAAACGGAGGTAACAATAATAATGGTTACAAAAAAGGTTACAATAACGGTTATAAAAATGGAAATTACAATAACGGTTACAAAAAGTATTAAGATTTACTTATAATTATAGAAAATAAAATATTAATTTTACATTTGTATGCATTTAATCATTTAATAATAGAATAACAGTAATAACTTATCCGTAACTTCTAACGGTATAAAACTCCTTCAATATACGTATCCAAATAATGCATATAGGAATGTATCAATTGCAATTACTCTAACGGAATATTTTCAAAATTATATACCACTTGTATCTATTGTCGAGGACCGTGCTACCCATTTGTCATCATAATACTGTTATTAAAGAATATTTAATTTATAAAAAAAAGTTTAACATTTTGGATACCATAATCGCAAGTTAGTGTTGGCTTCCCGATTTTTATTTTTTATTAGGAAAATTTCGTCATTAAAAAGCGGTCCGGGAATTTTTTAAACAAAAAAAAAACGACATAGAGGTGTTAATGTGAGAATACGGCCGATTGAAGTTGTATTCTTCCATGGCCAAAGGATTGACCCGCAGAACTTGTTTATTTTAAATGTTTATGCCAGGGTTAATTATCGTCTTCGAATCGGTGAATCAAGCAAACGCTTTTGGTGTATTCACGGACCTGGCATTGATGACATTTGTTTGTTAGTCATGTCAAAATTGAAGATTCCAGCCAGTCGTGATTGTCATATTCACACAGTCAAATCCCTTATAAATATATTTGTGCACAAAACTGAAAAGCCTTTTTATAATTAAATGTCCTCAAATTAAGCCAAGTTGTTCATCTATCTCGCGTGGCCAACGACCGAAGCCGATCCAGTGTTTCCTGTTGTTGTCAATTGAAATACCATTTAGAATCCCTTTTTCGAATTGTGTTCATATTTTGTTGGCTTTGGTGAGTCCACCACCTCTGTATTTTTTCTCTCACTGCCTTTAAATTTTTTTTCGCTACAGGAATTTCATCTGCCGTGATATACTTGACAATTACTACAAAAAATTGCCTAAATGTGGCTTAAAAATTATACATACAAAATTTAAAATATTACTCGTACTTCAATCAATCATTGCCACGCATTAAAAAAGACGACACGATTAGTGAGAATTGGATTTTATAACCTTTCGTCGCTAATTTTTTTATCATCATTTCTACTCCCACGCATCTGATATATGGATGTAAATTAAGAATTATAGTTTAAACGTTCCACAATTAGCATTGGCAAATATATATTATGTCTACATATATATATGGGTTCAACCTCCACCTATGGAGTGCAGAACCTCCAACTATGGAGAGCCGAACCATCGTCCATGCCAGTACAGGATGGCTGAAGCAATGCAGTGCAGATGAATAATTAAAGTGAACCTGTATACCGCAAAAGAGGTGGAAGAGCTTCGGATCCAGATAAGATTGCATAGATTAAAACAATAAATAAACGGGAATTCTCGAGAATTTCAAATTTCATTCCAATTTCACGGTAATAAAATTAACTCCGGAAAAATCAACTTCTAGAAGTTCACGTTTATTTTATAGATTTTAGGACTTTTCAAATTATTTTAAGTATTTTAAGAATTTTAAATCTTTGCTTCACATTTGACAATTTTTATAAGCAATATTTTTGACAGTTTTGATGTGCTAACCACTATATGAACATCTTGTATGGCTCAAATTTATAAATAGATAAAAATAGATGTACATATAAAAATGAATATTTTCGTCCTATCCTTTTTTTTCACACGATTATTTTATTTTATAAAACAAAAAAATTTTTTTTTTCCGTGTATTTTAGTTTGGTTTTTTGTTTTATTTTTTTATACAGTCAAATAGTCGTGTACGAAAAAGAAAAAATGGATGAAAATATGCGTTTTTAGATGTACATCTGTTTTTCGTTTGGTTAGATGTCGGTTGCATTAATTTGCGTAGTATGAATTTACTTGTGTAAATTTAAACCATACATCTTGTTAATCTGGTATAATTATCTGTGGTGCTAACCATGCCAAATTTTTAGATTTTTATGTCATTTTTTTTATTTTTATTTTTATTTATTCATTCAAACTAGATTTAAATAAGCCAGATGTAATATATATTGCTGGCCATTAAATAAATAAATAAACTACATATTTAAAAATTGTACCAAAACTGTAAATAAAACCGTAAAATCTCAACGGTATGATAAGCTATCTTTTAACAAAGATATCTAATCCAATTTTTACTTGTATCCTACCGTATATATTTACCGTATAGATTTTGTATAGATTTACCGTATAAGTAAATACGTCCGCTAACCTTGCAGAAAGAGTACAAACATAATTTTCGAAATATACAATGTCCGTAATGATAAATTTCGGTAATAGTAAATTATAAGTATCAGCATCTCGCAATTGAACCAATTTTGTCTATTTCAGTATATAGTACCCTAAAAAATGCTGTTTTTCATATTTTTATTAGCTCCGTAGTTTGTACCCTACTACCTACTTTTCATGAAAATAATATTCTTGCAAAAATGTTCAAATTGTGGGTAGAAACCAAAAAAAAATCACAATTATGATAAAATTAATTTTGCACTCCAAGAGGGTTTTTAAAAGAGTCAAATACCTTTCTATAAATAACTTTGGTTTATCTTTTCAATATTATATTTAGTTAGTTACATTTATTAGCTCTTTAGTAAAATTCATATATTATGACAATATACGTTTTTGAAGAATTTGAAAGAGAATTTAGCGCCTACATTGAGTCGCAACATTAATTTAGAAAATGCGTAACGTTAATAACTTGGATATCGAAATATAAACCAACAATTCAATATTATTAATTCTAATACTAAATCTGTTGACAAATAATGAAACATATTGTTACGATTTTTCTAGAGGTATACCTAGAGACATCTATGAAGTAGTATAAGTATTAGTGAAAATATAGTGTTACGATTTCTCTAGAGTTAAACCTGTATGTCCGGTACATGTACGTGACCAAAATATTTTCTCGCGAATCAAGGGGAAATTTATATATTTGTCATATTGAAAAATATTCAAATTTCCCCTCCTGAGTTGAAATAATTTTAACTTTTGTTGGATGCTTGCAGTCAAAAATGTGCCCAAAGCTAAAATTATGTAACGGGCATTAGGGATATTAAAAATACAGTTAGATAATTCAGTAGCTCAATCTTTGAACTGAAGTGAAGAGGTGCGAATCGAACAGCCAATTCACATCAGTATAATATTCAGTTATTTAGAATATTCAGTAAATTCAGTCCAATCGAATGCGCTTGTAATTTTTGTATATACGCGAAACGATGCCGTTAGTTGAGATAAGTTATACTGTAAACGCGAAATAGTTAACACGGCGTCTACACTATGCAAAACCTTTGAGATTTTGTCTCATGATATTAAATTTATCAATATATTGGTACAAATTTTGACACTCTCAGCAAATTATCAGGAGGCTATTTCACGTAAATACTATCATGAAATTTGTACGAAATGTCAAATAAAAATGTATCTTTAGGTTATGTTTTATCATTTTAATTTTTTTTCGAGTGTTAAGACGTACATATAAATAATTATAGCTGCATAAACTTCACATGAAATAAACTTCACATTAATTATGGCATTTAATGCTGAAAATACAATAAAACTAATTCATACGTTTAGAAATAATCAATGTATATTATAGACATTAATTATTTAATAGTCTATAACTAAAAAATAATTGATAAATATACTTTTCATAAAATTATCATGAGAGTAAAATGCCCAGTTATAATAATTTTTTGACAAATGTTTATCAATACATAGAAAAAAACATTCACATACATAAAATCTCATGAGATAAAATCTCAATGATTTTGCATAGTGTAGACCCCGTGTAAGAGTTAAACATTAGCGTTATTGTTATAGCACCCACCAGTGACAAGCGGCTAATCTAGTGAAATTAGAAGTATCATATGAAGTGAATTATTGTGATTAAAATAAAGAATAACTGTGTTATTTATTGTGGAAATTATTGTATGTGAGAGTAAACAGTATTTGAATTGGAAACTGTTGTGTAGTGTTTGTTTGATTGTGATGTATTGTGTATTTGTTTGAGGACAGTAATAATCAGTTATCAAATCAAATTATTTACAATATCATGGCAATAAGCGAAAACTTAACAATATATTTATATTTAAGCATATAATGGGTGCATTCAGGTTCCCCTAAATGTTGGCGACGTGTTGAATAAAATAAACATGTTGAGATCTGAACGCAACCTATTCAAAAAAATATGCGAACATAGTTGGCTTAAATGTAATTTTTTCCTTCATACCGATTAGTGTTTTTCATCATACCGATCTTGACGGACCTAAAAGCGCCCAATGTAAACCAAATGTATCATATGTAAATAAAGAATTATGCTCACCTTTTATATCTTGAACCAGATATCAATCTTTTTCCAAAAGTTTCACTATTTCATATGACCCCTACTTTAGTCAACGGGCAAACATTTACTGAGGAACAATTTCGACACTTCTTGCAATGAATCACTCATGATACTAAACACCAGTACAATATATTTGCAATATTCATCAGTTACTAAGGCTTTAGAGCCTGCTATTGGCTTATTAATGGTTGTGCAATCCATATGTCTAATGTCATCATGATTGGTTCTGTATCCATCTTCAATGGAAGAAGATAACGAGGTAAAAAATTGTAAGCCTATAGGAACAGCTTTAAGCTCAGCCAATGAAAGAAAACAAATATAGCGGTTTGCCTTACCTCTTGAAAAGCTGATTCCTGTTCCTCCACCTAGTAAAAATAGCATTCTCGTTATAAAATTATGAAAAATATAGCAAACGGAGCTTTAATAAACCATCTAAAGTACTGCAAAGCTAAAATTATTAACCTCTTTATTTGAATTGTCCTTTTTCTTAGAACTGTCGTAATTCAATGTCACAGAAATCAAACTATTCTAAATTTAATGTAAGGCCAGCATTACTGATCCTCAGTAATCACCGACACTTTTTTTTTTTTTTTTTTTTAAACAAAATTTTCTTTATTGAGTTAACATTTTAGGCACCAACACTTATTATCAATGTTTATCTATTCACCATATTCATCCGCATGGCAAGTTATCTCTGACTGATTTGGTATTCAACTGCCTCTAAGAACTGTTTTTCCTGCTAGCTAGGATTTTTTATCAATTCCTTTTTTTTATGCAGTTGCTTTTATCCGTTTCTTGCTATAGTCAGATAAAAATTAACGCTATTCCAGATATTTGTGTCCTAAATGAAACTAAAGAAAGCAATTATAGGAGCCAAACTGTGTACCAACTCATTGTGTTATATTCGCTGTTGAAACGAGAAACATATCTTTGCATTACATCAACAACAACTGAAATTATAATTAGGTTTTGTTGTTCTAATGGTTCTATAACAGAAAAAATTAATTATTTAGGTCAGACGAAACTGTCACCAAAAACTATAAATTTTCACTAGATTAAGTTTTCATCTTGCATAATGTAATTTAGTGGTAGGATTATGATGTACAATTGATTGATTACCAACGTTTACAGTAAATTAAGTTTATTATTTTCAAATAGTTTGGCCTTGAACTGTATTCACTATAACAATAATGAATAGACGGTTTAATAAAAAAAAACTTTCCTGGCAATCAATTGATTTACAAATAAGATCAGAAAATTGTCTGCCATGTTAATAATTCACCACCGGTGATTTATACTACACCGCTTCTACGTTTATAGTAATTAAAGCAAAAAAAAGATGCCATGCTAAATACAGTAAAGCTTTAACCTCAAAATTGGATTGAATTAAATATAGGAGGCTTTGGTACTAGAGCGTTTAAAATTTTAATTTATCAATAAATTTCCAGGCTACCCTTTGTGAACTGCTGTAAACATTAAAGAATTAATTCGATTAAATTCAATCAAACCATAAAATAAAATCAGCTAACAATTTCAATAAACTTTCAAATTTGTGTCAATTCAATTTAAAATCAATTCAAACTTTAAAATAATTTCGAAGATAAAAATGATAACATTATACCCGTAACAATAGAAACGTTGCACTCGAAAAGTTTTATTTTAACTAATTTAAAAAAAAAAACTGTCAAATTGTCATGCATACAATCAAATCTCGTTATTATACTTTTATCGAAAAACGTTTCGATTGTCTTACTAATTTTTAATCTAGAAATTTCTCTTGTCTTCATATGTTTCAAAATCAATTTATAAAGTTAAAATGCAACATGGTAACTAGATAGAAATAGATGAAAATTGATTAACGGTGAATTGAGTAAATTCAAGAAGGTTAATACACGATTACGGTATATAAATAGATTAGAGATGTATATTCAAAAATTGCTTTAGTTTTACAGTGCTTGAAATTGATTTAACGATAATTGTGTTCGACCAAAATGTAACGAACATTACTGAAGCTGACCGAAAATAGTGATGCCATTTCGTCATCTGGAATAATAAAAAAGATATTTTTACGGTTGGCAGCTTCATCGCTCTTGTTGATGTTTTAATTGGAACTATACGCGGACCAAACAGTCATTAACAGTATTTAGTGTTATAATGGGACCGATTACCTACTTCGAAGGGGGTAGGTAAATTATTTTTCTTTATGAGCACAAGATTACCTGTATCTTAAAGTTTTTTTTCACTTCGTTCCACTTTCGACGCTGTTGTAAAGTGTGTAAATAATGTATTTGGTATTTTTTCCAAAAACCTTGCATCCCAGCCTGTATACGTTATGCCATCTGTATAATCGAATATCGGCAATATGGACCAATGAGGGTAATGGTCCAATTACCATGATGGGCTAACCAGTAAGGAAGTATGCTGAGGAATCAGCACCTACACATCGTCAATGTCATCAGTTAAGGGACACAACGGACTAAAGTTAAGAATTCCTTTCCTACTGCCAGCAAGGTTTTCTTTTGAAGCGACATGATACCACCTATCTCTAAGAATATTCTCTAATATCTCCGACGTCCTGTTTCCAATAAAACATTTCCATCATCGTTTACATCGTACAGCCAGGATATCACTATTTGTGAATCCGTCCCTGCAAAGAAATCCGAATCACCGCTGTCCAATACCTTTTTTGGTATATTTAAGTAACCTACTTGGCAAAACTGCTCCACAATACTCCAACCGTGGTAAGGACGCTTGTTTCCTTAGTTTTAGAAATTACAATTCTTGTATTTGGTTTATCACTGTTATAGTCACTTGTGCGAAATTTACACTCCATAGACTTCAATCGACTGATTGCTGTGAACTTTGTTTTACAACGTACCTCCGATCGGAAATCCGTTTCTAGCTCCGCATAAAATGGGTTTTACTTCTTCAGATCCAGATGTATTTAAAGCTATTATAACCTCTCCCAATGTCCAGAATCTCTCCAGAGAGCTGGATATATCATTTGTTTGTATAAAAGCTGAGGATGACTTTGGCTCACAGTTTTGTTATTTTATGGGTTCAGATATTACTCACCCGAATTTGATTGCCTGGGCAATGATTCTGATTTAAATTTTATCAGATTTCAAGCCTTCAAAACATGTATCGGATCCAAGCAACCAAGTCAATTTGTAACTCGTATATTTGCGAATGGTTGTTTCCTACTGAGTCATGGACATATACTAGCGCTATTGGTAACTGCCCGAGTTGCGAGATTGTTCAATTACTGACAACTTGCCCTTCTCTCAAGCAGTTATAACACACTACAAATTTGTTTAGCATAGTTCGTCTCTTCGCGATTAGCATTCTTTTGAACGAAATGAACCTCCATAAGTGGTGTTGACGTTTACAACATGCTGGCACTGTTCAACATTTAGAGAAATGTATATAGCTTTTATTACTACACTAGACCCTTTGTTTTAAATTGTTAAATATATCTATGAAAATTGGCCACGACGAAAAAACATTTCGTCTACTATACATTTGCTTAGCACAGTTTTCTTATCTTCACACAACTAATAATCCAATGAAATCAATAAAACTATAAAACTATAAATTTTATTATGATTATTAACTCATTACAGTTATTACGTTCAATAAAATTGAACACATAACCACAAAAAAAATTATTGAAACTCGAAATAACCGCACATAGTATGAGTAATGGAAAATTATATAGAAAATTTTCTATCATATTTAATAGGAAAATTGGATAAAAAAAATAATAAGTATTGGCATAGTAAAATGTAATGTAATCATTACATTTTACTATGCCAATACTTATCCTTTAACGTTAAAGCGAGGGAAAATATTTATACGAGTGTAATGGAAAATCCCACATAAAAATGCACTGTTATTTCTAGAAATATGGTCGACGAAGTATCCTTGAAGATGTCAACTAAAAGGATGTTACTCGTCAAGAAGATGGCACTGCTCGTTCAACCGGGCGATACTGCCAATCGAAGTTTTTAGTATACCTTCCACAGAGCGTTCAAATCATTAGGATGATGGGTTTCCATAATTGCTAACAAAATTTAAAGTATTGGTTTTCCCATCTTCGTTTATCAGACCTTACACAGTTCCACCCAGCCAGAAACACAGTCATAAGTCTAGTAACACAGACTTCAGCAATGAGCGATTTACTATATTTGCCATATGCGTGAAGCGAAAATTTTCCACAACTAAATTCATGATGGAAGTTACCGAGCATGGCGAACATTGCAAGCATATAGCAAACTAAAATGTGAATAAATATATAAAATAAATTGACCCAAAACAATGCAAGCTTGCCACTTTTTCGAAAAGTTTCCTTGCAATCAGTCGATTGTATCAATCCCGAATATTTTTGATGATTTATATTACAAGTCTAGCCAGGGTTTTATTGTCCTCAAATTAGGAATAAGAATTGGATTTTTTTAATATTACGGCTGCATATACAAACATATTATGAAGAGGTTTTCCCATTTTAAGAACAATTATCGATTATAGAAGTTGGTTCGGGTTGTTTAGAACATCTCTAGGTATCCGGTGATAAGAAATACCAGTTTTTTATGCATTTTTGCACTGTGGTACACCACAATAATGCCCTCGAGAGGTCATTGTATCTTTAATAAATAAAGTATAACCTAAAAAATTATACACGCTAACAAATCTCAAAAAAAATTGATATACAAATTTTAGAAAAAATCAATAAACAAAATTTGTATTATTTCTATTTTTATGTATACATTTATGTTCACACACAATTACAATTTAATTACAATATATTTAGATAAATAATTGTTTTAGAAAAATGTTTTTTTATTTATTAATGCGATTTGACGTAATACTGATTTATTTGTATAGAAATCGAGCTTCGCAGAAAAAACGCTAGGCGTCATGTTACTTGTCGTCAATAGCATGCCCCATTAACGTGAATATATTTTATAATTCTCACAGTAAGCTTCGTTTTTTCTTTCAATTGTAACATTTTTTCGACATATTTTGTGACACAATTTTTTTTTTTTTTTTTTTTTTTTTGAATTTTGTTGCTAGGTGACAATTAAATCACAAAATATCTAAAGTTTATCAAACATATTTGCCATATACATATTAATGTAAAAGCTGAGTTAATCTAATTTTTGGCAGGTCTAACATTAATGTCAACAATTACTAGTCTGACGTCGTACTCTAGTATATATAGTGGATCTCATCACATCATTTACAAATTGTTTAAATAAGTTTTTATCTTTATGGAATGGCTAACATATTAAACCAAACCAAATACAGTCCCAAATTCGTAACAGTATATATATATATATATATATATATATATATATATATATATATATATATATATATATATATATATATATATATATAAATATATATATATATATATATATATATATATATATATATATATATATATATATATATATATATATATATATAAAGATATATATATATATATATATATATATATATATATATATATATATATATATATATATATATATATATATATATATTTACAATTTTAAAGATGATACAGCCGTCTTTACCAAATGTGTATTTGCTGCTGTTCGTTGCGTTTACCAGTGAAGCTTAATGATTTGGTACAAATGGATTATATATAATTTATTTTAGTCGTTGTTGGTGTTGTTTTGGTTCTTTTCGGCAGCTTTTTTTGTGTGTGTTACATACAATAATTTTTTTCTTTTATTTTTAGGTTTTGGTCTGCGTCGAAAGGAACATCAGCCATTTCGTTATTATATGTTGTTAACGTTATTATTGTGGGTAAAAAATGGAATTTTTGTTTACGTAATAAACAGGCACCATTACCAAAATTGATTGCGTATTATAGTTGAACATTTCTACAAAATGTTACTTGAAAGATTTCAAGAAGATTAAGAATAGAAATGAAAATGGGAACAAATTTGACTCATTGAAAAGAAATGAACTTGCAAAATTGTATAGTGGTAATTAAGAAGTTTAGTGAAACTAATTCATCAAAATGAGACACATGCAAACTATTTCATTTGTATTATTAATCTTCTGGTAAAACATGGAATAACATTAACATTTCGCAAGCAACACGCAGAAATATTTGTGAAATCGCTTCAAAAATGTTTTACTCAATTTACCACACTTTAAGTATTTTGGAATTTTATGGTTTTTACTTTGACCCGTTCACTTTCAGTTGATCGCTTTTTTTACCCATTAATAATGTTAACGAATTTTTATCCGTATGTCTCAAACAAAACTTTCTTGCGATGGAATTGGTTTTTCAGATATCTTCTGGACACCTACAAATTAAACAATTTCAATGTAGATAGAGCGCAAATAAATGCACTGTTTAGTAACTTGCGTCTGTTTTCTAATGTAGCCATATTATAGGTCTTGCTGCCGTCATGGAGACCACCAATATGGTGGCTGTTGTTTTACATTAATATAATAAGGTAATTCTAGTCGTAGGGCCAACATTATTTTCAGGTCAAATAACGGATAAACTTCTTCGGCATTAAAATCCCTGGGCACTAAACATTAACTGTATATTATAGCTGAGATCTTACATAAAAATAACATACATAGTTTTGTTACGATTTCTCTATAGTTAAACCTATAGACATCTCTAAATTAGTATGAGTGAAAATATAGTGATACAATTGCTCTAGAGTTAAACCTAGAGACATCTATTAAGTAGCATAAGTACTAGTGAAAATTAAGCAAATAAAAAGGGGAGTGACATTTCGAAAAAAGTAGAACGAAATACTAGAAAAGTTGAATATTCGTGATATATGCTATTTGATGTCGTGAGTTGAGACGCGAAAGAGTTAAGAGTAAAAGATTAGTGTCACAGCCCCCAACCAGTGGCAAGCGGCGAATCTAGTGAATTTAAAAGTGTTATAAGACGTGAATTATTGTTGTTAAAATAAAGGGTTGTTTAGTGTTGTAAAATAAAGAATAATTGAGTTACTATTGTGGAAATTATTGTGTGTGAGAGGAAACTGTTGTGTAGTATTCATTTGTTTGTGAAGTGTTGTGTACTTGTTTGTGGATAGTGGTAATCAATGGAAGTTATTCACAATCCAGTGATACGAACCGGCAATAGACGGAAACGTAACAGGATGTTTATTGCCTCTATATCTCTAATATATACAGTTCACCGTTTAATAAAGTCAAACGTAGAGTTAGCTCTAGCTATGCACTAATGTATGTGATTAGAGAAACTCATATTTAAAATCAAAGTAACCCATAGGGCTTTAAATTCGAACAATTTTATAGACTGGTACTATTTATTTGGTACTGTTGAATAACGGAATTGATTTTCCGATGGAAAAATATAAGTTTATACTTATTGATGTTCAGATTGAGTAGGTTTGATTCACACCAGTCACTGCATTCTTATTGCAGTTCGAAGGTTTTCATTGATAGTCTCCACTGTTTTGAAAATCTTAAGGTCATCTGCGAACATTATAGGGTCTTTGAATTATTAATGACTTCTGTGATTTCTTTAATAAAAATGATGAAGGCCCAGGAGCCAATGTGGGAACCTTAAAGTTCACTGGAGGTGGCTCAAAAACTCAGATCTTTTATTTCCCATTTCGATAAATTGAGAGCAATTGTTCAGCTATGATTTAAACCAGGTCACAAATAGGTTGCAATAAACAAATGTATGTAAGCATTCCAGTGTGCAATGGCGGATGAAATCAAAGGTTTTAGTAAAGTCCGTATATACGGATAAAGTTGTTTTTAGTTGAAATTTTCGAGAAAAAAAACATGTAGACTCGCAGATATGTACCGAGGCTTCCAGGTCCTGAATGAATTTCATATACTTTCATTCAAATAACTTTGGAATTGATGTATATAATAGACACAAAGATCATAGCTGGGATTTTTAATGCCAATCTTGCATAATTCTTTGTTAAGTTCGTTATTCCAAACGCTACTTCTTTGCTTTAACCCATATATGGTTTTACGAAGCCGATAATATTTATTTGAAGTGTCTCTTCTTCGGACAAGACGTTTCCCTTCAACTAAATCGAAACTGCATTAATTTACTCTACTTTCATGTATTTTGGACTGCGAATAGAGAATGCTTCTTCAGGTGTCATAGTGTTCACTATGGGCACTACTCAACGTAAGGTTTCAACTGTTGCAGCGAATTGTGAATGTTTATTCAGTTTTTAATCATTAAGGGTTACTGGTAATTGGTGATTTTTGTCGCTCCTTTTCAACTTTTGCGTATGCTCTTTACAACTGGAATTTAGACTTCTTGCTCAACATCTACGCTAAATAATCCGTTTGTGACATCAATATTAACAATCTCGAACTTCTCTGGTTTATTTTGGATTTATACAACACTGTGGTTAGATAATTGTTCTTCTCGTTTTGAAACTTTACCCTCTTCGATAAACACCTCATCATAACCGACTAGGATACATTCGTGTGATTTTTAATCCTGTTTTTTCTTCATCTCATAACTTACCAACCCACGCTTGTTCCAACGTCCTATCAATTCTAGCTGATGGTGATCAATTTAATAAATAGGCTGCATAGTTAACTGATTCACAAAAAAAATGTAGTTCGGCTTGGCCATTTTGCTCTAGTGTATACACATTCGATGTTTGGTGTATCATCTCCTTTTGTTTCGATAATTCTTAATACTGATCATTCGTATACTCAGTTCCGCTATCTGATCGTAGAATTTTTAACTTTCCCTCTGTGTGACGCTCGACTTTACTTAAAAATTCAACAAATTTGCTCGTTACTTCAATTGCCTGGTTTGGTTTTTAAAAGATATATAAATAAAATAAAATTCAAGAAATATCTAGCGGCGCCTAATGTTAAAGTAAAACGTCAAAATTTGGCTAATTGACAAAATATTTGCGGTGATTTCAGGTGCATGCTGTATATTTTTAAGCTCTACAGTTGAATCATCACTCTTCAATTTGTTCCATGCTTTTCTATCATTTTCTTCAATTACTTCAACAACGTTGAATAATTTTCACAACCCTTAAACCTTTCTATTGGCATTCCAGTCAATAATGATTGAGCCATCTGAATCTTTAAACAATTTTTTTAACGTTTTCTTGAGCCAACAATGAAGTGAATACTTTTATTATTTCATTTAATTGCCAGGTCGGTTAAACATTGTCGGTAATATATACACGACATACAGGTATATATTTATATATATTACCCAACAAACCACAAACGAAGATTACATAAGGATATACATATACAAAACAATTTCCACTTCCAATTTTACGCTAGGCCCAATCGTTTTTACTTTTCAATTTGATTTCCAGTTCAATATTGAGCGAACTGTCAATAATTAATTCCAATACTGAAAATTATATTCTTATAACAATCCGCCATCCTATGGATGGAATTAAATAATGTATTTTAAAGATTGTGAGAATTCCCCTTGACCACAGAAACCGCACGTTGCATTAAGACGGAAATTTAAGGCATAGTAAAAATAAAACTGGTAACAACATTCGTAATCTATGACTGTATAACCACAAAAATTTGTAGTTTTAACCATACATTCTACGTGTAAAATTAAAGTACTATTCGAAACAATATTATTCACATTGGTTTGATTACAAAATGTTCAATCCACTAACAGCAAGTAATTTCAAAATTTTAGTTGGTGGTCAAGTAACAAAAATTACTTTACTTAATAGAAAAATTGGTATCAAGCTTTAGGGTTTTGTAGACGTATTGGAATTCATACCTGCCCGATATTCGAACGGAGGATGAAAACATCCGTGTATTATCGCTAGTTGAACGATTTCGCAAAAATCATAATATTTCAACTCCATTAGTGTATTGGACGAGAGGATCACATTTAGGAAGTGAAGGAAATTGCTACTGGATGACGACTGGTGACGAATTTTTATATACATACTAGTCTCAAGGAAGCCCAGATACTATTACACTATCGCAGTGCAACCAATGTAACCGCAAATTGTTTAGTTATACAAGGATCATAGAATAATATGTGGAACGATGGTGTTTGTCATATAAAAATAACTTCATTCGATGTGTTATAGACTTTAAGATAAATTGTATTCCCGCTTTGAAAACTATTCATTGATTTTCGTAAATTTATAGAGGGCCTTATTACACCTCTCCTAATTTTTATGCTTAAAAATGATTTGTGAAAACGTATGAATATTTTAAAGCATTATTAATACAGATGTCGAGAACTTTCAATTAAAGTATCAGTCATCAAAATCAGACCACTATTACGTGTGGTATGCTGACTATTCATAAGAATTGGATACTTGATTAATTGCCTCTATTTGGGTTTCCAACATTTTATCCGCTCATCCACATTTTATCATTTGCAAAGGTGGATAGAATTACATTTGTATAATACATTTGTGATAATCTTCTTAGCCATAATTGTTGTAAAGCAAATTCAAAAAAAGTAGACCCTAAATTCAATAAATAATTGCGATGTTTTTCTGTCAGCTAGACTTAAACCAAATAAAACGTTAATCACTCTAGATCCGGCTCCGATCTAATGTAAACCTTGTAACGGATCAAGGTGCGAGTCCCATAAGTGTCATTAAAACGACACCATTGAGATCCGCACTCCGATGGCGTTAACAGAAAATTTCTAGCAGAGGCCTTGCTGCGGTATGATAGCCGGCTAGAGCTCAGGATGGAGTGTGGGGTTTGCAAGGCATACTTAGAAGCTGGATTAACCGCAGGAAAGGATAAGACGGGAAGGCGGGGTCACTTGAACAAGTCGGCACGCAACCAGACTTGTAACCATCACATCACAGTTATTTTCGAGACATTTATAAAATGAATAAATAAAAACTTAAATTAAATTACGAAAATGTGTTAAAAAAAACATTGGTATTCATGGTATGGTATTCATTGGTTAAAGATTGTCGACGAGTATAACAATTTTAGATTTGTATGGCTTTTGTTTCTACTAAAATGTAAAAATTAATTTTATATATTAGGATGTGTAATAATATAAAAAAATTTGTAGGTGAGATGAGGGCTGGTGAATTCCTAAGATCAGCAAGCTTGTACTCGTATTAATGTGTTCAAATAATAACCACCTTTACCTTGCATTTCACGTTCTGCTGTCGATTTTACTTGTGCCATGGCTGGCCGATACGTACGATAATTCAAACTCGGCATAAAAAGAAATATTTTTAAACTTTCGTATAGAGTTTCGGTGAATATTATTACGAAGGCACTGTTCACGTAATAAATTACGTACATTATGCAAACTTTTGTAACAGCTTTTGCTAACTGTCTTATTGCAGCACTTTCTTCTTCACGAATAATTATCGATGAACCGGTGGCAAGACATTCCGCCCCAAACCATAACTGTCCCGCTAAGCTTTCTTAAAATACTTTTCAGGAAATTAAGCATGAACTGCACGAGGTTTCCGATCACCACACAGTAATTCGTCCATTATTTGATTTGTAATCGCAAGTACACAATCACGTTCTTGTCTCAATTGACTGACGAGCCGCGAACAACTTCTGCTCTACCATCAAAACTATCCAATTCACTAGCAACTGCAGTTAGAGCACGATCAGCAAGGTAAAATCGAGCAAACACACACGACTAAAAACCTTCAATTCACTAGTCGCTTGACTTTTTTTTTTTGTTTTTTTATTTTTTTATTGCAAATTCAAACCAAACTTAATGAACTTTTTTATTTCATTTGCTATTTAAATTAAAAACTAATATTTGTCTTTATATAATATGTTTTACATTTCTTTATTTATTTATAAAATAGAAATTTTGTTTTTATTTAATTTTATTTAAGAAAAGCTAAAACACAATATTACGAACATTGCACGTCAATTTTACTCCAACATCTCTACTCAACTAACACATTTTTTTTAATTCAATCAAAAAACAAATTCTGTCGAATAACACAAAACACGGCTTTTTATACCTACTCATTTCCCGTTACTTCATTTTAAAAAAATTAAGATAGGGGAAATGAGCAGGTATACAACACAAACGTACAAAATAAATTAAATATATAAAAAAACAAAACTGGTCTGGACAACACATAATTATTTTCGGTCCCAGGGGAACGAGCACCACAAAGTCGCTCGTTACAACCTCAAAATTGAAATAACTTATTTAAAAAAACATAGAGTTGTCTATTTGAAACTGCTATTGATTGTAGCTAAACCTTTTATAAATTACATGGGAGTGATAATCGATGCTACTTTATCATTTAAAGTCCATTTTGATACTATGAGGTTAGAACAGTGTCAGATAAGGCAATGTGTCTCATAGCAGAAATGCAGCCTGTGGATTTCTTCGCAAAGGAGCGTCCAACTTTATATTCCCGTCATAAAGATGGAAACAAAAACGAAAATCATAGTATAATTCATGCGGAAACTGTGAACGAAATGAAGGTGACCCTAATTATATGAACCTAATTTTATACCGGCGCAAGGGTTAAAATAAATTACCGAAAAAGTGTAAAATACCAGTAAATTGTTCAAAAAATAAACAGTTCAAATAATTGAGATGATGTTACTAGACATCTTTATTAGTGTTAACTTCATTTTTTATGAGTTTAGCCATAAGGCTCCAGTACATGTTGTAGAACCAGCCGTTGACGTATAGAACTCTCCAACAATTTTCGCTGAATCCAATCCAAAAATGTCGGTTACAATTGGAATACACAATTTCGACAAATAGGACAAAACGCTGATGCATTTAACACCTTTACAGCTATATTGAAGGGGATACAAAAAAGAGTCAATAATTATAGCTAACGCTCTGGCATGAGAACAATGTAGTGCCACAGCATCCGACGTCGTGTTTAAAAATCCGCATTTGGATTGCGGAGATAGTCCCAAATTTAAATAATAATCTGCATCACCGCATTTTCCTGCATAACCATATTCACCCATGTCTGTATGAATGATTTGTACGTAATCGGCGTCGTCTTCAGACAATCGATATATTGCTGGAATATCCTGAAACAATGGACCAGCTGGATCCATACCAATCATAAATTTTATTTTTTTTGGTAAAGCAGCTCCAATTTGGCCAAGTATTTGTCCACCCATGCTATGGCCCATCAAAATTATGTCACTATAATTCAACCCTTTTGTTACCAACCATGGTAAATAAACTCCCGAAAAATAGTTTGCGACCAAACGACTATTTATAGCTGCCGTTGTAAAATAATCAGAATAAGCTAAATCTGCCCAATCTACGAGACACATATTTGTGTTACTTCGGTTACTGGCTACCCAATTATTTTTAAAATCAGTTGCCCAACTTTCAGACGTATTACTTATCCATCCGTGGAACATTAAAATCGTTTGTGTATTAACAAAATTTAATTTTAGCGTTACATTTACATCGTTCAAGAAAACTTCCTCGAATGTCGTACCATTCGCCTTTGCACAATACACATGCATCATTTGAGAAATATTAGCCGGTGCCGATAAATTAGCGGCCCAGTTAATTGGAGTTAGAGCAGCTTGTTGTAGTGCAGCTTGTATTGCATTGTAGTACGCTGTTGCATCCTCTTGCGTTACGACGTTATCACCTAATTTGTATCATAGTATATTAATGTAAAATATATTAATTTAGTATTTAGTATTAAAATGATTTTTACCTTTTACAACAAGTGCCACCAACACAACCAGAAATATAGTTTTCATTTTTTATTTTAATATATTTTGCAAAATATTATAATGAGCTTAAAAAATTTTGAGACCAGCTTATATAGCCGCCAAAATATTTGCGATATACTCGTAGCATATCAACAAAGCTGTGTCAATATAAGATAAGTTTGCAATTTGTTTTATGTTAATAGCCAAATGTAAATATTAGATGTTACAATTGAAAAACAATTTTAAAAAAATGATTATTTGAGTTATTTTTTCTTTGAAAACTTTATGTTTCTTCAACTGTGTCACATCTAATTCTAACTCAGTTTTAACCAGAACCGAGTATCCGGTTTTTGCTTGATTTTTTCAACTAACCGAAACCCATAAAAACTGAATTGTTAGTATCCACTAAACTTGCCGAATTTGGGTTAAATTCGAAAGAAGATATAATAGCATCCACTTATGATGGTGCATCTGACAAACGAAAATATGGCATGTCAGCAGAAAATCATGATATAACCATGCCATTCATTTGGCGTATTACGGAAGTGTTCTATAAGAAATTGAATAGGCCGCAGAATCAGAACGAGCAGAAGCTTGTACCGAGCAACATTTGTGTGCTCGTTCCCTTGGGACCAAAAATAATGATATGTTGTCCTCGCCGGTTTTGTTTTTTTATATTTAATTTATTTTATATGTAAGTGTTGTTGTATACCTACCAAAACCCTCTTTATGACAAGCCGTCTTGTAACTTTCGTTGACATAGATAAACAAAACCTATATACACAATTGAGTGTATTGGTGCTATGATAATCCATACCAAAAAATGTTTACTTTTCTCATTCCTACTACCACTATTTAACATTTGTATCTCTAAGTTACGCACACTATTTAATGTTTATGGATCAAACCCAAAACCGTCTTTACTACAAGCCGTATTGTTTGCATACTCATGCTATATAAAAATATATACTTTGATTGTATTGTAAGTAGAAAATCGTGTCGGGATATGTAGCGAATATTGTGTAAAAGAAATAAACAATAAAATCAAATAATGCGCATGCGTTTACAATTTTTTTTATTAATTTTATATGGAGTTTTGATAGTTACTAATACATCTAAAGTATATATTTTCACAAATACATTTTAAAAATACATGATGATGTGTGTCAACGAAAGTTACAAAACGGCTTGTAGTAAAGAGGGTTTTGATCAAACCAAAACCCTCTTTACTACAAGCCATATTCATTGCATACTCATACTATTTAATCATATACACATGAGAATGTATTGTAAGTAAAAAACGTGTCGATATATGATTTAGAATATAGTGTAAAATAAAATAAACATTTCCATACTATAAAACAAAAGAGAGTAAAAATTGTCAAAAAAAAAAATTAACAAAAATTTAAAAGACAAAATTGTTGTTATCTCTTTCCTAAAGAAAACACAAATAACAAAAAAAGAGACGAAAAAATTCTCATTTATCCATACCAGAACCAGGCTTGTAGTAAAGAGGGTTTTGATACTTACTCATTTCCCCTAATTTTCCCATTATTTTTTTTAAACTGTGTAACGGGTTATGGGTAGGTTTATAAAGTCGTGTTTAGTGTTAATCGTGATCAGTAATTTTTGTAATTTTGTTAAATGAAAAAGTCATTAAAAATTGTAAATAAAATTAAATTTTGTTGTGAAATAAATAAATTCGTTAAATAAGAAAAAAAATATAAGTTAATTAAAACGTAAAAATAGTAAAAATTAAGTTAAGAAAATACAAAGTAGTAAAATGTTGGTGCTACCATTATTATTGAACCTCGGCGATGATCCATTAGAAGATGCATTCGAATATGGATTATATCCAGAAAAATTTTATAATACTCATAACAAACGTGAACCCAGCTTGATGAAAACAAATTTGTTGCCACGAAATCACAATCGCCAATGGGCAGCATTGCAACGAAACGAGCGCAACAATCAAGCGTCCAAACTCGAAAACCATACATTGCTAAGATGGTTTTCAAGTTTGTAAGAACGAACAATATTTTCAACCAAGTTAAAACTGTTGATAATTGAGTTGTGATAGAAAAAACCACGAGGAAAAACAGAATGATCATAGCCATATGGATCATCATTTTTTTTATACCAATAATGGAAAAACAAAATTTAGTAGAAGTTAAATATTTTGTGTGTGTGTGTGTGTGTGTGTGTGTGTGTATGTGTGTGTGTGTGTGTGTGTGTAGCCATATAATCATTTTAATACTAAATTAGAATATTTTGCATTGAACCTGTATTCGTGCGTCCTCGATTTGGCCCTCGTTGGCGTAAAGTAAGGACGTTAAAATAACCGCGAAAGAGTTGGGTGAGCTTCGGCCCCAGAAAAGATTGTAGGGATTAAAAAAAAAAAAAAAAAAAAAAAAAAAAAAAAAAATATTTTGCATTAATATACTATTATACAAATTAGGTGATAACGTCGTAACGGAAGAGGATGCAACAGCGTACTACATTGCAATACAAGCTGCACTTCGACAAGCTGTCCTAACTCCAGTTAATTGGGCCGATAATTAATCGGCACCGGCTTATTAGCCATGTATTAAAATGATTATCACCTTTTACAGCAAGTGCTAGCAGCACAACCAGAAATATAATTTTCATTTTTTATTCACATAAATTTTGCAAAATATTATAATGAGCTTAAAAAATTTTGAGACCAGCTTTTATATAGCTGCCAAAATATTTGCGATATACTCGTAACATATCATTATAGCTGTGTCAATATAAGATAAGTTTGCAATTTGTTTTATGTTAATAGCCAAATGTAAATATTAGGTGTTACAGTTGAAAAACAAATTTATAAAAATTTAAATTTAAAAATTAGTTGAGTTATTTATTTTTGAAAACTTTATGTTTCTGCAACTGTGTCACATCTAAGTGACTCTAACCTGGTTTTAACCAGAACCGAGTATTCGGTTTTTGCTTGATTTTTTCACCTAACCGTAACCCGGTTTATTCATTAAAACCAGGGTCTTAAAATACTAACCAACAGCATTAAATTTAAAAAAAATACATAAAATACATAACCGCAGTTATTGTAATCATGTAGAAATGTATAGCACATAAACGCAGTTAATTTAATTGTAAATCTATTTGAAAATGGTTCGATTTCTTATAATTTGGGCCAAGTACCTATTAATGGATCGTGTGATGCCATAAAAACTGAATTGCTAGTATCCACTAAACTTGCCGAATTTGGGTTAAATTCGAAAGAAGATATAATAGCATCCACTTATGATGGTGCATCTGACAAACGAAAATATGGCATGTCAGCAGAAAATCATGATATAACCATGCCATTTATTTGGCGTATTACAGACGTTTCTATAAGAAATTGAATAGGCCGCAGAATCTGAAACGACCAATAGTTGAAAACTTTCACCAAATCACAGAGCAAATTCTAGTTGACGAAGAAGTTCGCAATATAATTAAGATTGACGATACGGGCATAAAAAAGTTTGGCGATAATGACAGTCCCGACGACGAAAATAATTCTCACACAGTCACATTAGATTAATAAAATTCACGATGGTAATTTAATTTTATAGCAAAGTAGCCACAGTACCAATAATTTGGTTTTCTTAAATCGAGTACTGGCAAATACCCGACAGTTACAAGTTATGGCGGTAAATACTTAAGAAAATAAAAATGTTTTAAAACAGAAGCTTATAGAACTTAACAAAAAATGTTAGAGTCTCGAAACAGAATACACATTATTTGTTTACACATATTTTTAATTGAATTCATACGCTTCCTACATATACATATATAATATGCAACATATTATTTTAGTGTGTATGTATTGAATCAAAGCCGTCTTTAATCCCTTACAGGAAGCCTAAACGTACTCATACATAAGCTGTAAAAAAATGAGAAAAATGTAACCTATTGAATGTATTTGTGAGACTATGTCGTCCTTAAAATACGATACATTAGTATGCAATGAATACGGCCAAACCCCTCTCTATTACAAGCCGGCTTCTAACTTTCGTTGACAAAATGAACAAAACCTATGTACACAACCGAGTGCATTGGTGCTATCAAAATCCATATAAAAAAATGTTTAATTTTCTCATTCTTACTACCATTATATAACATTTTTATCTCAAAATTACACACATTATTTAATGTGTTTAGATAATTGAGTATTTTTTAGTCTCTTAATTTTTTAATAAGATCCAAATTATATTGTATTTATTTGTATTGTGAAAATATTTGTTTGTATTGGGAAATTGTTTTCTATTTTCAATTCTCTTGTTTTATATTATGCGAATGATATTTTTCTATATTCCTTTCGCAACCATATCCATGCACACATGCATTCTCATGTGTATATGATATGTATACCCAAAACTCTCTTTACTACAAGCAAAAACGTCTCTTTGATGTAGTATTGGTTGTGTACAGATATAGCGTAAAACAAAAACAAAAAAATATTTTTACTAACACTCATATTGTTAGTTTTTTTATGTTATTTTTGCTTTGTTATTTGTTCTGGTACCAATACTACTTTATTGAGGCGAATATATAGTAGTATTAGTGTACGAAAAAATGAGTTGGTCTTTCTATAGAGACGTTTTTGCTACAAGCCGTATTGTTTGCATGCTCATGCTATACAAAAATATATACTTTGATTAAGTAAAAATCGTGTTGAGATATTTTCGCGATTGTAGTATAAAAAAAAGAAACATTCACATACCAATACAAAAGAGATTAAGAAAAGAGAGTAAAAATTATCAAAAAACAAAAACCAATTACATAACCTCAACTTTTATGTTATTTATTATGTATACACTGTATATATTACTAATTACACCGCACGATAGATATTAATAGAAATAAATAATTACAATATATATTAATATAAAAAAATATTATATATTGTATAAAAATAATTAATAAATTTAACTTGAAAATTTCGCAATTCACATCATTCACTAAACAAATAAAATAAAATTTGACGTTTAATACCACAAGTAGAGAGAAAAATTCTCAATTATGTTAATGGTGTGCGTGAAAAATACTCAATTATGGTAATGGTGTGCGTTATTTAAAGAGAAAAGTATATATTTTTATATATGGATTTTGAAAGTTACTAACACATCTAAAGTATATATTTCCACTAATACATTTTAAAAATAAATGAGAATATGTACAAAAACGTCTCTATAGAAAGACCATCTATTCAAAAATTTAAAGGGACAAAGTGCCTCTTTGATGGAGGATTGGTTGTGTACAGATATAGCGTAAAACAAAAACAAAAAAATATTTTACTAACACTAATTTAGTTAATTTTTTTCTGTTATTTTTGCTTTGTTATTTGTTCTGGTACTAATACTACGTTGTTGAGGTGATATATAGTAGTATTAGTGTACGAAAAAATGAGTTGGTCTTTCTATAGAGACGTTTTTGATATGTGTCAACGAAAATTTCAATACGGCTTGTAGTAAAGAGGGTTTTGTGTATACCATATACATTCTCATGTGTATATGATTAAATAGCATTAGTATGCAATGAATACGGCTTGTAGTAAACAGGGTTTTGATGCAGTTTATTTAATAGAGGGGTTTGGTGAATACTGTGTGGAAAAAAACAAAACAGCAAACTAAAGAGGAAATAAAAAATGAGCGAACTTGTAATTTTTTGTTTTATATCAACTGTTTGTTTTTATATAGAAAATAGAAAATAATACGCTCTCACTACTATTGTTATAATATGCCCAAATTTATATGACGTTATAGTAGTGTGGGGTATTCTAAACCAGTCAAAACAAAATTAAAAAATTTGCAAAATATTATAATGAGCCCTATTATAAATACACACAAATACACAGTACTACCATGGTATGTTAGCCCAATGACGTGCTAGATGTCACTACTGGTACCGTTTTAAAATAATCAAAATATTTGTATGTGTATAATCGCCTAAATGTCATATATTTATACTAAATGCTGACGATATTCTATCGACTCGACATCTGGAACATACTATGTGTATTTATATTATAAATGAGCTTAAAAAATGTTGAGACCACCTTATATAGCTGCCAAAGTATTGACAAATATGGGGGTTTCGATAAATAGCTATGTCAATATTGACATAGCTATTGCAATTTTCTTTTGTGCAAAAAATATTTCAAGCAAATCTAAATATTAGATCTTACAATAAAAAACAAATTAAAACGTAAATAGTTAAATTATTTATTTTAAATAGTTTATGTTTATGCAACTGTGTCACATCTCGTCATACGATCATCAATGTAAAAACCGTGTTGAAGGACCTTGCAATCGAAAGAAGGAACTAGTAAAACTGTATACAATGTGGTAATCATCATCCAGCAAATTACAGAGGCTGCAAGATAGCTAAAAAGGGTACAAAAAAAGAAAGACAACAACCTATATTTGGTATAGGATGCAATCCTACCTAAAACAAATCCCTCTAAATAAGACAGAACTGTCTTATTCAGCAAAACCATCAAAACAATAATCCAGAGGTTTAGCTCACAAAAGTATGAATCGGCACAAATTCTACCATAGAACACGTTACAGTGGTCCGATTTTGATGAGTGATACTTTAATCAGAAGCTCTCGATATCAGCAAAATAATTGGTTAAACATATTGTTTCACCTTTTCATAAATTACTTTTTGACACAAAAATAAGCCAATGGGTTAGTTAGCCCACAAAATTATGAATATACACAAACATTTTGCCATAGAACATATTACAGTGGTTTGATTTTGATAATTTTGTTTGATTGATTGATTGATTGATTGATTAAGAGTGTATGGCCAAGCATTAAACAGCATATCACGGAAAGAAATTTTAAAACACACAAATTGATAAATGCCTAATCTCAGGAAGCCTCTTTCTTAGAACACCGTATGCCAAAATACGTGGAAACCCAATTAAAATTTCTGACATGTTAAATCAAAAAACAAGACATTTGAATTTCTAGATTCCTATGTATCAAAGGGTGTCTGAAAATTACTGAGTATAGTCGAAAATGAAGAAGGGCTATCATCAGACCATTCTCCAGCTTAATGTTAATAAGTGGCATGGTAATAAGAAAATAAAATAACAAAAGAAACTGGAAGTGCTTCCGGTTTCTAGTCAAAAAATGCATCTATACAGATGCAGATCTCGAACGCTTACGCATGATAGAATAGTAGGAAAGTCTTATTGAAAATGTACAAATAACAATTGAACAAATTAAATAATTGAAGAGGCGCTGAAAAAAAATAAAGTTTGTTCAGCAATATTCTTAGACGTAGCCCAACATTTGATAAGATTGGCACCGTGTTCTGGGATTTAAGCTCCAATGAGATTTGCCAAAATGATCAATGATCGATACTGTCAGGTGAAACAGGGAAGGGAAATACCCAAAACTAAATAAAATATTGGCAGGAGTTACACAAGATAGTATTCTGGGCCCTATATTATTCCTAATAGGTATATACAAATGATCTACCAAACATAGTAGAACGTAGAATAGGAACGTTTGCTGAAGACATAGCTGTTATGATTATTGTTGTTAGTATCGCTGAGTCAACACGAAAACTACAAAATGATATTAATACAGTGAGTACCCAACTGAAAATGTACCCAACCAAAAATAGAGAATACCACTAATATACTGATATTAGTTGTAATATTATACAGATATGTATAAAGATCTTTTTTGGTGCCAAAGCTTCAGCGGTTGATTGTTCACGGCCTACTTTACGCAAAGTTTATATTTTATTTATCTTACGGGTCTTGTGAATCCCCTTGACCACACAAACCACGTTGTATTAAGAAATTTAAGGCAAAATAAAGTGATAACAGCATTCGTAATCTATGACTGTATAAAAATTGGTATCAAGCTTTACGGTTTTGTAGACGTAACGGAATGTACCTGCTCGATATTCGAACGGAGGATGAAAACGTCCGTGTATTATCGCTAGTTGAACGATTTCGCAAAATTCATAATATTTCAACTCCATTAGTGTATTGGACGAGTGGATCTGATTTGGGAAGTGAAGGAAGTTACTACTGGATGACGACTGGTGAAGAACTTTTATATACATACTGGTCTAAAGGAAGCCCAGATAATTATCGCAGTGCAACCAGTGAAACCGAAAATTGTTTAGTTATACAAGGGTCATGGAATAATATGTGGAACGTTGGTGTTTGCTCGATGTCAACTTCATTTATATGTCGTGATGTGTATGATGTCCCCATTTTAAAACCATCTAAATGTACAACTTTATTCGATGAACTATAGTCTTTAAGATAAGTTGGGTTATGTAAAAAATAAGCATTCTAGTTGAAATATATCATATAACACTCACGTCAATTGTCACCAACAGTAATTTAGTTAGCATTAAGACATTTTTCAAACTATGACAATAAAACTATATGTTAAAACTTATATGTTGTATAAATCAAAATATTTCAGTCTTTTATTAATTCAATACAAAGAACGGAAGCTTTAAATCTTCAAGAGCAAACATAACATTAGAAAAAAATCTATATATCTTATAATCTAATTGTATATTTATTTCTAACGACAACCCCTATTTTATCATTGTGATGTGCCAACCGATTTCACATTTTACCAAGAATTAAATGTTACTCTTTATAGTTTTGAGGCAAACATTTTTTTTGTGTTGGTTTGGTTTTATGCGCCCTTGTAGTAATCATCACTAGAGAAGATATCTTCATCGAAATTTAACACAATAAACCATTTTTTATATGTATCGACAAAGAATCTTTCTAAAGCTTTTAAGCTTTTTCAATTTTATTTGTTCGATGTGCCTTATTTTGTTTTTGGGAAGCTTTTAATCGAATAAAATCCCAATTTTATATTTGTATCGAATTTATGGGGAGCAAATCAGCTATTCAAAATTACAATTTCATTCAACTTTAATCAAGAACACCCCAAAATATTGTGGCGTCAGTTACGAGCAAAAACCACTCAAGTGCAATTTAAGTTTCTAGTATAGTTTATTGAGTATTATCATAACTAGGATCCTGTAGAACTTGAAAAATAAAACAATCGCAAAAATAAGTTTTAATTAATAAGATAACCGTTGAGAAATTGCGCTACTATATAAAGCAACTATTGTCCAGACAAATCTAAAGTGATCATTTATTAAATACATAACTAACAAAAACTTACCAGCACCGGATTCGTTATCAAAACTTATAGTGCAAGAAAGTTCCATTAAGTATTTAGCAGGATCAAGCGCTTAGATAATTAGATTATTATATATTATTATAATATTATAATATTATTATATTATTATATTATTATATTATTATATTATTATATTATTATATTATTATATTATTATATTATTATATTATTATATTATTATATTATTATATTATTATATTATTATATTATTATATTATTATATTATTATATTATTATATTATTATATTATTATATTATTATATTATTATATTATTATATTATTATATTATTATATTATTATATTATTATATTATTATATTATTATATTATTATATTATTATATTATTATATTATTATATTATTATATTATTATATTATTATATTATTATATTATTATATTATTATATTATTATATTATTATATTATTATATTATTATATTATTATATTATTATATTATTATATTATTATATTATTATATTATTATATTATTATATTATTATATTATTATATTATTATATTATTATATTATTATATTATTATATTATTATATTATTATATTATTATATTATTATATTATTATATTATTATATTATTATATTATTATATTATTATATTATTATATTATTATATTATTATATTATTATATTATTATATTATTATATTATTATATTATTATATTATTATATTATTATATTATTATATTATTATATTATTATATTATTATATTATTATATTATTATATTATTATATTATTATATTATTATATTATTATATTATTATATTATTATATTATTATATTATTATATTATTATATTATTATATTATTATATTATTATATTATTATATTATTATATTATTATATTATTATATTATTATATTATTATATTATTATATTATTATATTATTATATTATTATATTATTATATTATTATATTATTATATTATTATATTATTATATTATTATATTATTATATTATTATATTATTATATTATTATATTATTATATTATTATATTATTATATTATTATATTATTATATTATTATATTATTATATTATTATATTATTATATTATTATATTATTATATTATTATATTATTATATTATTATATTATTATATTATTATATTATTATATTATTATATTATTATATTATTATATTATTATATTATTATATTATTATATTATTATATTATTATATTATTATATTATTATATTATTATATTATTATATTATTATATTATTATATTATTATATTATTATATTATTATATTATTATATTATTATATTATTATATTATTATATTATTATATTATTATATTATTATATTATTATATTATTATATTATTATATTATTATATTATTATATTATTATATTATTATATTATTATATTATTATATTATTATATTATTATATTATTATATTATTATATTATTATATTATTATATTATTATATTATTATATTATTATATTATTATATTATTATATTATTATATTATTATATTATTATATTATTATATTATTATATTATTATATTATTATATTATTATATTATTATATTATTATATTATTATATTATTATATTATTATATTATTATATTATTATATTATTATATTATTATATTATTATATTATTATATTATTATATTATTATATTATTATATTATTATATTATTATATTATTATATTATTATATTATTATATTATTATATTATTATATTATTATATTATTATATTATTATATTATTATATTATTATATTATTATATTATTATATTATTATATTATTATATTATTATATTATTATATTATTATATTATTATATTATTATATTATTATATTATTATATTATTATATTATTATATTATTATATTATTATATTATTATATTATTATATTATTATATTATTATATTATTATATTATTATATTATTATATTATTATATTATTATATTATTATATTATTATATTATTATATTATTATATTATTATATTATTATATTATTATATTATTATATTATTATATTATTATATTATTATATTATTATATTATTATATTATTATATTATTATATTATTATATTATTATATTATTATATTATTATATTATTATATTATTATATTATTATATTATTATATTATTATATTATTATATTATTATATTATTATATTATTATATTATTATATTATTATATTATTATATTATTATATTATTATATTATTATATTATTATATTATTATATTATTATATTATTATATTATTATATTATTATATTATTATATTATTATATTATTATATTATTATATTATTATATTATTATATTATTATATTATTATATTATTATATTATTATATTATTATATTATTATATTATTATATTATTATATTATTATATTATTATATTATTATATTATTATATTATTATATTATTATATTATTATATTATTATATTATTATATTATTATATTATTATATTATTATATTATTATATTATTATATTATTATATTATTATATTATTATATTATTATATTATTATATTATTATATTATTATATTATTATATTATTATATTATTATATTATTATATTATTATATTATTATATTATTATATTATTATATTATTATATTATTATATTATTATATTATTATATTATTATATTATTATATTATTATATTATTATATTATTATATTATTATATTATTATATTATTATATTATTATATTATTATATTATTATATTATTATATTATTATATTATTATATTATTATATTATTATATTATTATATTATTATATTATTATATTATTATATTATTATATTATTATATTATTATATTATTATATTATTATATTATTATTAAAATGATGCATTTTTCCTGTAATTCACTATCGGTTTGTTATTTTTATGTATTCCTTACTAAAAATTATTTCATAGTTGCTTTCGTAACTGCTCCGCGCCATTTTATCACTAGGTGTCGAACCGCTTGACAATTAAAAATTTCAAAAAGTCCAGTTTTAAGTATTACCTTAGCAAACTCTAAAACCTAACTTCTAGCGGTTGAGTAGCGGTTGGTCGATTGGAAACCAACTAATTCCAATCAACAAACCTAGTACCTGCTAGTAGTTTGGTTTTCGTCTTTCCTATCGCCGATTAGAACGCTTAAAAGAATGATATGAGTAAAACCAATTAAACATAACCTATAAATCGTGTATTTTATTAAAATGCCTGCTTGCAGTAGTACAGCAATGTTACCCATTTTGTCTCGATATGTTTAGGCAATTTTCGTTCATCGATTTTGCCCTTGTCGTTTAACCGAGTTTTAAGTCGTATTTTAATTTGATTTTTTACAACAACAATCCCATATATCGAAATCTTTCTTGTAATTGGTTGAAATCTTCCTCTATTGATGGTATTGTAATTCCAATACTTCTTTTTAGTTAGTATCTCGAATACCAGGTGCGCCACATCTCATATTTTGATTTCTATAAGTTGGTCATTGTTGTTATTTCATTATTTTAACATTCATTTTGAGTTATATTTTGAGTTATATTTTGTTATATCTTGAATGTGATTATTTAATCAGTATTTTAGTGCTTAAATTATTTATTATTGGAAAGTAAAATCATTTAGATAATTGAAATGGATCAAGATGAACTTTTAATAGTACAGACCATTGTCTTCTTGAGGAACTGTAATTATCAAATTTGTATTTAACAAATTTTTATTGTACGTTATTAAACCTAAGCAGAAATTGACGATTTAAATAATACTCACTATGGCTTTCTTATAACATTATTTATCTTTTCTCCGTTGCTTGACATTATAATTAATTAAAATATTAATAAAAAATCATATATTGGTAAAAATTTAAAATTTTTGATGATTACCAAAAGAAATTTTTTTTATCAAATCAAATGTAAAAATACACGACGTACGAACCTTTAGAAATAATATCCAATTCCAAAAAAAAAAAAAATTAAAGCCTATTTTATTTGAATTTTAAATCCAATTCCAATACCAAAATCAAATAAAATATGACTTTACTTGATGGAATATCAAAGTGCCAAAAAGTACACAAAAAGCACACCAAAACACCCCATGGACAATTTAAGAAGCCATCTACATAGTTGAATTGAACATATCCTTAAGACAAAATTTGTCCATTTCCTCTATATAAATGATATTCGTTGTACTCATTTGTGTCGATCGTTTTATTTGATGACCAGAAGCAATGACAAAGCTTCCAAAAGATGATCTTATTGATTAAGGAAACACAATCAACTGGAATTCAAAAATTCCATTCGTACTATTATAATTGGTATCCGTGCAACAGCAATAAAAATATTAAGAATTTACTGGCTAAAATGGTCTAGGGACAAACAATCACATAAACGAACCAGTGCACACTATCACAAACTTCATAAAATAAAATCACCACATATTAGTACGTGTCGCACAACTTATATGTGCGACATATATGTGACAAATGCGACATATATGTGGCATTGACCATGACACGTCCAAAATAAAACTTGATAGAACGAAAAACACTATAAAGGTATGCTTATCATGAGATCACCAGGAGCTAATAATAAATAGTACAAATAATTAAGTTGATGATATAACAATTAATTATTATTAAAAAATTTACATCACTTTTTAGTTATTAGTACAGCCATACGGCTCCAGTACATGTTGAATTACCCGTTGCCGTATAAAACTCTCCAGGTATTTTTGCTGAATCCAATCCAAAGATATCGGTTACATACGGAAAACAAGATTTCGCTAAGTACGATACACTACTGAGGCATCTGACACCTTTACAATTGTATTGGTTGGGATACAAAATTGAGTCAATAGTTATTAATAACGCTACATCATGCGAACATTTTATTGCTGCTGTATCCATTGGCACTCCGCATTCTGGTTGAAAGAATCCTAAATTTATATAAAAGTCAGCATCACCACATTTTCCTGTATAACCAAATTCAGCTTGGTTTGAATGTATAATTTGTACATAACCGGCGTCGCCTTTAGACAATCGATATACTGATGGTATGCCCTGGAACATTGGACCAGCTGGATCCATTCCAATCGCAACTGGAATTTGGTTTGGCAGTGCAGCTCCAATCTGACCAATAATATGTGCACCCAGACTATGGCCCATGAAAATTGTGTCACTATACTTCATTCCTTGTGTTACGAACCATGGTAAATAAACGTTCGTGAAATAGAAAGCAACCAAACGGTAGTTTATAAATGCCGCTGTAAAATAATCCGCAGAAGCTAGTGGGGCCCAATCTCCAAAACACATATTTCCACTTCTATTACTAGCTACCCAATTACTTTTAAAAGTGGTTGCCCAACTTACGGACGTATTGCTTTTCCATCCGTGGAACATAAAAATAGTAGTTTTATTGACGAAATTTACTTTCTGCAATACATTTGGATCGTATAAAGGAACTTCTTCGAATGTGGTACCATCCGCCTTTGCACAGTACACACGCACCATTTCAGACATATTAGCCGGTGTCAATATAGGAGCGGCCCAATCAATTGGAGTTAGAGCAATTTGTTGAAGTGCAGCTTGTATTGAATTGTACGAGTCGGTGGCATCATCTTCCGTTATAATACTATAACCTAATTTTAATAACAGTATATTAATGTTAAATATTTGTAATTTATGTAGAAAAAATTAAAATCACCTTTATCAGCGAATGCTACTAGCACAACTAGAGTTATAATTTTCATTTTATTTTAATAAATTTTGCCAAATATTATAATGAGTTTAACAATTTGCGCAAACCTTATATAGTTGCCACAGTATGGACACAAATGTTTTGCGTCGTACTATTGTCGATGTATTTCAATTTTTTTTTTTTATTTCGGCAAATACGCAAATGCAAATATTTTATCTTGCCAGAAAACTATTTATTTAGTAGAAGCTGAACACTTAGTAGTATCGTTATAAAGTTGCACACCACAGTCTGAAAAATTTTTAATACATTGAATCGTGACAAGCTTCTTAAACAGCTTCCTCTATTAGTTAGAAAGGTTTTACTTTTTCACAAGTTTTAATTCGTGGTTCAAAGGTCGCTTTATAGACGCGTTAAGGTTCTTTTACGGCCTCTATGCCACAGTTCGAAGTTAACTTAACGCATAACGACTTAATGTTCGAAAACGATTTAACATTTCTGCGGTAAAACTATTAACATATACTCTGGCTGAAAAATGGAATAGTTTACAATTTGACTATTAAATAAATAAAAACAAATCCAAATACTAATAAAGTAACCAAATGAGTAACACATCTGTTTAAATTTAACAAGAAACGTCAATGAATAAACAACTAACTCAAACAATGAATAAGTACAATGGATTGTTTCGAATACTCAATTACTTTAAGAAGCCGCGTCTTTTTTTTTAAAGTTATTCAAAGTCAGTTTTATTCAATGCAATCTGTTTTAAGGTCGAATCTTTCTCAAATCTAAATTGCGTTTAACTTAAAACGTTCAGCACTGGCTGGCGTGAAAGATTTTGTTTTTACGGCTTTCACCGTATCAACAAGGCTGCTATTTGCAAAATTGACTCCGAAAGAAGTATTTTTATTGTTATAAACAACAAGAATAAGCCAAAGACAAAGATCAACGACCTGCAAAAAAACTCAACTTGCGTATGAAATCCACTACAAATCATTATAAAATGGGTCTTGCTCGAAGAAAGTTAATTGTTTTCCTGTTATCTCCAATTTATGAGCATATAGGGTCGGATATCTACTAGGCAGGACCATCTTATTTTATTGAGGGCTAATGCTTTTATTGACACCCACGATTTGCCAAGTTCTTTCGCTTTTTCTATAACTGTTATTTTCCTATTATTAGAAATTATTCAAACTCAGTTTCTAATCAATACACGTAAGGATTTATTGAATCAAACAATTTTTTTCGAAACGTTTAAGGCAACAAGTTCACAGGCAGCTGTTGTGAGATTACCAATAATATCCATTTAACCGTCTGATGGGAAGTACGAAGAGTTTCCAGCATTTAAAGATTTATTTGTATCTTCGATAGACGAGAATGATTCAATACGCACAGGCTCTTAAATTTCAATTTTTGAAAAGTGTATTACATGACGATACTGCTTTACTAATCAGAACAAAATAGTCGAGCGATATGACAAGAAAAAGTAATTGTCACTAAATATATTCAAATGTTTCTAGACATTTTCCCAGTTACAAGGTCAAATGAAACACAATTCAGAACATTACATAGTACAACAGATAAAGTCATCCGAGGTTTGCGAGCATTGGAGGCCCATGGCTAGTTAATACCTTCCTAAGTTAATAAGAAATCGACACGCGTAATCTACTCGGAGATTAATGAATTTTTAATTGAAGTTAAATCTGATTTATAAAATAATCAATTAATCGTTGGTGATATGAGCAGGCCAAACAAATAAGTGCTCAGGCCAAAAAAATAAGTTAAAAAAATAAAATGACAACGCATCGTTGATTTCTCAAAAGCACAATCAAAATGGGATTTTGCCGGCAATTCAACCAGATACATACCACCTTATCAGCACCAATACATACAATAAAATAATCAAGTGTATACGGAACACACCACAACCACTGAACACTTAATAATAGATGTGCACATTCTTGCATTAATGTCAGCACTCATTAGTGTCCAATCAAACATTCATAAAACCACATATGCATCAGTTCGAAAAATTAGATTTGGCTGAACTTTAATATCCGAAATCCAGTTAACATCATATTAAATGCCGGTACAGTTTTCGTGCAGTTTAAGGCATTCTAACCGTTTAATGATAGCACAAAAAATCAATTACCATTTTATTAATAACTTTCACTTCACCCACATCACTTTATTCTAAGCATTCATTCTATATTGACATATATAAGACATTACAGCTATTTTGGAAGTCAGAGAAAGTTTCACTATCGAGCCAATTTACTCATCATGAAAAGCAATATGAGCAATCCTATAGCCAAACCGTTAAAAGGAATCGCACTGGACGGCATAAAGTAAGGTTACAATTCAATGACCAACAACTCTGTAAATCGGTACGATCAGCAGTTTTACGGTTATTGGCCATCGCATAAAAATAGCATAAAAATATCCAATTAAAACGCGAGTATCACTTTTTCATGGCAAAGTACTTAGCGCTGAATCACATGGAAAAACATTGGAATCGACCAAATAATTAGCAATTCACTTCGTAATGAAAACCGCATCCAGTGTAACGAAGTCCGATTTTGATGAGTGATACTTTAATCAGAAGCGCTTGATATCAGCAAAATTGGTTCACCATATTTTCACCTTTTCATAAATTACTTTAGCCCACAAAATTATGAATATGCACAAAAATTTCGCCATAGAACATATTACAGTGGTTCGATTTTGATAATTTTTTTGAATGATTGATTGATTGATTAAGAGCGTATGGCCAAGCATTAAACAGCATATCACACAAAAAACTGATATATGCCTAATCTGAGGAAGCCTCTTTCCTAGAACTTCGTATGCCAAAATACGTGGAAACTCAATTAAAATGTCTGATATTAACGTAAAAAAACAAGACATTTGAATTTCTGGATTCCTATGTATCAAGTGGTGTCTCTGAAAATTACTTAGTATATTCGAAAATGAGGAAGGGCTATCATCAGACCATTCAGCTTAATGTTAATAAGTGGCATGGTAATAAGAAAATAAAATAACAAAAGAAACTCGAAGTGCTTGCGGCATCTAGTCGAAAAAAGCATCTATACAGATGCAGATTTCGAACGCTTACGCATCAAAGGTAGAAAAGCCTTATTGAAAATGTACAAACAACAATTGAACAAATTAAACATTTGATAAGGTTGGCATCGTGATCTGAGATTTAAGCTCCAATGAGATTTGCCAAAATGATCAATGATCGATACTATCAAATGAAACAGGAAAAAGAAATACCCAAAACTAAATAAAATATTGGCAAGGGTTCCACAAGGTAGTATTCTGGGCCCTATATTATTCCTACTGTATATACAAATGATCGTTTGCTGAAGACTTAGCTGTTATGATTACTGTTGTTAGTATCGTTGAGTCAACGCGGAAACTACAAAATGATATTAAATAACCGAGCAATTGGCGCAGTGGTTAAAACTGCGGTATTTGGGACGGGGGGTACCGGTTTCGAATCCCAACGGAGGAGGATTGCAAAAGGGATTTTTCATCACCTGATTACGATCGGTGATTGGAGCAATGCAATATGCAGATGGATTTAAAATCGAACCTGTATTCGCACGTCTTTGATTTGGCTGGTGACGACAGTAGGACGTTACAAATTAACCGCGAAAGAGTTGGGCGAACTTCGGCCCCAGAAAAGATTGCAGGGTTCAAACACAAAAAAAAAACTTTAGAAACAGTAAATTAGAATATATTCCGAATAAACTGAATTCGCAACAAATTCCATATTCTGATAATGCTCAGTAGCTCGGTATGACGCTAGACCGAGTTCCCTGACCGTAATCACTGAAATTAGTTATAATATTATACAGATATGTATAAAGATTTATCTTTTTTGGGGCCAAATCTTCAGTGGTTGATTGCTCACGTTCTACTTTACGCAAAGTTTATATTTTATTTATCTTACGGGTCTTGTGAATCCCCTTGACCACAGAAACCACGTTGTATTAAGAAATGTAAGGCAAAATAAAGTGATAACAGCATTCGTAATCTATGACTGTATAACCACAAAAATTGTATTTACGTCACTCTCGCGTATATATAAGAAAATCGTACTTTCGAACTCCACAGTATAAACACGTAAAATGAAAGAACTATTCGTAACAATAGTATTCACATTTGTTTGTTTAGAAAATGTTCAATCCGGTGAATATGTTAAAGCCGATGGACGAACATACTACATAAGTTATCCACTAACTGTAAGTAACCTTAAAATTAAATTTAGTGCCTAAGTCAAAAAAAAATGTGTCTACTTCACAGAAAAATTGGTATCAAGCTTTACGGTTTTGTAGACGTAACGGAATGTACCTGCTCGATATTCGAACGGAGGATGAAAACGTCCGTGTATTATCGCTAGTTGAACGATTTCGCAAAATTCATAATATTTCAACTCCATTAGTGTATTGGACGAGTGGATCTGATTTGGGAAGTGAAGGAAGTTACTACTGGATGACGACTGGTGAAGAACTTTTATATACATACTGGTCTAAAGGAAGCCCAGATAATTATCGGAGTGCAAACAATGAAACCGAAAATTGTTTAGTTATACAAGGATCATGGAATAATATGTGGAACGATGGTGTTTGCTCCATGTCAACTTCATTTATATGTCGTGATGTGTATGATGTCGCCATTTTAAAACCATCTAAATGTACAACTTTATTCGATGAACTATAGTCTTTAAGATAAGTTGGGTTATGTAAAAAATAAGTATTCAAGTTGAAATATATCATATAACACTCACGTCAATTGTCACCAACAGTAATTTAGTTAACATTTAGACATTTCTCAAACTATGACAATAAAACTATATGTTAAAACTTATATGTTGTATAAATCAAAATATTTCAGTCTTTTATTAATTCAATACAAAGAACGGAAGCTTTAAATCTTCAAGAGCAAACATAACATTAGAAAAAAATCTATATATCTTATAATCTAATTGTATATTTATTTCTAACGACAACCCCTATTTTATCATTGTGATGTGCCAACCGATTTGACACTTTACCAGGAATTAAATGTTACTCTTTATAGTTTTGAGGCAAACATTTTTTTTGTGTTGGTTTGGTTTTATGCGCCCTTGTAGTAATCATCACTAGAGAAGATATCTTCATCGAAATTTAACACAATAAACCATTTTTTATATGTATCGACAAAGAATATTTTTAAAGCTTTTAAGCTTTTCAATTTTATTTGTTCGATGTGCCTTATTTTGTTTTTGGGAAGCTTTTAATCGAATAAAATCCCAATTTTATATTTGTATCAAATTTATGGGGAGCAAATCAGCAATTCAAAATTACAATTTCATTCAACTTTAATCAAGAACACCCCAAAATATTATGGCGTCAGTTACGAGCAAAAACCACTCAAGTGCAATTTAAGTTTCTAGTATAGTTTATTGAGTATTATCATAACTAGGATCCTGTAGAACTTGAAAAATAAAACAATCGCAAAAATAAGTTTTAATTAATAAGATAACCGTTGAGAAATTGCGCTACTATATAAAGCAACTATTGTCCAGACAAATCTAAAGTGATCATTTATTAAATACATAACTAACAAAAACTTACCAGCACCGGATTCGTTATCAAAACTTATAGTGCAAGAAAGTTCCATTAAGTATTTAGCAGGATCAAGCGCTTAGATAATTAGATTATTATATATTATTATAATATTATAATATTATTATATTATTATATTATTATATTATTATATTATTATATTATTATATTATTATATTATTATATTATTATATTATTATATTATTATATTATTATATTATTATATTATTATATTATTATATTATTATATTATTATATTATTATATTATTATATTATTATATTATTATATTATTATATTATTATATTATTATATTATTATATTATTATATTATTATATTATTATATTATTATATTATTATATTATTATATTATTATATTATTATATTATTATATTATTATATTATTATATTATTATATTATTATATTATTATATTATTATATTATTATATTATTATATTATTATATTATTATATTATTATATTATTATATTATTATATTATTATATTATTATATTATTATATTATTATATTATTATATTATTATATTATTATATTATTATATTATTATATTATTATATTATTATATTATTATATTATTATATTATTATATTATTATATTATTATATTATTATATTATTATATTATTATATTATTATATTATTATATTATTATATTATTATATTATTATATTATTATATTATTATATTATTATATTATTATATTATTATATTATTATATTATTATATTATTATATTATTATATTATTATATTATTATATTATTATATTATTATATTATTATATTATTATATTATTATATTATTATATTATTATATTATTATATTATTATATTATTATATTATTATATTATTATATTATTATATTATTATATTATTATATTATTATATTATTATATTATTATATTATTATATTATTATATTATTATATTATTATATTATTATATTATTATATTATTATATTATTATATTATTATATTATTATATTATTATATTATTATATTATTATATTATTATATTATTATATTATTATATTATTATATTATTATATTATTATATTATTATATTATTATATTATTATATTATTATATTATTATATTATTATATTATTATATTATTATATTATTATATTATTATATTATTATATTATTATATTATTATATTATTATATTATTATATTATTATATTATTATATTATTATATTATTATATTATTATATTATTATATTATTATATTATTATATTATTATATTATTATATTATTATATTATTATATTATTATATTATTATATTATTATATTATTATATTATTATATTATTATATTATTATATTATTATATTATTATATTATTATATTATTATATTATTATATTATT
This sequence comes from Tipula confusa, assembly GCA_963556175.1. Lineage (NCBI taxonomy): Eukaryota > Metazoa > Arthropoda > Insecta > Diptera > Tipulidae > Tipula > Tipula confusa. Next base: position 13,730,287 of record OY744476.1, on the reverse strand, counting down.
ATATTATTATATTATTATATTATTATATTATTATATTATTATATTATTATATTATTATATTATTATATTATTATATTATTATATTATTATATTATTATATTATTATATTATTATATTATTATATTATTATATTATTATATTATTATATTATTATATTATTATATTATTATATTATTATATTATTATATTATTATATTATTATATTATTATATTATTATATTATTATATTATTATATTATTATATTATTATATTATTATATTATTATATTATTATATTATTATATTATTATATTATTATATTATTATATTATTATATTATTATATTATTATATTATTATATTATTATATTATTATATTATTATATTATTATATTATTATATTATTATATTATTATATTATTATATTATTATATTATTATATTATTATATTATTATATTATTATATTATTATATTATTATATTATTATATTATTATATTATTATATTATTATATTATTATATTATTATATTATTATATTATTATATTATTATATTATTATATTATTATATTATTATATTATTATATTATTATATTATTATATTATTATATTATTATATTATTATATTATTATATTATTATATTATTATATTATTATATTATTATATTATTATATTATTATATTATTATATTATTATATTATTATATTATTATATTATTATATTATTATATTATTATATTATTATATTATTATATTATTATATTATTATATTATTATATTATTATATTATTATATTATTATATTATTATATTATTATATTATTATATTATTATATTATTATATTATTATATTATTATATTATTATATTATTATATTATTATATTATTATATTATTATATTATTATATTATTATATTATTATATTATTATATTATTATATTATTATATTATTATATTATTATATTATTATATTATTATATTATTATATTATTATATTATTATATTATTATATTATTATATTATTATATTATTATATTATTATATTATTATATTATTATATTATTATATTATTATATTATTATATTATTATATTATTATATTATTATATTATTATATTATTATATTATTATATTATTATATTATTATATTATTATATTATTATATTATTATATTATTATATTATTATATTATTATATTATTATATTATTATATTATTATATTATTATATTATTATATTATTATATTATTATATTATTATATTATTATATTATTATATTATTATATTATTATATTATTATATTATTATATTATTATATTATTATATTATTATATTATTATATTATTATATTATTATATTATTATATTATTATATTATTATATTATTATATTATTATATTATTATATTATTATATTATTATATTATTATATTATTATATTATTATATTATTATATTATTATATTATTATATTATTATATTATTATATTATTATATTATTATATTATTATATTATTATATTATTATATTATTATATTATTATATTATTATATTATTATATTATTATATTATTATATTATTATATTATTATATTATTATATTATTATATTATTATATTATTATATTATTATATTATTATATTATTATATTATTATATTATTATATTATTATATTATTATATTATTATATTATTATATTATTATATTATTATATTATTATATTATTATATTATTATATTATTATATTATTATATTATTATATTATTATATTATTATATTATTATATTATTATATTATTATATTATTATATTATTATATTATTATATTATTATATTATTATATTATTATATTATTATATTATTATATTATTATATTATTATATTATTATATTATTATATTATTATATTATTATATTATTATATTATTATATTATTATATTATTATATTATTATATTATTATATTATTATATTATTATATTATTATATTATTATATTATTATATTATTATATTATTATATTATTATATTATTATATTATTATATTATTATATTATTATATTATTATATTATTATATTATTATATTATTATATTATTATATTATTATATTATTATATTATTATATTATTATATTATTATATTATTATATTATTATATTATTATATTATTATATTATTATATTATTATATTATTATATTATTATATTATTATATTATTATATTATTATATTATTATATTATTATATTATTATATTATTATATTATTATATTATTATATTATTATATTATTATATTATTATATTATTATATTATTATATTATTATATTATTATATTATTATATTATTATATTATTATATTATTATATTATTATATTATTATATTATTATATTATTATATTATTATATTATTATATTATTATATTATTATATTATTATATTATTATATTATTATATTATTATATTATTATATTATTATATTATTATATTATTATATTATTATATTATTATATTATTATATTATTATATTATTATATTATTATATTATTATATTATTATATTATTATATTATTATATTATTATATTATTATATTATTATATTATTATATTATTATATTATTATATTATTATATTATTATATTATTATATTATTATATTATTATATTATTATATTATTATATTATTATATTATTATATTATTATATTATTATATTATTATATTATTATATTATTATATTATTATATTATTATATTATTATATTATTATATTATTATATTATTATATTATTATATTATTATATTATTATATTATTATATTATTATATTATTATATTATTATATTATTATATTATTATATTATTATATTATTATATTATTATATTATTATATTATTATATTATTATATTATTATATTATTATATTATTATATTATTATATTATTATATTATTATATTATTATATTATTATATTATTATATTATTATATTATTATATTATTATATTATTATATTATTATATTATTATATTATTATATTATTATATTATTATATTATTATATTATTATATTATTATATTATTATATTATTATATTATTATATTATTATATTATTATATTATTATATTATTATATTATTATATTATTATATTATTATATTATTATATTATTATATTATTATATTATTATATTATTATATTATTATATTATTATATTATTATATTATTATATTATTATATTATTATATTATTATATTATTATATTATTATATTATTATATTATTATATTATTATATTATTATATTATTATATTATTATATTATTATATTATTATATTATTATATTATTATATTATTATATTATTATATTATTATATTATTATATTATTATATTATTATATTATTATATTATTATATTATTATATTATTATATTATTATATTATTATATTATTATATTATTATATTATTATATTATTATATTATTATATTATTATATTATTATATTATTATATTATTATATTATTATATTATTATATTATTATATTATTATATTATTATATTATTATATTATTATATTATTATATTATTATATTATTATATTATTATATTATTATATTATTATATTATTATATTATTATATTATTATATTATTATATTATTATATTATTATATTATTATATTATTATATTATTATATTATTATATTATTATATTATTATATTATTATATTATTATATTATTATATTATTATATTATTATATTATTATATTATTATATTATTATATTATTATATTATTATATTATTATATTATTATATTATTATATTATTATATTATTATATTATTATATTATTATATTATTATATTATTATATTATTATATTATTATATTATTATATTATTATATTATTATATTATTATATTATTATATTATTATATTATTATATTATTATATTATTATATTATTATATTATTATATTATTATATTATTATATTATTATATTATTATATTATTATATTATTATATTATTATATTATTATATTATTATATTATTATATTATTATATTATTATATTATTATATTATTATATTATTATATTATTATATTATTATATTATTATATTATTATATTATTATATTATTATATTATTATATTATTATATTATTATATTATTATATTATTATATTATTATATTATTATATTATTATATTATTATATTATTATATTATTATATTATTATATTATTATATTATTATATTATTATATTATTATATTATTATATTATTATATTATTATATTATTATATTATTATATTATTATATTATTATATTATTATATTATTATATTATTATATTATTATATTATTATATTATTATATTATTATATTATTATATTATTATATTATTATATTATTATATTATTATATTATTATATTATTATATTATTATATTATTATATTATTATATTATTATATTATTATATTATTATATTATTATATTATTATATTATTATATTATTATATTATTATATTATTATATTATTATATTATTATATTATTATATTATTATATTATTATATTATTATATTATTATATTATTATATTATTATATTATTATATTATTATATTATTATATTATTATATTATTATATTATTATATTATTATATTATTATATTATTATATTATTATATTATTATATTATTATATTATTATATTATTATATTATTATATTATTATATTATTATATTATTATATTATTATATTATTATATTATTATATTATTATATTATTATATTATTATATTATTATATTATTATATTATTATATTATTATATTATTATATTATTATATTATTATATTATTATATTATTATATTATTATATTATTATATTATTATATTATTATATTATTATATTATTATATTATTATATTATTATATTATTATATTATTATATTATTATATTATTATATTATTATATTATTATATTATTATATTATTATATTATTATATTATTATATTATTATATTATTATATTATTATATTATTATATTATTATATTATTATATTATTATATTATTATATTATTATATTATTATATTATTATATTATTATATTATTATATTATTATATTATTATATTATTATATTATTATATTATTATATTATTATATTATTATATTATTATATTATTATATTATTATATTATTATATTATTATATTATTATATTATTATATTATTATATTATTATATTATTATATTATTATATTATTATATTATTATATTATTATATTATTATATTATTATATTATTATATTATTATATTATTATATTATTATATTATTATATTATTATATTATTATATTATTATATTATTATATTATTATATTATTATATTATTATATTATTATATTATTATATTATTATATTATTATATTATTATATTATTATATTATTATATTATTATATTATTATATTATTATATTATTATATTATTATATTATTATATTATTATATTATTATATTATTATATTATTATATTATTATATTATTATATTATTATATTATTATATTATTATATTATTATATTATTATATTATTATATTATTATATTATTATATTATTATATTATTATATTATTATATTATTATATTATTATATTATTATATTATTATATTATTATATTATTATATTATTATATTATTATATTATTATATTATTATATTATTATATTATTATATTATTATATTATTATATTATTATATTATTATATTATTATATTATTATATTATTATATTATTATATTATTATATTATTATATTATTATATTATTATATTATTATATTATTATATTATTATATTATTATATTATTATATTATTATATTATTATATTATTATATTATTATATTATTATATTATTATATTATTATATTATTATATTATTATATTATTATATTATTATATTATTATATTATTATATTATTATATTATTATATTATTATATTATTATATTATTATATTATTATATTATTATATTATTATATTATTATATTATTATATTATTATATTATTATATTATTATATTATTATATTATTATATTATTATATTATTATATTATTATATTATTATATTATTATATTATTATATTATTATATTATTATATTATTATATTATTATATTATTATATTATTATATTATTATATTATTATATTATTATATTATTATATTATTATATTATTATATTATTATATTATTATATTATTATATTATTATATTATTATATTATTATATTATTATATTATTATATTATTATATTATTATATTATTATATTATTATATTATTATATTATTATATTATTATATTATTATATTATTATATTATTATATTATTATATTATTATATTATTATATTATTATATTATTATATTATTATATTATTATATTATTATATTATTATATTATTATATTATTATATTATTATATTATTATATTATTATATTATTATATTATTATATTATTATATTATTATATTATTATATTATTATATTATTATATTATTATATTATTATATTATTATATTATTATATTATTATATTATTATATTATTATATTATTATATTATTATATTATTATATTATTATATTATTATATTATTATATTATTATATTATTATATTATTATATTATTATATTATTATATTATTATATTATTATATTATTATATTATTATATTATTATATTATTATATTATTATATTATTATATTATTATATTATTATATTATTATATTATTATATTATTATATTATTATATTATTATATTATTATATTATTATATTATTATATTATTATATTATTATATTATTATATTATTATATTATTATATTATTATATTATTATATTATTATATTATTATATTATTATATTATTATATTATTATATTATTATATTATTATATTATTATATTATTATATTATTATATTATTATATTATTATATTATTATATTATTATATTATTATATTATTATATTATTATATTATTATATTATTATATTATTATATTATTATATTATTATATTATTATATTATTATATTATTATATTATTATATTATTATATTATTATATTATTATATTATTATATTATTATATTATTATATTATTATATTATTATATTATTATATTATTATATTATTATATTATTATATTATTATATTATTATATTGTTATATTATTATATTATTATATTATTATATTATTATATTATTATATTATTATATTATTATATTATTATATTATTATATTATTATATTATTATATTATTATATTATTATATTATTATATTATTATATTATTATATTATTATATTATTATATTATTATATTATTATATTATTATATTATTATATTATTATATTATTATATTATTATATTATTATATTATTATATTATTATATTATTATATTATTATATTATTATATTATTATATTATTATATTATTATATTATTATATTATTATATTATTATATTATTATATTATTATATTATTATATTATTATATTATTATATTATTATATTATTATATTATTATATTATTATATTATTATATTATTATATTATTATTAAAATGATGCATTTTTCCTGTAATTCACTATCGGTTTGTTATTTTTATGTATTCCTTACTAAAAATTATTTCATAGTTGCTTTCGTAACTGCTCCGCGCCATTTTATCACTAGGTGTCGAACCGCTTGACATTTAAAAATTTCAAAAAGTCCAGTTTTAAGTATTACCTTAGCAAACTCTAAAACCTAACTTCTAGCGGTTGAGTAGCGGTTGGTCGATTGGAAACCAACTAATTCCAATCAACAAACCTAGTACCTGCTAGTAGTTTGGTTTTCGTCTTTCCTATCGCCGATTAGAACGCTTAAAAGAATGATATGAGTAAAACCAATTAAACATAACCTATAAATCGTGTATTTTATTAAAATGCCTGCTTGCAGTAGTACAGCAATGTTACCCATTTTGTCTCGATATGTTTAGGCAATTTTCGTTCATCGATTTTGCCCTTGTCGTTTAACCGAGTTTTAAGTCGTATTTTAATTTGATTTTTTACAACAACAATCCCATATATCGAAATCTTTCTTGTAATTGGTTGAAATCTTCCTCTATTGATGGTATTGTAATTCCAATACTTCTTTTTAGTTAGTATCTCGAATACCAGGTGCGCCACATCTCATATTTTGATTTCTATAAGTTGGTCATTGTTGTTATTTCATTATTTTAACATTCATTTTGAGTTATATTTTGAGTTATATTTTGTTATATCTTGAATGTGATTATTTAATCAGTATTTTAGTGCTTAAATTATTTATTATTGGAAAGTAAAATCATTTAGATAATTGAAATGGATCAAGATGAACTTTTAATAGTACAGACCATTGTCTTCTTGAGGAACTGTAATTATCAAATTTGTATTTAACAAATTTTTATTGTACGTTATTAAACCTAAGCAGAAATTGACGATTTAAATAATACTCACTATGGCTTTCTTATAACATTATTTATCTTTTCTCCGTTGCTTGACATTATAATTAATTAAAATATTAATAAAAAATCATATATTGATAAAAATTTAAAATTTTTGATGATTACCAAAAGAAACTTTTTGTCAAATCAAATGTAAAAGTACACGACGTATCAACCTTTACAAATAATATCCAATTCCAAAAAAAAAATTAAAGCCTATTTTATTTGAATTTCAAATCCAATTCCAATACCAAAATCAAATAAAATATGACTTTACTTGATGGAATATCAAAATGCCAAAAAGTACACAAAAAGCACACCAAAACACCCCATGGACAATTTAAGAAGCCATCTACATAGTTGAATTGAACATATCCTTAAGACAAAATTTGTCCATTTCCTCTATATAAATGATATTCGTTGTACTCATTTGTGTCGATCGTTTTATTTGATGACCAGAAGCAATGACAAAGCTTCCAAAAGATGATCTTATTGATTAAGGAAACACAATCAACTGGAATTCAAAAATTCCATTCGTACTATTATAATTGGTATCCGTGCAACAGCAAGAAAAATATTAAGAATTTACTGGCTAAAATGGTCTAGGGACAAACAATCACATAAACGAACCAGTGCACACTATCACAAACTTCATAAAATAAAATCACCACATATTAGTACGTGTCGCACAACTTATATGTGCGACATATATGTGACAAGTGCGACATATATGTGGCATTGACCATGACACGTCCAAAATAAAACTTGATAGAACGAAAAACATAATAAAGGTATGCTTATCATGAGATCACCAGGGCTAATAATAAATAGTACAAATAATTAAGTTGATGATATAACAATTAATTATTATTAAAAAATTTACATCACTTTTTAGTTATTAGTACAGCCATACGGCTCCAGTACATGTTGAAGAATTACCCGTTGCCGTATAAAACTCTCCAGGTATTTTTGCTGAATCCAATCCAAAGATATCGGTTACATACGGAAAACAAGATTTCGCTAAGTACGATACACTACTGAGGCATCTGACACCTTTACAATTGTATTGGTTGGGATACATAATTGAGTCAATAGTTATTAATAACGCTACGAAATGCGAACATTTTATTGCTACAGGATCTATTGGCATTCCGCATTCTGGTTGAAAGAATCCTAAATTTATATAAAAGTCAGCATCACCACATTTTCCTATATAACCATATTCATATTGGTTTGAATGTATAATTTGTACATAACCGGCGTCGCCTTTAGACAATCGATATACTGATGGTATGCCCTGGAACATTGGACCAGCTGGGTCCATTCCAATCGCAACTGGAATTTGGTTTGGTAGTGCAGCTCCAATCTGACCAATAATATGTGCACCCAGACTATGGCCCATGAAAATTGTGTCACTATACTTCATTCCTTGTGTTACGAACCATGGTAAATAAACGTTCGTCATATAGAAAGCAACCAAACGGAAGTTTAAAAATGCCGCTGTAAAATAATCCACATAAGCTAGTGGGGCCCAATCTCCAAAACACATATTTCCACTTCTTTTACTAGCTACCCAATTATTTTTAAAAGCGGTTGCCCAACTTTCGGACGTATTGCTTCTCCATCCGTGGAACATAAAAATAGTACGTTTATTGACGAAATTTACTTTCTGCAATACATTTGGATCGTTCAAAGGAACTTCTTCGAATGTGGTACCATCCGCCTTTGCACAGTACACACGCACCAATTCAGACATATTAGCCGGTGTGAATATAGGAGCGGCCCAATTAATTGGAGTTAGAGCAATTTGTTGAAGTGCAGCTTGTATTGAATTGTACGAGTCGGTGACATCATCTTCCGTTATAATACTATAACCTAATTTTTATAACAGTATATTAATGTAAAATATTTGTAATTTATGTAGAAAAAATTAAAATCACCTTTATCAGCGAATGCTACTAGCACAACTAGAGTTATAATTTTCATTTTATTTTAATAAATTTTGCCAAATATTATAATGAGTTTAACAATTTGCGCAAACCTTATATAGTTGCCACAGTATGGACACAAATGTTTTGCATCATATTACGTAGCTATGTCGATGTGTCTCAAATTTTTTTTTTTTATTTCGGCAAATACGCAAATGCAAATATTTTATCTTGCCAGAAAACTATTTATTTAGTAGAAGCTGAACACTTAGTAGTATCGTTATAAAGTTGCACACCACAGTCTGAAAAATTTTTAATACATTGAATCGTGACAAGCTTCTTAAACAGCTTCCTCTATTAGTTAGAAAGGTTTTACTTTTTCACAAGTTTTAATTCATGGTTCAAAGGTCGCTTTATAGACGCGTTAAGGTTCTTTTACGGCCTCTATGCCACAGTTCGAAGTTAACTTAACGCATCACGACTTAATGCTATAATAAAGTTTTTCAGGTTAACTGCGAGTAAGAACATCAAATTTGGAATCGAAAACGATTTAACATTTCTGCGGTAAAACTATTAACATATACTCTGGCTGCAAAATGGAATAGTTTACAATTTGACTATTAAATAAATAAAAACAAATCCAAATACTAATAAAGTAACCAAATGAGTAACACATCTGTTTAAATTTAACAAGAAACGTCAATGAATAAACAACTAACTCAAACAATGAATAAGTACAATGGATTGTTTCGAATACTCAATTACTTTAAGAAGCCGCGTCTTTTTTTTTAAAGTTATTCAAAGTCAGTTTTATTCAATGCAATCTGTTTTAAGGTCGAATCTTTCTCAAATCTAAATTGCGGTTAACTTTAAACGTTCAGCACTGGCTGGCGTGAAAGATTTTGTTTTTTCGGCTTGCACCGTATCAACAAGGCTGCTATTTGCAAAATTGACTCCGAAATAAGTATTTTTATTGTTATAAACAACAAGAATAAGCCAAAGACAAAGATCAACGACCTGCAAAAAAACTCAACTTGCGTATGAAATCCACTACAAATCATTATAAAATGTGTCTTGCTCGAAGAAACTTAATTGTTTTCCTGTTATCTCCAATTTATGAGAATATAGGGTCGGATATCTACTAGGCAGGACCATCTTATTTTATTGAGGGCTAATGCTTTTATTGACACCCATGATTTGCCAAGTTCTTTCGCTTTTTCTATAACTGTTATTTTCCTATTATTAGAAATTATTCAAACTCAGTTTCAAATCAATACACGTAAGGATTTATTGAATCAAACAATTTTTTTCGAAACGTTTAAGGCAACAAGTTCAAAGGCAGCTGTCGTGAGATTACCAATAATATCCATTTAACCGTCTGATGGGAAGTACGAAGAGTTTTCAGCATTTAAAGATTTATTTGAATCTTCGATAGACGAGAATGATTCAATACGCACAGGCTCTTAAATTTCAATTTTTGAAAAGTGTATTACATGACGATACTGCTTTACTAATCAGAACAAAATAGTCGAGCGATATGACAAGAAAAAGTAATTGTCACTAAATATATTCAAATGTTTCTAGACATTTTCCCAGTTACAAGGTCAAATGAAACACAATTACATAGTACAACAGACAAAGTCATCCGAGGTTTGCGAGCATTGGAGTTAATACCTAGTTAATGGCTAGTTAATACCTTCCTAAGTAAATAAGAAATCGACACGCGTAATCTACTCGGAGATTAATGAATTTTTAATTGAAGTTAAATCTGATTTATAAAATAATCAATTAATCGTTGGTGATATGAGCAGGCCAAACAAATAAGTGCTCAGGTCAAAAAAATAAGTTAAAAAAATAAAATGACAACGCATCGTTGATTTCTCAAAAGCACAATCAAAATGGGATTTTGCCGGCAATTCAACCAGATACATACCACCTTATCAGCACCAATACATACAATAAAATAATCAAGTGTATACGGAACACACCACAACCACTGAACACTTAATAATAGATGTGCACATTCTTGCATTAATGTCAGCACTCATCAGTGCCCAATCAAACATTCATAAAACCACATATGCATCAGTTCGAAAAATTAGATTTGGCTGAACTTTAATATCCGAAATCCAGTTAACATCATATTAAATGCCGCTACAGTTTTCATGCAGTTTAAGGCATCCTAACCGTTTAATGATTGCATAAAAAACTAATTACCATTTTATTAATAACTTTCACTTCACCCACATCACTTTATTCTAAGCATTCATTCTATATTGACATAGATAAGACATTACAGCAATTTTGGAAGTCAGAGAAAGTTTCACTATCGTGCCAATTTACTCATCATGAAAAGCAATATGAGCAATCCTATAGCCAAACCGTTAAAAGAAATCGCACTGGACGGCATAAAGTAAGGTTACAATTCAATGACCAACAACTCTGTAAATCGGTACGATCAGCAGTTTTACGGTTATTGGCCATCGCATAAAAATAGCATAAAAATATCCAATTAAAACGCGAGTATCACTTTTTCATGGCAAAGTACTTAGCGCTAAATCACATGGAAAAACATTGGAATCGACCAAATAATTAGCAATTCACTTCGTAATGAAAACCGCATCCAGTGTAACGAAGTCCGATTTTGATGAGTGATACTTTAATCAGAAGCGCTTGATATCAGCAAAATTGGTTCACCATATTTTCACCTTTTCATAAATTACTTTAGCTCACAAAATTATGAATATGAACAAAAATTTCGCCAAAGAACATATTACAGTGGTTCGATTTTGATAATTTTTTTGAATGATTGATTGATTGATTAAGAGCATATGGCCAAGCATTAAGCAGCATATCACACAAAAAATTGATATATGCCTAATCTCAGGAAGCCTCTTTCCTAGAACACCGTATGCCAAAATACGTGGAAACTCAATTAAAATGTCTGATATTAACGTAAAAAAACAAGACATTTGAATTTCTGGATTCCTATGTATCAAGTGGTGTCTCTGAAAATTACTTAGTATATTCGAAAATGAGGAAGGGCTATCATCAGACCATTCAGCTTAATGTTAATAAGTGGCATGGTAATAAGAAAATAAAATAACAAAAGAAACTCGAAGTGCTTGCGGCATCTAGTCGAAAAAAGCATCTATACAGATGCAGATTTCGAACGCTTACGCATCAAAGGTAGAAAAGCCTTATTGAAAATGTACAAACAACAATTGAACAAATTAAACATTTGATAAGGTTGGCATCGTGATCTGAGATTTAAGCTCCAATGAGATTTGCCAAAATGATCAATGATCGATACTATCAAATGAAACAGGAAAAAGAAATACCCAAAACTAAATAAAATATTGGCAAGGGTTCCACAAGGTAGTATTCTGGGCCCTATATTATTCCTACTGTATATACAAATGATCGTTTGCTGAAGACTTAGCTGTTATGATTACTGTTGTTAGTATCGTTGAGTCAACGCGGAAACTACAAAATGATATTAAATAACCGAGCAATTGGCGCAGTGGTTAAAACTGCGGTATTTGGGACGGGGGGTACCGGTTTCGAATCCCAACGGAGGAGGATTGCAAAAGGGATTTTTCATCACCTGATTACGATCGGTGATTGGAGCAATGCAATATGCAGATGGATTTAAAATCGAACCTGTATTCGCACGTCTTTGATTTGGCTGGTGACGACAGTAGGACGTTACAAATTAACCGCGAAAGAGTTGGGCGAACTTCGGCCCCAGAAAAGATTGCAGGGTTCAAACACAAAAAAAAAACTTTAGAAACAGTAAATTAGAATATATTCCGAATAAACTGAATTCGCAACAAATTCCATATTCTGATAATGCTCAGTAGCTCGGTATGACGCTAGACCGAGTTCCCTGACCGTAATCACTGAAATTAGTTATAATATTATACAGATATGTATAAAGATTTATCTTTTTTGGGGCCAAATCTTCAGTGGTTGATTGCTCACGTTCTACTTTACGCAAAGTTTATATTTTATTTATCTTACGGGTCTTGTGAATCCCCTTGACCACAGAAACCACGTTGTATTAAGAAATGTAAGGCAAAATAAAGTGATAACAGCATTCGTAATCTATGACTGTATAACCACAAAAATTGTATTTACGTCACTCTCGCGTATATATAAGAAAATCGTACTTTCGAACTCCACAGTATAAACACGTAAAATGAAAGAACTATTCGTAACAATAGTATTCACATTTGTTTGTTTAGAAAATGTTCAATCCGGTGAATATGTTAAAGCCGATGGACGAACATACTACATAAGTTATCCACTAACTGTAAGTAACCTTAAAATTAAATTTAGTGCCTAAGTCAAAAAAAAATGTGTCTACTTCACAGAAAAATTGGTATCAAGCTTTACGGTTTTGTAGACGTAACGGAATGTACCTGCTCGATATTCGAACGGAGGATGAAAACGTCCGTGTATTATCGCTAGTTGAACGATTTCGCAAAAATCATAATATTTCGACTCCATTAGTGTATTGGACGAGTGGATCTGATTTGGGAAGTGAAGGAAGTTACTACTGGATGACGACTGGTGAAGAACTTTTATATACATACTGGTCTAAAGGAAGCCCAGATAATTATCGGAGTGCAAACAATGAAACCGAAAATTGTTTAGTTATACAAGGATCATGGAATAATATGTGGAACGATGGTGTTTGCTCCATGTCAACTTCATTTATATGTCGTGATGTGTATGATGTCGCCATTTTAAAACCATCTAAATGTACAACTTTATTCGATGAACTATAGTCTTTAAGATAAGTTGGGTTATGTAAAAAATAAGTATTCAAGTTGAAATATATCATATAACACTCACGTCAATTGTCACCAACAGTAATTTAGTTAACATTTAGACATTTCTCAAACTATGACAATAAAACTATATGTTAAAACTTATATGTTGTATAAATCAAAATATTTCAGTCTTTTATTAATTCAATACAAAGAACGGAAGCTTTAAATCTTCAAGAGCAAACATAACATTAGAAAAAAATGTATATATCTTATAATCTAATTGTATATTTATTTCTAACGACAACCCCTATTTTATCATTGTGATGTGCCAACCGATTTGACACTTTACCAAGAATTAAATGTTACTCTTTATAGTTTTGAGGCAAACATTTTTTTTGTGTTGGTTTGGTTTTATGCGCCCTTGTAGTAATCATCACTAGAGAAGATATCTTCATCGAAATTTAACACAATAAACCATTTTTTATATGTATCGACAAAGAATATTTTTAAAGCTTTTAAGCTTTTCAATTTTATTTGTTCGATGTGCCTTATTTTGTTTTTGGGAAGCTTTTAATCGAATAAAATCCCAATTTTATATTTGTATCGAATTTATGGGGAGCAAATCAGCTATTCAAAATTACAATTTCATTCAACTTTAATCAAGAACACCCCAAAATATTATGGCGTCAGTTACGAGCAAAAACCACTCAAGTGCAATTTAAGTTTCTAGTATAGTTTATTGAGTATTATCATAACTAGGATCCTGTAGAACTTGAAAAATAAAACAATCGCAAAAATAAGTTTTAATTAATAAGATAACCGTTGAGAAATTGCGCTACTATATAAAGCAACTATTGTCCAGACAAATCTAAAGTGATCATTTATTAAATACATAACTAACAAAAACTTACCAGCACCGGATTCGTTATCAAAACTTATAGTGCAAGAAAGTTCCATTAAGTATTTAGCAGGATCAAGCGCTTAGATAATTAGATTATTATATATTATTATAATATTATAATATTATTATATTATTATATTATTATATTATTATATTATTATATTATTATATTATTATATTATTATATTATTATATTATTATATTATTATATTATTATATTATTATATTATTATATTATTATATTATTATATTATTATATTATTATATTATTATATTATTATATTATTATATTATTATATTATTATATTATTATATTATTATATTATTATATTATTATATTATTATATTATTATATTATTATATTATTATATTATTATATTATTATATTATTATATTATTATATTATTATATTATTATATTATTATATTATTATATTATTATATTATTATATTATTATATTATTATATTATTATATTATTATATTATTATATTATTATATTATTATATTATTATATTATTATATTATTATATTATTATATTATTATATTATTATATTATTATATTATTATATTATTATATTATTATATTATTATATTATTATATTATTATATTATTATATTATTATATTATTATATTATTATATTATTATATTATTATATTATTATATTATTATATTATTATATTATTATATTATTATATTATTATATTATTATATTATTATATTATTATATTATTATATTATTATATTATTATATTATTATATTATTATATTATTATATTATTATATTATTATATTATTATATTATTATATTATTATATTATTATATTATTATATTATTATATTATTATATTATTATATTATTATATTATTATATTATTATATTATTATATTATTATATTATTATATTATTATATTATTATATTATTATATTATTATATTATTATATTATTATATTATTATATTATTATATTATTATATTATTATATTATTATATTATTATATTATTATATTATTATATTATTATATTATTATATTATTATATTATTATATTATTATATTATTATATTATTATATTATTATATTATTATATTATTATATTATTATATTATTATATTATTATATTATTATATTATTATATTATTATATTATTATATTATTATATTATTATATTATTATATTATTATATTATTATATTATTATATTATTATATTATTATATTATTATATTATTATATTATTATATTATTATATTATTATATTATTATATTATTATATTATTATATTATTATATTATTATATTATTATATTATTATATTATTATATTATTATATTATTATATTATTATATTATTATATTATTATATTATTATATTATTATATTATTATATTATTATATTATTATATTATTATATTATTATATTATTATATTATTATATTATTATATTATTATATTATTATATTATTATATTATTATATTATTATATTATTATATTATTATATTATTATATTATTATATTATTATATTATTATATTATTATATTATTATATTATTATATTATTATATTATTATATTATTATATTATTATATTATTATATTATTATATTATTATATTATTATATTATTATATTATTATATTATTATATTATTATATTATTATATTATTATATTATTATATTATTATATTATTATATTATTATATTATTATATTATTATATTATTATATTATTATATTATTATATTATTATATTATTATATTATTATATTATTATATTATTATATTATTATATTATTATATTATTATATTATTATATTATTATATTATTATATTATTATATTATTATATTATTATATTATTATATTATTATATTATTATATTATTATATTATTATATTATTATATTATTATATTATTATATTATTATATTATTATATTATTATATTATTATATTATTATATTATTATATTATTATATTATTATATTATTATATTATTATATTATTATATTATTATATTATTATATTATTATATTATTATATTATTATATTATTATATTATTATATTATTATATTATTATATTATTATATTATTATATTATTATATTATTATATTATTATATTATTATATTATTATATTATTATATTATTATATTATTATATTATTATATTATTATATTATTATATTATTATATTATTATATTATTATATTATTATATTATTATATTATTATATTATTATATTATTATATTATTATATTATTATATTATTATATTATTATATTATTATATTATTATATTATTATATTATTATATTATTATATTATTATATTATTATATTATTATATTATTATATTATTATATTATTATATTATTATATTATTATATTATTATATTATTATATTATTATATTATTATATTATTATATTATTATATTATTATATTATTATATTATTATATTATTATATTATTATATTATTATATTATTATATTATTATATTATTATATTATTATATTATTATATTATTATATTATTATATTATTATATTATTATATTATTATATTATTATATTATTATATTATTATATTATTATATTATTATATTATTATATTATTATATTATTATATTATTATATTATTATATTATTATATTATTATATTATTATATTATTATATTATTATATTATTATATTATTATATTATTATATTATTATATTATTATATTATTATATTATTATATTATTATATTATTATATTATTATATTATTATATTATTATATTATTATATTATTATATTATTATATTATTATATTATTATATTATTATATTATTATATTATTATATTATTATATTATTATATTATTATATTATTATATTATTATATTATTATATTATTATATTATTATATTATTATATTATTATATTATTATATTATTATATTATTATATTATTATATTATTATATTATTATATTATTATATTATTATATTATTATATTATTATATTATTATATTATTATATTATTATATTATTATATTATTATATTATTATATTATTATATTATTATATTATTATATTATTATATTATTATATTATTATATTATTATATTATTATATTATTATATTATTATATTATTATATTATTATATTATTATATTATTATATTATTATATTATTATATTATTATATTATTATATTATTATATTATTATATTATTATATTATTATATTATTATATTATTATATTATTATATTATTATATTATTATATTATTATATTATTATATTATTATATTATTATATTATTATATTATTATATTATTATATTATTATATTATTATATTATTATATTATTATATTATTATATTATTATATTATTATATTATTATATTATTATATTATTATATTATTATATTATTATATTATTATATTATTATATTATTATATTATTATATTATTATATTATTATATTATTATATTATTATATTATTATATTATTATATTATTATATTATTATATTATTATATTATTATATTATTATATTATTATATTATTATATTATTATATTATTATATTATTATATTATTATATTATTATATTATTATATTATTATATTATTATATTATTATATTATTATATTATTATATTATTATATTATTATATTATTATATTATTATATTATTATATTATTATATTATTATATTATTATATTATTATATTATTATATTATTATATTATTATATTATTATATTATTATATTATTATATTATTATATTATTATATTATTATATTATTATATTATTATATTATTATATTATTATATTATTATATTATTATATTATTATATTATTATATTATTATATTATTATATTATTATATTATTATATTATTATATTATTATATTATTATATTATTATATTATTATATTATTATATTATTATATTATTATATTATTATATTATTATATTATTATATTATTATATTATTATATTATTATATTATTATATTATTATATTATTATATTATTATATTATTATATTATTATATTATTATATTATTATATTATTATATTATTATATTATTATATTATTATATTATTATATTATTATATTATTATATTATTATATTATTATATTATTATATTATTATATTATTATATTATTATATTATTATATTATTATATTATTATATTATTATATTATTATATTATTATATTATTATATTATTATATTATTATATTATTATATTATTATATTATTATATTATTATATTATTATATTATTATATTATTATATTATTATATTATTATATTATTATATTATTATATTATTATATTATTATATTATTATATTATTATATTATTATATTATTATATTATTATATTATTATATTATTATATTATTATATTATTATATTATTATATTATTATATTATTATATTATTATATTATTATATTATTATATTATTATATTATTA
This sequence comes from Tipula confusa, assembly GCA_963556175.1. NCBI lineage: Eukaryota > Metazoa > Arthropoda > Insecta > Diptera > Tipulidae > Tipula > Tipula confusa. The sequence continues at coordinate 13,709,742 of OY744476.1, read as the reverse complement.
TATTATTATATTATTATATTATTATATTATTATATTATTATATTATTATATTATTATATTATTATATTATTATATTATTATATTATTATATTATTATATTATTATATTATTATATTATTATATTATTATATTATTATATTATTATATTATTATATTATTATATTATTATATTATTATATTATTATATTATTATATTATTATATTATTATATTATTATATTATTATATTATTATATTATTATATTATTATATTATTATATTATTATATTATTATATTATTATATTATTATATTATTATATTATTATATTATTATATTATTATATTATTATATTATTATATTATTATATTATTATATTATTATATTATTATATTATTATATTATTATATTATTATATTATTATATTATTATATTATTATATTATTATATTATTATATTATTATATTATTATATTATTATATTATTATATTATTATATTATTATATTATTATATTATTATATTATTATATTATTATATTATTATATTATTATATTATTATATTATTATATTATTATATTATTATATTATTATATTATTATATTATTATATTATTATATTATTATATTATTATATTATTATATTATTATATTATTATATTATTATATTATTATATTATTATATTATTATATTATTATATTATTATATTATTATATTATTATATTATTATATTATTATATTATTATATTATTATATTATTATATTATTATATTATTATATTATTATATTATTATATTATTATATTATTATATTATTATATTATTATATTATTATATTATTATATTATTATATTATTATATTATTATATTATTATATTATTATATTATTATATTATTATATTATTATATTATTATATTATTATATTATTATATTATTATATTATTATATTATTATATTATTATATTATTATATTATTATATTATTATATTATTATATTATTATATTATTATATTATTATATTATTATATTATTATATTATTATATTATTATATTATTATATTATTATATTATTATATTATTATATTATTATATTATTATATTATTATATTATTATATTATTATATTATTATATTATTATATTATTATATTATTATATTATTATATTATTATATTATTATATTATTATATTATTATATTATTATATTATTATATTATTATATTATTATATTATTATATTATTATATTATTATATTATTATATTATTATATTATTATATTATTATATTATTATATTATTATATTATTATATTATTATATTATTATATTATTATATTATTATATTATTATATTATTATATTATTATATTATTATATTATTATATTATTATATTATTATATTATTATATTATTATATTATTATATTATTATATTATTATATTATTATATTATTATATTATTATATTATTATATTATTATATTATTATATTATTATATTATTATATTATTATATTATTATATTATTATATTATTATATTATTATATTATTATATTATTATATTATTATATTATTATATTATTATATTATTATATTATTATATTATTATATTATTATATTATTATATTATTATATTATTATATTATTATATTATTATATTATTATATTATTATATTATTATATTATTATATTATTATATTATTATATTATTATATTATTATATTATTATATTATTATATTATTATATTATTATATTATTATATTATTATATTATTATATTATTATATTATTATATTATTATATTATTATATTATTATATTATTATATTATTATATTATTATATTATTATATTATTATATTATTATATTATTATATTATTATATTATTATATTATTATATTATTATATTATTATATTATTATATTATTATATTATTATATTATTATATTATTATATTATTATATTATTATATTATTATATTATTATATTATTATATTATTATATTATTATATTATTATATTATTATATTATTATATTATTATATTATTATATTATTATATTATTATATTATTATATTATTATATTATTATATTATTATATTATTATATTATTATATTATTATATTATTATATTATTATATTATTATATTATTATATTATTATATTATTATATTATTATATTATTATATTATTATATTATTATATTATTATATTATTATATTATTATATTATTATATTATTATATTATTATATTATTATATTATTATATTATTATATTATTATATTATTATATTATTATATTATTATATTATTATATTATTATATTATTATGTTATTATATTATTATATTATTATATTATTATATTATTATATTATTATTAAAATGATGCAATTTTCCAGTAATTCACTATCGGTTTGTTATTTTTATGTAATCTTTACTAAAAATTATTTCATAGTTGCTTCCGTAACTGCTCCGCGCCATTTTATCACTAGGTGTCGAACCGCTTGACAATTAAAAATTTCAAAAAGTCCAGTTTTAATTAATTATCTAAGCAAAGACTAAAACCTAACTTTTAGCGGTTGAGGAGCGGTTGGTCGATTGGAAACCAACTAATTCCAATCAACAAACCTAGTACCTGCTAGTAGTTTGGTTTTCGTCTTTCCTATCGCCGATTAGAACGCTTAAAAGAATGATATGAGTAAAACCAATTAAACATAACCTATAAATCGTGTATTTTATTAAAATGCCTACTTGCAGTAGTACAGCAATGTTACCCATTTTGTCTCGATATGTTAAGGCAATTTTCGTTCATCGATTTTGCCCTTGTCGTTTAACCGAGTTTTAAGTCGTATTTTAATTTGATTTTTTACAACAACAATCCCATATATCGAAATCTTTCTTGTAATCTTGTAATTAGTTGAAATCTTTCTCTATTGATGGTATTGTAATTCCTTCTTTTTAGTTAGTATCTCGAATACCAGGTGCGCCACATCTCATATTTTGATTTCTATGAGTTGGTCATTGTTGTTATTTCATTATTTTAACATTCATTTTGAGTTAGCGATATTTTGTTAAATCTTGAATGTGATTATTTAATCAGTATTTTAGTGCTTAAATTATTTAGTATTGGAAAGTAAAATCATTTAGATAATTGAAATGGATCAAGATGAACTTTTAATAGTCAGACCATTGTCTTCTTAAGGAACTGTAATTATCAAATTTGTATTTAACAAATTTTGATTGTACGTTATTAAACCTAAGCCGAAATTGACGATTTAAATAATACTCACTATGGTTTTCTTATAACATTATTTATCTGTTCTCCGTTGCTTGACATTATAATTAATTAAAATATTAATAAAAAATCATATATTGGTAAAAATTTAAAATTTTTGATGATTACCAAATGAAACTTTTTGTCAAATGAAATGTAAAAGTACACGACGTACCAACCTTTACAAATAATATCCAATTCCAGAAAAAAAATTAAAGCCTATTTTATTTGAATTTCAAATCCAATTTCCAGAAAAAAAATTAAAGCCTATTTTATTTGAATTTCAAATCCAATGGCTAATAATAAATAGTACAAATAATTAAGTTGATGATATAACAATTAATTATTATTAAAAAATTTACATCACTTTTTAGTTATTAGTACAGCCATACGGCTCCAGTACATGTTGAAGAATTACCCGTTGCCGTATAAAACTCTCCAGGTATTTTTGCTGAATCCAATCCAAAGATATCGGTTACATACGGAAAACAAGATTTCGCTAAGTACGATACACTACTGAGGCATCTGACACCTTTACAATTGTATTGGTTGGGATACATAATTGAGTCAATAGTTATTAATAACGCTACTTCATGCGAACATTTTATTGCTACAGGATCTATTGGCGCTCCGCATTCTGGTTGAAAAAATCCTAAATTTATATAAAAGTCAGCATCACCACATTTTCCTATATAACCATATTCAGCTTGGTTTGAATGTATAATTTGTACATAACCGGCGTCGCCTTTAGACAATCGATATACTGATGGTATGCCCTGGAACATTGGACCAGCTGGATCCATTCCAATCGCAACTGGAATTTGGTTTGGCAGTGCAGCTCCAATCTGACCAATAATATGTGCACCCAGACTATGGCCCATGAAAATTGTGTCACTATACTTCATTCCTTGTGTTACGAACCATGGTAAATAAACGTTCGTCATATAGAAAGCAACCAAACGGAAGTTTAAAAATGCCGCTGTAAAATAATCCACATAAGCTAGTGGGGCCCAATCTCCAAAACACATATTTCCACTTCTTTTACTAGCTACCCAATTATTTTTAAAAGCGGTTGCCCAACTTTCGGACGTATTGCTTCTCCATCCGTGGAACATAAAAATAGTACGTTTATTGACGAAATTTACTTTCTGCAATACATTTGGATCGTTCAAAGGAACTTCTTCGAATGTGGTACCATCCGCCTTTGCACAGTACACACGCACCAATTCAGACATATTAGCCGGTGTGAATATAGGAGCGGCCCAATTAATTGGAAATAGAGCAATTTGTTGAAGTGCAGCTTGTATTGAATTGTACGAGTCGGTGGCATCATCTTCCGTTATAATACTATAACCTAATTTTTATAACAGTATATTAATGTAAAATATTTGTAATTTATGTAGAAAAAATTAAAATCACCTTTATCAGCGAATGCTACTAGCACAACTAGAGTTATAATTTTCATTTTATTTTAATAAATTTTGCCAAATATTATAATGAGTTTAACAATTTGCGCAAACCTTATATAGTTGCCACAGTATGGACACAAATGTTTTGCATCATATTACGTAGCTATGTCGATGTGTCTCAAATTTTTTTTTTGTATTTCGGCAAATACGCAAATATTTTATTTAGCCAAAAAACTATTTATTTAGTAGAAGCTGAACACTTATAGTAGTATCGTTATATAGTTGCACACCACAGTCTGAAAAATTATTAATACAGTGAATTGTGACAAGCTTCTTAAACAGCTTCTTGTACATAACCATAGTTAGAAAGGTTTTACCTTTTCACAAGTTTTAATTCGTGGTTCAAAGTTCGCTTTATAACTTAACGCATAACGACTTAATGTTCGAAAACGATTTAACATTTCTGCGGTAAAACTATTAACATATACTCTGGCTGAAAAATGGAATAGTTTACAATTTGACTATTAAATAAATAAAAACAAATCCAAATACTAATAAAGTAACCAAATGAGTAACACATCTGTTTAAATTTAACAAGAAACGTCAATGAATAAACAACTAACTCAAACAATGAATAAGTACAATGGATTGTTTCGAATACTCAATTACTTTAAGAAGCCGCGTCTTTTTTTTTTAAGTTATTCAAAGTCAGTTTTATTCAATGCAATCTGTTTTAAGGTCGAATCTTTCTCAAATCTAAATTGCGGTTAACTTTAAACGTTCAGCACTGGCTGGCGTGAAAGATTTTGTTTTTTCGGCTTGCACCGTATCAACAAGGCTGCTATTTGCAAAATTGACTCCGAAAGAAGTATTTTTATTGTTATAAACAACAAGAATAAGCCAAAGACAAAGATCAACGACCTGCAAAAAAACTGAACTTGCGTATGAAATCCACTACAAATCATTATAAAATGGGTCTTGCCCGAAGAAACTTAAATGTTTTCCTGTTATATCCAATTTATGAGCATATAGGGTCGGATATCTACTAGGCAGGACCATCTTATTTTATTGAGGGCTAATGCTTTTATTGACACCCATGATTTGCCAAGTTCTTTCGCTTTTTCTATAACTGTTATTTTCCTATTATTAGAAATTATTCAAACTCAGTTTCAAATCAATACACGTAAGGATTTATTGAATCAAACAATTTTTTTCGAAACGTTTAAGGCAACAAGTTCAAAGGCAGCTGTTGTGAGATTACCAATAATATCCATTTAACCGGCTGATGGGAAGTACGAAGAGTTTTCAGCATTTAAAGATTTATTTGAATCTTCGATAGACGAGAATGATTCAATACGCACAGGCTCTTAAATTTCAATTTTTGAAAAGTGTATTACATGACGATACTGCTTTACTAATCAGAACAAAATAGTCGAGCGATATGACAAGAAAAAGTAATTGTCACTAAATATATTCAAATGTTTCTAGACATTTTCCCAGTTACAAGGGCAAATGAAACACAATTCAGAACATTACATAGTACAACAGATAAAGTCATCCGAGGTTTGCGAGCATTGGAGGCCCATGGCTAGTTAATACCTTCCTAAGTAAATAAGAAATCGACACGCGTAATCTACTCGGAGATTAATGAATTTTTAATTGAAGTTAAATCTGATTTATAAAATAATCAATTAATCGTTGGTGATATGAGCAGGCCAAACAAATAAGTGCTCAGACCAAAAAAATAAGTTAAAAAAATAAAATGACAACGCATCGTTGACTTCTGAAAAGCACAATCAAAATGGGATTTTGCCGGCAATTCAACCAGATACATACCACCTTATCAGCACCAATACATACAATAAAATTATCAAGTGTATACGGAACACACCACAACCACTGAACACTTAATAATAGATGTGCACATTCATTAATGTCAGCACTCATCAGTGCCCAATCAAACATTCATAAAACCACATATGCATCAGTTCGAAAAATTAGATTTGGCTGAACTTTAATATCCGAAATCAAGTTAACATCATATTAAATGCCGGTACAGTTTTCGTGCAGTTTAAGGCATTCTAACCGTTTAATGATAGCACAAAAAACCAATTACCATTTTATTAATAACTTTCACTTCACCCACATCACTTTATTCTAAGCATTCATTCTGTATTGATGTAGATAAGACATTACAGTTTTGTGGAAGTCAGAGAAAGTTTCACCATGAGCAATCCTATAGCCAAACCGTTAAGATGAATCGTACTTTATGCCGATAAAGTAAGGTTACAATTCAATGACCAACAACTCTGTGAATCGGTACGATCAGCAGTTTTACGGTTATTGGCCATCGAATAAAAATAGCATACAAATATCCAATTAAAACACGAGTAACACTCTTTCATGGCAAAGTACTTAGCGCTGAATCACATGGAAAAACATTGGAATCGACCAAATAATTAGCATTTCACTTCGTAATGAAAACCGCCTCCAGTGTAACAAAGTTAATAATATACATAAATAGAAACAGTATCATGTAAACTATATTATATAATATGATTATCACATAAACAGTATCATGTAAACTATGTCAACAATTGTTAACTTCAGTCTTGAATAAATCTTGCTCATAAACTGACGTGTTTGAATAATGGTTACCTCGAAAAAAAAAATCGAAAAAAGTGATCAAATTAAATATAATAAAATAAAACTAATAACAAAAGAAGTTAAGCTAAAAAAAATCGGAACAATAAAAGCCGTTATATCTCAAGATTGCATTAACAAAATAAAAAAGCCGAGATATCTCAAGATTGCATTAACAAAATAAAAATTATAAAAAAGAAAATTTTGGCACTCCGTAAACTACAATAGTTCAAGTGTGAACAAAAAAAATTAATTTAGATCGAGCGCTGATAAATAATATCAAAATTTAATAAAAACAAAACTAAAATCGAAAACTAACATATTAAAATAAAATAAAATAAAATTGTAACCATAATATGTTCACCAATATGTTAAACCAGCCCCGGAGGTATTTCAGGAAATGATGGGTCTAGTCTCTTAGAAGGAATAAAAAATGTTGAGGTATCAAAGGACGACATACTTGTTCGCAGCTCGACTTTAGAAGGATGCATAAAACCCACTGGAAAAGTAATTTAAAAATGAGAAAAACGGCTAATGAGAATGATTAACTACATAGCTTAATTCGTTTCACAATGCTCAGAAGTCACTGCACCATTAAGAGAATTGTTAAAAAAGATACCGAATTTCATTGGGTCTTCGAACAACAAAACGGGTTCGAAAAAATAAAAAAATGGCTAACTACTCCGGTATTAAAGTTTCATGATACGAATAAAAAAGTTAAATCATCAGTTGACCCAAGTTAATCGGCATTAAGAGCAGTTCTTTTTCGAGACGACGAACCCGTAGCCTACGCATCCAGGTCACTTAGCAAAACAGAAACAGGAATCCCCAAATAGAAAAAGAAGCCACAGCAATAAGATTAGATTGTAAAACATGTACACTTATATCTATGGAAAAGAGCTGGAAATTGAAATGGGCCTCAAACCGTTAGAGACCATAAATTCAAAAATCCGGTAGGGTCAGCTCCTCGGACTTTAAACAATAATATTTAAAATTAGCCAATACAACCCAACCGTGATTTACAAAAAAGGCAAAGATATTCCAATTCCCGATTTATTAAGTCGCGATGTCGAAAACCCTTCTAACGAGAATGTTGAAGATCAGATAAAATACACTTAGTCGTATCAATGACCCGCAACGCAGCACATTTATTAATAGAAAACTACGACAAAGAACTACACTACAAAACATTAACGATGCATATAATGAACGGCTGGCCAGAAGACGAGACCCAAAATAAATAAAACACTTCTCTAATTTCAAAGAAGAACTATCGGTGTACAGTTATATAATATACAAAGGTCAAAAAGTTGTCATCCCCGAAGCTCATGCTGGTCATATTGGACAACAATTAACAATGCGACTCTTAAGACATGGCTTTTATTAGAAATCGTTAGAAAAGGACGTTATCAACTTTATCGAAAAATGTGCAGTTTGTGAGGAGACTCAAAAAAGTAAAATTAAAGAACCTATTACGAGAAAAGAAATTCTCACACTACCGTTTCAAATAGTAGCGACGAATTTATTCATATTCAAATCGGACATAGTCATAGCAGATAGTTACTCAGGATGCATTTACTTCGGACAAATAAAATCACAATATTCATCAGAAACAATTAAAAAACTGCAACAACGGTTCTAAGTTTTTTGTTGTTCATAAGTATTAGAGTCAGACAATGGACCTCAATTCTCATCGAGAAAATTTAAGCAATTCGCTAAAGATTGGAATTTTATACATAAAACATCCAGTCCGCATTTCCCAAGAGCAAACGGTATAGCGGAAAGAGCCGTACAGATAATGATATTAATTTGGTAGGAGCTCACAGAAAATTCTTTACGATATTTTCAAAAACTGCGCATAACTAAACCATGAATTGTCATTTTTCACGTCATGCAACCCACATTCTAGTGGAATTTGGGAGGCGGCTGTTAAGTCTAAGAAAACACACCTGCGTATCATAAACGAAAGAGCAAAATTCGACGTTGAAGAAATCGAATGTATACTAAATTCAAGGCCTATGTGTCCACAATTCAAAGATGATATCAACTTGTTAGATATTAACATCGATTCCAGAGGCTGAATTTACAGATATTCCAATGAATAGATAAACCAGATGGCAACACGTTCAGTAAGCTGCAAATATATTTTGAAAAATAATAACATAAGGTGTATCAACACACTTCAACAACGAACCAAATGGAGCTACAAATATTGTAAATGTAGGAGATTTAGTTGTCGTCATAGACAGTTTATAATATTGCTCTCCTCTCTCTAGACGTTCAAAAAGATCATCAACTGGGTAATAGCCCAATTTCAAATCAAGCCAGTCACATAAAAGCACGGTAAGTCAAATAGAAGGAAATTGAATATTAACAGATTAAAAGCTACTGAAACTTGAAGCAAGAAACAACATCATTGAAACACCCGAACTCAACCTTTCATGAAAGCACCACAGTATACCAAACCAACTGAAGAAGCCTTGATGTATGATGAAGCCTGGACTGTACTGAATGGCCGAAAATGATATTTCTTGAACATTCCATACATTAGGATGACCACCTTGTTTACACTATAGTCCTAAATTCGAAACAATATTATACATTTGAATCGTCTAGGCGGCATCGAATATGCCATTATGCCATTATCGTACACCAAAGCAAGCCTAAAAAACATAATCATTGTTCTAATAATTTAGGAAGATTTTGATTTTAGTATACGATTTGCTGCTAACATCAAAATGGCGTACAATCCATGTGAAACATGGCACCCCTTCCCATTTGATACTGATCGTAAAATGACATTTATCGCAAAGTCTGACCCAGCAGTTTTACAACCAGAACAAAGTTCCAGTTTAGAACGATTTATGTTCAAAAAGAAAAAAGCAGATTTTCGTTACCTTCATAGCCATCCGGAAATTAAAGCTATCATTATATTTGTATTGAGCGAACTGGTGAAACACAATCCACTTTACATTAAAAAATTTTGTAGCGAATTATTTCAACATTATAAGGGAGATTGTTTAAAACAAATTGTTCGTTGTAATATTTAAGCTAATTTTGTATAATAATAATCAATACTTTGCTTATAGATTAACGGTATTTTATCGCGACAGCCTGATGACGACAATTCTTCGAAGTCGCACACAATAAATTCACCTTCCAGTTCCAGGACCAACAGTAGCGATGAAAAATCAAATTCCATTAAATGTGGAGCATATCGTTTATGATTACTTTTATATAGATGTCACTGTATGCCCTTCACATATGAAATGTCAAAATTTTTTGTTGCCATTCAACATTTTCATTTGCATTTTTTTTATATTGAAATTCCAACAAAACTTGTTCCATAATAGACAAATTGAATTTGTATTTATTTAATTAATTTACTAAACTTTTAATTTAAACGAATTTGTTAAAATGTTATCGTCTTGTTTGAAACAAATCGGACAAAAATGTTTGTTAAATAATTTGGTGAGTTAAACGAAAAAAAAAGAATATCGATTTTTGATTTACATTCCCACTCACTGTACAGTTTACCGAAGAAGATTGCATAACGGTGTGTTGCAAATTGTATAAAATAAATAGAAAATCGTGAATAAAAATGAAAAATATATTTAAGATATTTAATAAAAGTTCAGCGGAAGCTATTAAAACAGCAACAGAGGTTATTTATTAATTAATTGATCATACAAATTTTTTAATTCAAATTTTATGTGTGACGTAAACATTGGTTGACATAACCTTACATTTTTTTTTAATTTCGTCGTAACTCGGCAATTAGCTAATTTATTTTAATTTACAATTTTAGAAAATAGTTCCAACCGCGGGTAAACAAAACTATTCAACGGAATACACAATCGATATAAAACCAACCAAACTACATAACTTAGAAACGTCGCCCGCTACCTCGGTCACTGTAACGAAAGATGAAGCTTTAAAATACTACAGGGAAATGTTCCGAATTCGGCGACTTGAAACCGCTGCTTGTAAGTTAATTTTGTAGCGCGAGATTCAAGGATGATATAAACCAATTTTTATTTTAGCTACCCTTTATAAGGAGCGAGTTATTCGAGGTTTTTGTCATTTATATTCGGGACAAGAAGCGGTTGCGGTCGGTATTACTGCAGCTATGCGACCAGGCGATGATGTCATTACAGCATACCGTTGTCATGGATGGGCGCTACAAATGGGAATTACCCCACTTGGTGTATTAGCCGAATTAACAGGGCGTCAAAGTGGTTCGGCCCGCGGTAAAGGTGGTTCCATGCATATGTATGGACCTAACTTCTATGGTGGAAACGGTATTGTCGGAGCTCAAGTTCCTTTAGGTGTTGGTATAGCACTTCAACACAAATATAATAATAAGAAAAATGTTTGCGTTGCGCTATATGGTGACGGAGCGGCTAATCAAGGTCAAATTTTCGAGGTTTATAATATCGCGAAACTTTGGGATATTCCCGTTATCTTTGTATGCGAAAATAATGGTTATGGCATGGGTACGAGTGTTGATCGTGCCTCAGCTAATACCGACTACTATAAACGTGGCGATTATGTTCCTGGCATCTGGGTAAATGGAATGGATGTTCTTGCCGTTAAAGAAGCCACTCGTTACGCTATCGAACATTGTGATTCTGGTAAAGGTCCAATCCTAATTGAAGCCTATACATACAGATATTCAGGACATTCAATGTCCGATCCCGGTACAAGTTATCGTTCACGTGATGAAATTCAAGAAGTTCGACAAACTCGTGATCCAATCACGTCACTTAAAGAATTAATCCTCACACGTGAAATCGCAGCTCAAGACGAATTAAAAGCCATTGAACTTGAAATAAAAACCGAAATCGATGATGCAACGAAGAAAGCCCGTAACGATATTGAATTGCCTGTTGCCGAACTCTCCTATGACATTTATTGCGCAGCAGAAAATATTCCCACAGTCCGAAATATACTTCCAAACGATGATCTCGTACACAAACGTGTAGGACCGGCAGTTAATCTTTAAATATTCGAAACTAATTAAGATAAATCACGAAAGACAGCAATGTTAATTTAAACATGTATAGCAGGTATATTTTGCATTTAAAACAGAAATAATTTTTTATTTTTGGCTATCAAGTCACAGCCCATTTTGGGACTTCAGTATTCAACATGTAAATTCTCTACCTCTCTTGTTTGTAAAATATTTTTTTATATATATTATACCTGCTTCTTAAATCTCAAAACATTTTATGATATTTTATAAGTTAAAATTGAAATTATATATATTTATTTGTATGTTAAAATAGAAAAATGTAATATAAAATGATTGCCATTCTAATAAGAACTTTTAATAATTCATCTTTATATGTATTTGCCATCGAAAGAAAAGACGAGAATCCAAAATTTCATTTCAGATACCTAACACTAGACGTGTTAGTGGTCGTGACTTGCGGTGCATTTGTTTTTAAAATTAATTCATAATTTAATGTTACGAAAAGTTTATTTTGTGTTAAAATTTGTGGTGTTTATACAATTAATTTTGTAATTAATATACATAGTGCTATTTGTATTTTTATTATTTTTTTAATTGTGTAGTGATTATGAATTTTTGATATGTATTATCAATATCGTTTCTGTCGATGGTGACCACACATTTCAAAATGGTAAGTACTTAATTAACAAGATCATACCTTTACTATCTGTATTTACGCTGAATGAACTATTTATAAACAAGCTGTGTTTGAACTAATCTGATATTGCTTCGATTTTTACTCATACGCTTTCAGCCGTTCTTAAATATGCCTCATTAAAATATGGTGATCTTGTGCATCTTCCCAGAACCAGATCTCTGGAAATTTTTAAACTATCCAGTTTAAGAAATATTCAATCATTTTAAAAAGTGGTAAATAATACGGCACTTCTGTCAATTAAAAAAATTTCGTATCAAATAATTTGCAAAACGGCTAATTATGAAATGGTAGGTAAACAAAAGAAGCCAAGTCATTCTCTACCCGGAGGTGCCGCCGACAGCGACCACTGCGCCTGCCAAATGGCGGCTCTTCTCTCTGAGATCGCTGGCAGTACTTGACCGAGCCAACGTACTCGCTGTCCTTTTATTTCATGAACGAGATCAGGAATTGTCATTAAATTCCTGATCTCGTGGTTGACTAAAACTCGTAAGTTTCGTCATCGTCGCGTTTGGGTTTTTTCTAGCTAATTTCAATAACCATCTCTCATACTCATTCGTCACGGTTCTACTGTTATACCCATTGTCCTGAGATGTTTCACTTTTACGAAAGATAAATTCTAACATGAGATTAAAGAGTATCGAGGTTAGAGCAACTCCTTGCCGTACCCCAGAGCTAATTGCAAAAATTCCTGATAGGTTGTTCTCAACTTTGACACAATATTGTGACTACATTACTGTCATTTGACTCAAACGCACATATTTGTCAAGTATTCCCAGACATCGCAAAGCAAACCATAAGCTCTCCCAATGGATTGTCATAAGCTTGTTCCAAATCCAAGAATACCTGATGTATCCTTAACGCATTTTGAGCAAGCTCCTTTTTTAAGGATAGGACAACACGACCACCTCCCATTCATCAGGCACAATAACTTCTCTTTGCCAAGGGAACGGTTTCGTTTTAGCCTCTGCATAGCCAGTGCGGATTCCTCATATGATGGGTCCTCCATGCACATCTCCGCAGTCTATATTTGGAAACTTTCATACCTGATTGATTGGGGAGCTGGAAACTCCCTAATGATGTTAATTCGTCCAGTAGATGGCAGAATACCATGTGGGGTAATTTGTGATTAAGGGAGTTAGTGCTGGAAACGCATTTCGAACTGTTGTTGCTCACCTCGTGTTCAGAAAGCTTCTTAAACAGTGTTTCTGGGTGAAACATTTATTGTTCCTTCGAAGTTGATGCTACAAGTATATCGTAAATGTAGACAAACTCAAAATCGAGATCCTTGACGATCTCGTTAATAAATCGTTGAAACGATTGTGCGGCATTGCGTAGTAAAATGGCATTCAAGTAAACTCGAATAAACTAAATGGAATAGTAATCTTGCAACCTTGTAGGTGCAAGGAAACATTCTGGATGTGGGGAATTGGGTAACGGTCAGGTACCGTTACCATGTTAAATCTGCAACTGGGAATATATCGGTCATCGGCATCACCAGTATCACGTGACAGTATCATGTCATCATGACCATGTGGGGACATGGTCTCCAGTTTTAATTTTTCTTATTAACCAAGTGTAATGGACATGATACTGGTGATGCCGAATTGCAAGTTGCTCGTACTACTTGTTACTTATGGTACGTCCAGGATGCCAAGTTGGCTCGTGGTCACACTAAGCTATAACGCATGACCGTGACTCGTGGTGGACAGCGCCCCCCACGCGGGAAATGAAGTTGCCTTTTGTAGCCAGTCGGCTATCACTTTTTTTAGGAACCGGTTAAACATTAGCTGTTTTCCAAATAGAGAGAAAAATGCTAGACTTTTTTGTTATCTGATACAATTTGTTATGCGGTTTAAAGATAAATGACAGTTGCTTTATTTGGGTAAAGAGTGTTAAGAACTTAAGTGATGATTGGTTAGAAGAAAGGGACAGTCGACGCGGACACAAAGTGAGCCTCTAATAAATTTACCTTTTGAATGGTGGCTTTATAATAGTTATTATTATAAAACAATAAAGGATTGGATGATGAACCAAAAACATCGATTTAGAGTCTAATACATTTCGAACTTGGTTACAAATTTTGAGGTTATGGATTAATTTGGACCTGTAATTTGAGATTGCATGGGCTTTATGAGATTGCATGGGCTTTATGAGATTGCATGGGCTACTCTAACATTTGAAATTGTCACATTTTTTTCGGAGATAGCAAACTTACATTTGTGTGGCCTATTCCTTTTATACGAGCTAGGATACATATATACTGCAGCATTTAAACACATCACCAAAACCAACACAAATGTATATACAAGCCATGAAGTTGCGATACTTATGCCAAAAGCAAAACCCTCTTTACTACAAGCCGTATTGTTTGCATACTCATGCTATACAAAAATATATACTTTGATTGTATTGTAAGTAGAAAATCGTGTCGGGATATGAGCGAATATTGTGTTAAAGCAAAACCAACACAAATGTATATACAAGCCATGAAGTTGCGATACTTATGCCAAAAAGTGACTACTATACCTAAGTATTAGTGTTGTGACGTAGTATAATTTGTATATACTTTTAAGAGTATTTTCCACGATGAAACATATTTTATATGCAAGAAAAACGTGAGATAAAAATATAAATTTAACTTTTGTACGAGTGAGACGGACAACTTTTGCTGCACGCTGTGCATACAAAATTATTTTGTATTTTTTTCGTTCTGTCGCCATAATTATGGCAGCAAAACGAAAAAATATAAAATTGGAATACTTTTTATGGTTGAAAATTGCTGCAAAACAATACATGCACATAAAAATTGTGTCTGGACGAGAAAATATTTCTCGCACACACACATAAAATTTTTGTTTATTTTTTTTATAGCTAAATTCATTTTATTTTTATTTTCGGTGTGCTAATAACTAAAATTTTGAGGTTAAAAAATTAAATAAAATTTTTATATTATTGAAATATTTTGATAATAGTGTCGTAATAGATTTAAAAAAAATTATAAAATATTGTCGGATCATTTTTTCGTATTTAAAAATAAATAATCATTAAAATAGGAGAATCTCATAAAAAAAAAAATAAATACCACAATTTATTTTGGAGATGTGCACATAAATTTGTGATTTTTTTAGGTTATATAGGGAAGGCGTCAACTTTTATAAACTATAAAATTTAGCTATAAAAAAAACAAAAAAAAACTGTTGTCTTCGTCGCTCAAGTGTAATTTAACACTATCTTTCCTGTTTTGGTTTTGCTGCAGATTTTAATGTTTGGCTGCAGAAAAAATATGTTTCAACGTGGAAAAACACCATTATTATATGCTTTGATGTAAATAAAAAATGAATACGAATGATGGAACAACAGAATGTTGCGCTCTTTATGACAAAGCAAAAAACAAATTTATTATTTAACGAGAGAGAGAAGTATTGTTATTATTATTTACTTCATTATATACTATACTATATACTATGAATTTAGAGCAGAATGGACAGTGCAAAATATAATTTTTGTTTCGTTTTTACTGTAGTCTAATTCACTAACACATAGCCAAATAGTAGTCATAATATGTTTTATTTAACCAAGCTTCATGGCTTGTATAATTATACAATAGTGTTGGTTTTGACATCACCAAAACCAACACAAATGTATATACAAGCCATGAAGTTGCGATACTCATGCCAAAAAGTGACTACTATACCTAAGTATTAGTGTTGTGACGTAGTATAATTTGTATATACTTTTATTATATGCTTTGATGTAAATAAAAAATGAATACGAATGATGGAACAACAGTATGTTGCGCTCTTTAAGACAAAGCAAAAAACAAATTTATTATTTAACGAGAGAGAGAAGTATTGTTATTATTATTTACTTCATTATATACTATACTATATACCAAAACCAACACTATTGTATATTATACAAGCCATGAAGCTTGGCTAAGTAAAACATATTATGACTACTATTGGGTGTATGTGTTAGTGAATTTGACTACAGTAAAAATCGAAACAAAAATTATATTTCGCACTGTCCATACTCCTCTAAATTCAAAGTACATAACATTTCTACAAAAAAAACGAAACAAAAATTATATTTTGCGACTGTCCACTCTGCTCTAAATTATTAGTATATAGTATAGTATATTATGAAGTAAATAATAATAACAATACTTCTCTCTCTCGTTAAATAATAAATTTGTTTTTTGCTTTGTCTTAAAGAGCGCAAAATACTGTTGTTCCATCATTCGTATTCATTTTTTATTTACATCAAAGTATATAATAAAAGTATATACAAATTATACTACGTCACAACACTAATACTTAGGTATAGTAGTCACTTTTTGGCATGAGTATCGCAACTTCATGGCTTGTATATACATTTGTGTTGGTTTTGTATATACTAATAATTTAGAGCAGAGTGGACAGTGCGAAATATAATTTTTGTTTCGTTTTTTTTGTAGAAATGTTATGTACTTTGAATTTAGAGGAGTATGGACAGTGCGAAATATAATTTTTTGTTTCGAATTTTACTGTAGTCAAATTCACTAACACATATACCAAATAGTAGTCATAATATGTTTTACTTAGCCAAGCTTCATGGCTTGTATAATATACAATAGTGTTGGTTTTGACATCACACTTAAATTAAACAATATTATTACATAATAGAAAATGATTAGAATTTCATATTTGTTCTAACTTCCTTTTGATAATAGAAAATAATAATAATATAATGGTAACCGAACAATTCTTAATAAATATGTAAGTATTATACGATACAACAAACAAACATTAATTAAATAAAATACAAAAAAAAAACAGGAAAACATTGTTTGAATTTAAATGAACCGTAAACAACTAGACAACAATATACAATGCAAGAAAACAAACTATTTTACTACAAACTATGCATTGTTATATTTCACCGAGTATACAAGTCTGGGAAAAAGACCTCACAAATTAAAACTCAAATTTTCAGTGAAAAATTATTTTTTCATATTTGATTAACTCCGTTGAAAACGCCTATAGTCGAAATTAAAACCATAATTTATCGTCCCTCAAAAATAAGCCGGTCCACATGATCACAGGACCGTACATTGTCACATCGACTAAACCAACTCTTCCCAACCCTGCATAAATTAATATGTTGTTGTTTGTTATAATGTTATAGGGCATGATAAACTAATCTTGATATCCGCTTTTGTTTAATTTTTTTATTAATTTAATTTTCTTACCTCAAAGAATAAAAACTAAACGGAAAGAAATTATTTACCATCATGTTTACTATGTTGATTACATAAAATATCAAAAAATTATACGTTATAATGCAAAGAATAAAAAACAAAACAAAATATGTTGATTATCAATCTTGCACTATATAATAATTGAAAACATAAAACATCTATGTATTGGTATTTCGTGATTCCATTTTTGTCATAAAAGTGTCTGAGGCAGGAGAGTCGAACTTTTTTGATAAAATGTATAAGAAGCATTCTATTTACTCGTAAATAGTATAGCCTACAATTAGACTGAATTATTTAAGAAAATAGGTCAGTATTCCCGACAAAAATTAGTGACCTATAATCGAGAAAACATGATTTACTTTGCATCGCAACCGATCACATGGCAACCATTCATTTCACAGAAATATCAACTTGGAAACATAGACAGTCTTAGGTAAGATTTCTGATGTCAAAAATAGTTTACCCATTGATGTTCAAATTGTCGCAGAATATTGTCAACATTTAGGATAAATATATGACATTTAGGTGATTATACATATTAAAATATTTTGATTATTTTAAAACGATACCAGTAGCGACATCTAGAACGTCAATGGGCTGGCATACCATGGTAGTACTATGTGTATTTATATTATGCACAGACACACATAGACATATTACATTTATCCAGAACTCTTGAATTCAGAGAAAACACATTGTATACTTTCCGCCAGTCGATTAGAATAGAAGGTTATGTCAATTGAATGGAAAGAGGCCGCGTTAAGTCCTATATTTACGCGGAAAACAAATTACTATCTTACATGATATTAAGAGGATCATTCCTTGGAGAAAATTTCGTCTGGATTGGTCAGTCGCTGATCTAGGCATTTTTGCTGAGGTAGATTTTTCCTAAATATTACGAAACTTCTCGTCGTACATCAGGGGTTCCTGGATTTCCAACAAGCGTATGACTCAATCCAGCAGGACAGCTTGCATGGTTTGATTTTATGTGCGTTAATGTAAAATGATAGCAATTATTAACTCTGATGACAAAGAGATAATCTTAATATTTAAATGTTAGAATTTATCTTTCGTGAAACGTGGTTTACCTCAGAGCACGAGAGTAGACCTTTATTCTAAACAGGTCTTGCTTGATTTATGCACATGATTACTAAGTGATTTGACTGCAGCGGTGTAAAAGAATTCCAGAATCCACTTGTATGGTTTTCAGCTATTAAGCAACAATGTAAGCAGTGTAGCAAGCAAGAAGCAAAGAATATCTTCGCTGGAATGCTGAAAGAGCAGTTAAGGGAAAATTAAAGACATGATCTGTTGATTGTTCCAATAGCAAAATGGACGGAGCAAGGTAGAACACCACTCTGGCGGGAGATCGCGGTGGAAAGCTTGATGGTTAAAATCTATTGCGCTCAGTGGTAAAGACTAAAAAAAGTCCGTAGCCAATTTTATTAGGTCAATCTCCGGAAAGCCGTAGAAGACTGGCGCAGAAGTGTAAAATGTGTGCTGCCAGCAAGAGACCCCTAACCAGAACAAGAGAAAGAATGCATCAGTTCATCGTCTAAGCACCATTTGAACAAATAGCGATGCTGGCTCATTTACAGATAGCAAAGGTGGTAATCGTTACATAATAACTTCAGTAAATGGGTAGAAGCATATCTCATCGTCAACCAGGAGGCATGAACATTAGCAGAACCATTTATCAACAACTGGATATGCAGATTTGGTGTACCATTAGAACTGCATTCTGATCAGGGGCGAAATGTTGAATCAACCGTGTTCACGAGCTATGTGAAATACTCCAAAACGACGAGAACTACGCCATTACACCCACAATCTTATGCAATGGTAGAACGTTCCCAATTACGAAAATTGGAAAGGTGTATACCACTGTTTCTAATGGTTTATCGCAACGCGATGTACGATACAACTGGAACACCTCCAGCAATGGTCATATTTGATAAAGAAAAAGGGTCAAAGCCACATGTGACATGAGATTTTAAACACGAAAAATTGGCCCGGTTTCCACACAAGATTATGATGCCGATTTGCGACAAAAAATGATTAAAGTTCACACTACAGCAAGGAGCAATATTACAAAGGCCAATGACAAAATGAAAACAAGATAGGATCGTTGATTGGACAACGAAATTGTTTGAGGAGATTTTGTATGGTTTTACAATAGCACATGAATAAAAGGAGAATCTCCTAAATTGCAAAAGAGTTCGGAGGCACCATACACTATTATTAGAAGGATTAACGATGAGGTGTATCGGATACAACAAAGCCCTAAAATTAACATGAAGGTAGTTCACGTCGACAGGTTAACACGGTATAATTCAAGCACAAGTGAATATATTTGGGACTAACAGAAAAAGAAGGGGATAGTGTTATTTATATTGTAGATGGTATATGTCCACATGTTTCAGAAACCAGGAAGCAATAGATTTTAATATTGGCGACTACATATCGAAAACAGTGGCGAATTTCCAATATTTCGACACCCTTGGTACTTATGATAATCGTGACATACTGACATTTTACAAGGTTTAACAGTGTTAGCAATTTCCAAGTATTTGGTGAAGATGGCTTCACAGAGTATGAATCCGCTTGGCTTTTTCTGATTGTCTAAAACAGTTCAAAGGCCTAGCTAGGAAATAAATCGGATTGAGTCAGGAATAACTTTCAACCACTACCAAGGCAAACTGCCAACGAAAATATACTAACAACTCATAAACAAGAAATGCTTGATATACGTCCGAAGAACTTTTTCAAGAATTGAAAGAAGAATTGAAACGTAACCTGAATGTAAAACAACCCCAGAGTATGACTTAATTACCTGCCAAATTATTAAATATCAACCTGATAAAGGATTTCGTAAGCTATTGTACATTATCAATGCGAAAGTAATCGTGATCGCAACACCTAATAAACAACCTAACGATAAAAAATTTAATTACAGACCCATTTTTTAGAAAAGTCCTAACTTTTCTAAAATTATTACTAAAGAGGCTTAAACCAATAATCAAGGGCAGAAATTTAATTCCTCCACATCAATATAGATTTATGTTTCTGGATGTTGCTCAAGCATTCGATAAAGTTTGACATTGGGGTCTGGAATACAAGCTCCATAGAGGTCCGCCGAAGAAATTCTAATCTTATTTATTCAATAGATGTTTTCGAATAAAATTTCTGCCACATGGGAACGTCTTGGGACCAATCTTGCATTTACTATATATAAAGGGCAAATAACTACAAATAAAGGAGCAAAATCCACCTTTGAAGATGACACTGCAATTATAGCAAACTCCAAAAAATGGCTTATTGCGGTTTGTAACTGGACAGAGCATTGGAAAATCTAGCTTAATGAGGCGAAATCCTCTTATAATAATTTTACATATTAAAAGGCTAACCATTGTCTACCAATCAAAATCAACTCATGGCAGGTGCCATATGCAAACACAGCTAAGTAACCTAGTCTGACACTCGAGGAAGAAGAAAGTAAAATAGACAAGAGGACTTAACACAAAGTTTGGAAAAATGGATTGGCTCATAGGTAGAGGCTCCTCGTCGACAAATTCCAAAGCCGATATGAACCTAGAAATAAGATCCTTCACTCGAAGATCCTTCACTTCGGATGGAGTACATCAAAGACGAAATAAAAATATATGTTGCAAGGAACGAAATAAAGCTTCAACGACATGAAAACTTATACTTCACAGTATGATAAATCACACTGTCTTTGAACGAAACCTCCCCGACTGTAATAGAAGTTTTAAAAGTATCGTTAAAGCATATATAAGACCCCAAACCCAATCATTTCTGTGAAAAAACTCTCCAAATAATACTGGCAGTTGGAAACTGGTTATCGTCAAAATATTACCAAACTCTTCTTACATAATAACACGAGATTAAATATTGGCTCGTAGAATGTTGAAAAAGTAAACACCAAGACCATGTACCGCAAGACCCCAAAGCTATGTATCTAAAGTTGATTTTCAATTTGTGCTCCGGTATGTTTCCCATAATTTTTTTCAGTTTATTGTAAAATGAGTTCTAACTTTCATGACTGAGATAAGGCCGTAAAATACGCATTGTTTTTTCATCCACTGAACATGCAACTACTAAACTCCGTGTTCTTAAACTTTAGCGGGGTCTGTTGGCAGAATACATTTAGTAGTATTGATAATGTTGGTTTGTTTTGTATGCTCAGCGATCCAAACGTGTAGTCGTCCCCTACGCCAGGCAAAGGATATTGTTGTAAAATTGAAAGTGCACCTAACCACAGAAGTGAGTAGATAATTATAACCCTAATCATTTATATGCCTAATGAAAATAATCCGCTGTCAAATTTAAAAATTAAAATTAACAGACCTTAATTATAAAATCAACATCAATTTGTGCATTCAATGCATCAATCAAATTAAATTGAAATTTACTAATTTGAACAATATGGCGACATGTGTATTTCATGGCGATTTATCAAAAATAACGGTTTGGGGTTCCACTTCTCTGACATATTCGATATACATATATTTTATTCTGTGAATGTATGTTTTTTTTTTTTGTTTCTCGTTTCCACTCTGTCGTTCGTTTTGTTTTTGTTTTATTTTTTGTTATGTGTGTTATTTTTAAGTAGACTGTCAGACAGTGAAGTAAAGTTATAATCAAACAAATAAAAAAGTTTTATTTTAATAATTTTAGTTAAATTTTTAAATAAAAAATTAATAATTGCTACCTAGCTGCTGATAATTATTTTGTGCGTGTGAGATAAGCATAGTTTTTAACTACAAAATTTTATTGTAAGTTCACTTGGATTGGAATATTACAATAGAATAAAATTTGTTGCCTGATTTTTATACATATTTTATGTAATATGTATATGTGTATATGTATAAGGTTTTTTTTTAGATGACGTTTGACATTTTACATCGATTTATATTTTGCTTTAAAATTTCCTTAGTGTCTAGTGCTTTTTGTGTTAAGTGATTTCTGGTTGTAATATTATTATGATTATGTGATACGTGAAAGTTTTTCTTTAATGAGAGAAAATTTTGTTGTTTATTAAAATAAAATAAAAAAGGAAAATCTCTAACTACATAATATATAAAAAGAAGAATGGCCTCAAGAAATAAGTTTAATTATGATTTAGAAAAGATAAGTAATCAATTTTTATGTGGTTTTATGGTGAATAAAATGAATTTTAAGGTAAGCTGGCTAGAAATAATATTATGTACAAAAATGTGTTTGTGTTTTGACCTAAATTACTACGAATTAAATTGAGCGAAAGAATTTTAACCTCACATTTTAAAATTTTTTTTTTGTTTATGTTATTTATTTTATAAATTATTATTTCACAATTATATGTATGTTATTTAATATATTATGTACATAAAAACAAGTTACAAAAAGAAATATGTATTTAGTTTATGATACAAAATAAATGCTCTAAGTGAGATAAGGCATGAATCATTAATTATTCGCGTTTTTGGCATTTCTTGTGCATTGTGTACAGTCAAGTTTAGTGTAAATAACCAGTGACCAGATGTCTAAGTATAAAAAATGTTTGAATGACAAATTGTTTTTGGTTAGGCGTTGTCCAGATTTGAGAAATCGATTAAGAAGCAAGTTTTAGTGGTTTTTGTTGGGTAACAACAACGATTTCATGATTTTTTAATCATTTTAAATAAATGATTTTTTATGGCAATGAAACTATTTCATTACCATTCATGATTTGAATTTTTAAATATTATATTTTGTCAGTGGTTTCTTAGTTTTTTTCAGTTGATAATCTACTAATAAGAACCATTGAATAAATTAGGAATCGCATAACTGTGCAAACGGTCGTTAAAACGACCTCGCGTAATTCCTGAATAAATTATTTGTTACTCTTAATTAAGCATTTTAAATGGTATTCTGAATAAGTTAATCTATAGACTACAGCATCACACAATGACGTCTTTAAACGTGCTTAATAGACGTACTTGTATCTTAGAATATAGTAAATGAAATACTATTAATGATTTATAGGCAGTCTTCTACAGCATAAATAATGTCACCTTTATTGTAATAACTTCGCCTTTTAAATACAATAAAAAAATATAATGAGTACTCACATTACATTATTTACCTTTTTGTAAGTAAACTACTACTGCAATCACTCTAAAATAAGAGACCATCATTCATTCACATTCCAAAGTACCGTCAATTTGACATTTGATATGTTGTCAGTTCTTTTTACAATTTCACTTTGAATAGTGCCTATTTATTTTAAAACTCACCAATCAGTTTGGCAATCTTTCCAGTGATTGTGACCATTAAGCGCGCCGCTCGTTCCGTAATTGGGCCGAACACAATATTCAGCTTGATTCTATTTTCCAAAATCGTATCACCGATTGCGTTCCTTGTAATTTTTTTAAATACATATAAGAATAGATATAACCATACAAAAATAAGTTTAGTGAAAAAAAAGTTCGGTTTTAAACTTATTGCAAATATTACCACAGATAATAATTATACCAGATGAACATCTTGTATGAGTCAAATAAACACAAGTAAATTCATATACTTAAATTAATGCACGAACAATAGATGTACATACAAAAACGCATATTTTCATCCTTTTTTTTGTGCACGATTATTTGATTGCATAAAGAAATGAAACAAAAAACCGAACCAAAATAAGTACACGGAAAAAATTAAAATTTTTGTTTTATTGTTTATAAAATAAAATAATCCTG
Source organism: Tipula confusa (assembly GCA_963556175.1). Classification (NCBI taxonomy): domain Eukaryota; kingdom Metazoa; phylum Arthropoda; class Insecta; order Diptera; family Tipulidae; genus Tipula; species Tipula confusa. The sequence continues at coordinate 13,684,804 of OY744476.1, read as the reverse complement.
TGCAAAAAAAGAAAAGGGGATGAAAATATGCCTTTTTTATATGTACATATATTGTTCGTTTGGTTAGATTTTGGTTGCATTAATTTGCCTAGTATGAATTTACTTGTTTAATTTGAGCCATACAAGATGTTCATCTAGTATAGTTATCTGTGATATTACGTAAAATATTTTCACTGCTCATCAACAACCAATCAAATCAATTGCATTCTGTTAAAACTGTATTTCTCAATCTAAATATTGGCAAAATTGACATAAAATGAATCACAACACATATCTTTAGTGATTTAATGGTTGAATGTTTACAAGTAATGATTAGTAATTTATTTAAATTTTCATTGACCAAATAAAATTCTTGAGTCTCAATCATTAAAAAAATCTTTTTATGTAATGTTAAAATTATAGGAAACATAACCGTTTCGTTTCCTGCACACACAAACGAATACGTCAATGTTTATTGCTCTTCTGAGATCATGAAAGTTATATAGTTATATACACATTTGTGTATGTTTGTTTTGAAAAAAATTCGCCATTAACAAAAGTAATCATATCTAATAGCAAATTGACACTTTTGTTTAGATACTTTTAGAATTACCGTAAAGTTTGGATAATGCTCCCACACAATTGTGTAGGTTTGTCTTAAACTAATGTAAGTTATGTTATTTTGGTTTAGTACTTAAGACTAATCAAGCTAAGTAATTAATAATGTTAGTTCAGTCTTTGGATTTTGTTTTTTTTATTGCAATTTAATGAGACCTTTTTCACTTAAGCATCTCAAAGTTACTTTCATCTTAAATATTTGCATTAATCTTCATCTAAAGCATTCTCAGATAAATTTAAAAAAGCTTATTTCATTTTCATTGACAACGCACACCGTTTTTAAACAAAATAAGTTAAATGACATATACACAATTGTGTATGCTGATTTTAAAAGATATTTATCAGTTCAATTTAAATGATTTTTTTTTCAATTAATTTATACAAGATTGTATGAATGAATAAAACAATTTCAACGGTCACACACAAATGTGTATGTTGGATTTTTACATATTATTTTGAAAATAGTAAATTTTGAAATCGTTGGATCTGACACCCTAGGCTTAATTGTGTAGTGCAGCTATATAGTAAAATCCACCTTTAGATTTGTATAAATCAATCTAACACCCGATTGGCTTAGAAAACTTATTGTTCAGAAATGGCATCAAATGATGCAATACGTTACATTTGGTATATTGCAAAGATCAAGACGTAAAATTATATTTTAACCGAAATGATGATTATGTTACAAATAAGATTTTGATTTAACCTTTCACACTTGGATTATGGTTAACTAATGGTTGTACCTCATATTAATGACAACATTTAGTAAATGTTACGTGCTAAATTCTGTTTAATTAACTAAATATGAATAAAAGCGAAATCAAATACATGTATATGTCATTTATAAAAGTTACATAATTTGCACTTCATGTATTCGAAATAAGAAATATGTTATTAGATTTCAATCAATTACCTTTTACCTGTCTTCACATTATGTATGGTATTTTAACTAATTTGAAAGTAAAAAGAAGCGAGTATAATATAATGATTTATAAGAAATTTCACTAATCCATTGTGTATCGTACACAAATGTGCTTGTGATGTAATATAATATTCGAAGATAATTGACAAATTATCCATATATAAACTGATGCGAGATCTATATTAGATGATATTATAATCGAGATAATTTATTAAATTATTAATTAAATTAATAAACAGATAAATTGAATCGTAGCATGAAAATTGAAAATCGTTAATTAAAATAAACCTTAGTGGTGACTCGCCGGGGCACTAAATTGTCAATAAACGTAATAATTTTTATTTTTTTATCTTGATTAGAAAGTTACGTTAATTATTATTATGAGTGGAATGAGTTCCGACATAAGTTTTATAAAAAGATTTAGTCAAATTTTATGCAGGACAAAATTGTAAATTACCTAAATAGAAAGCTTAATTATTAACTCGTTTAAAATTTTTAAAAAAAGGTTGATGATACCTGTGTTTCTACTTTAATTTATACGCTAAGCTTAAGTGTTAACATAGTGTACACGTGTTCCGATGTGAATTTTATTGTGGTGTCGTTAAAATGTACAACAATTTCTAGTTACAATCTGATAATTTAAATACCAAAATAGCTATATGGCGAAATGTTAAACAACTTTTAAGACAAAAAAAATTGATGATATAGATAGACAAACACTCGTTCTAGACAAGGTAAATTATTTACATTGCAAGTTATGTATGAAACTGTACAAGTCAAACAACTATTTGTGAAAGTAATATTAAATTTTTTCTATTAAATCAACGCCAAGTACTATCGTATTTGACAAAAGGTCATAATGGAAATATTCCCAAGAAATAAATCCAGGAACGAGTTTAGATCTCTTATAATTCTAATTTTACTTCATATTTTCAACAAATTTCAACTCTAAGCTTTACTGTACAGTAAATAAAGAAATGTATAGTTCACGTGTTGTCACTGCAAAGGGCATCTTTATGTCGCTTAAATACATCCAAACGAACATGGCATCTCTTATACCAGCAATTCCTGTAAACTTAATTCAGCTGTTAAAAAAGGTTATTTTCCAAAAAAAAAAAACTAGATGTACATAGAATATTTCAAAAACTAGAATCTTCAAAATTTTAACAAGTGTAAATTCCTACGTCAAATCATTTCCTAATAGCTGATGATACTAGTTTTCAAAAACATGAAGCAATCCATCAAATTTTGGAAAAAAACGAGATACCTACCTGCAGTAATAAGGTGCCAATTCCTCCTGTTCTAAAAGAGAAGTACATAAACAGGCTAACGGTCCATTTATGAAACCAGTTAAGTTTGATTAGCAACATACCAGAACTATTTTCGGTACCAGTTTCTTGTCGAATTTTGAAGTTAAAACTATTTCTCCTAAATGTTGGCTTTTTTTCATCCTAAATGTTAGCTTCAAATTATAAATTACCACTTTCGTGTAAAGACTCTATCTATATGCAGAAACATAGCCGGTTGGTGTTAGTATTAAACCATTCCATAACCGAAATTTTCATCCAGTGGTCTCAAATGTAAAACTTCGGAAGCCGGCTGTGATATTGAACTCACCCGAAATTAAAATTTATCGGTTCATACAAAGTCCTGCTCAAAATTTCCGTGTCAAATAATATTACTTCCATTTACTACAATGCCTACCGTATTCGTGGTAAAGCTAAAAATTCCTGATCACAGCATTGAGACTGCATTACTGTCATTTTATATAAACCCACATATTTGTGAGGTATTCCCAAACATCACAAAGAAACCCATAAGCTATCCCGATGGATTGATTCATAGGGTTGTTAGAAATCAAAGAACTCCTAAAGTACGTCACGACATGTTTTAGAGAAAAAACTTGGTTAGTGACTGACCGATTCGGATGAAATCCTCCTTGGTAGGGGCGTGACTCTCCAATATTATGTAAGACCGTAAATTGTTGCTGTGCAAAAGAGAACTATTCCGCGATAGTTTTCACATTTTGAACGATCTGTTTTTTTAAGGATAGGGCTCAACGCGGCCACTTTCCATTCACCAGGCATAACTTCGCTTTGTCATAGTAATCGATTAAGGTCGAAAAATATTTCCACAAAGTAGCCCCTCCGAATATCAAGAGCTCGGAATTAATACAACTAACCCCAGTGGAACGTTTTTTTTTAGTCTGCATGGCTAGTGTGAATTCCTCGTTCCTTATAAATACAGCATTTCACACTTGTTGATCAATATTCAAGGAGATATACGTATTTTAAAAAGTTACCGCGCAAAAAAGTAAACAAATATTTTTTTCTCCATATAAATGTTCAAACCGACCTTAAAAATTTAGTTGGCCTAGTTTGGTCTCAACATTAGTCTTAAAATGATCCTATAGACAATCCTAGAACAAAACAACTTTTACCTATGTAAAGTTTGCACCCTCTACGATCAATATTGAAAAAGAATGGGGATTCCACATCTCCAGGATTTTTCTCAACATCTCGAGGGCTGCAACATTTTTACAACGATAAAACTTGTTCAGGCCTACCATCATATTCCGATAGAACCGACGGACATTCGGAAGAATGCGATTTCGACACCTTTTGAACTTTTCGAATTTTGTAGAATGACTTTTGATCTTAGGATCAGCACAGTCGTTCCAACGTCTTATGCATACAGTTTTACGACAACTTGACTCCCGTTTTGTATATCTGGACGATGAGCTCATTGCCTATCAAAATTATGACGAACATCTCGTGCAATTCAAAATTATCTTCGCTAAATTAAAAGAACATGTTTAGTAGTAAACGTAGACAAATTCGTTTTTGCAAAACCTGAAATTCTCTTTTTTAGGCCACTTGGTTACTAGACAACTGAAACGTGTTTTAGGTATGTTAAACTTTTATTGACGCTCCATTCCTGTTGCTGCTGCCGATCAAGCATTAATGAACAATTGCCTTCCAATTCATATACTAGCTGGCCTGAGGCGATTCCAGTTTCTGATATAATTGCGGCTACCATCGCTTTCGCTGTCTACTTACATTGGATAGCTCGCTTTGGTGTGTCAGAATCCATTGTCACGGATCAAGACGTGCGATTCGAATCACAACTTTTTTTGAACCGGCTAACTTACTTGGCTTTGAGAAAAAGAGAACAATTGTTTGCAATTCAAAATAATTATGATAGAGCGATGGCATCGTGTTATTAAATCTGCCATTATGTGCTACGACTATACGAACATTTTTGGATGCTACGAACGATCAAATTTTACGATCTGAAAAATAACGAATATCAAAGATCGTCTCAAACCTTGCTATTTGGACTACGAACCGGGCACACAGACTACGAAAACTGGATTAATTTTACCGACTCATAAACCAGAACTTTATATTTCGGTTGAGGGACCTAAATTATCTTCCGTGAAGCCGAATGTTCGCAAACAAGTTCGTCCGACTTTTTGCTTGAATCCAGAATAACTACAAAGTTGGGACGTTTTTCCAGGATTCCTTCCAGATTTACTGATCAAATTCGATAGATCTTCGATCTCTCTAGGAGGGGAGTGTTTGTGGCGTCTTTTACCACCCTGTGCGTCTTAAAGCAGTATTCTTTAAAATTATTTAAAATTAAATTGCACGATAAGAATAGTTGGTTTTCATTCACCACAACAACAACAACAACAGTAGGCGCAATTACAGTAGCGGCAACAGCGTAAACTGCAGTACAGCAGCAAAACTACATTTGTCTGGCTTTGAGATTGTTTGCAATTCGCGCAAAGCAGTTTTATACTTCGTGAATTATCAACGAATTTACTTGAGGGGGAAAATTTGGTAACGTTGTTGCCATGAAACACACCTTCGATTTGATCATTAAACGCAGTGGAAATTATGGAAACGCGTACTGTTTTCGACTAATGTAAGTGCTTGGAAAATCAGTTTTTAACTTAATTAAGTTAGTCAAAATAAAATATTAGTGGAATAATTTCTAAATATAGGGTGTCCGCTGGGAAGGTATACTACTTTGTTTTGCCGCCATTTTGGTAAACGTTAGTATTGACAGTTCATATTTGGCAGTCGTGAAGTAGACACGTGGCAAATTTATTATGGAAAAATATTCGATAAACCAACGTGTTTTAATCGTTAAAACATTTTATCAAAATCGATCATCGATTACTGTGACGATGAGAAAGTTACGTGAAATTTTTGGGAAAAACAACGTGCCAACAAAACGCACTATTTATCGTGTAGTGAATGATTTCGAAGAAAGAGGGTCTGTAAGTGATAGGCCAAAGCATGGGCCACAACGTACTGCAAGATCGGCTGAAAATATTACTGCTGCTCAAGAAAGTGTTCAAAACAATCCATCAACCTCAATTCGACGCCGTGCTCAGGAGCTTGGTCTTCAAAGAACAAGTTTGGCCACAATTTTGCAATGGAAAACCCTCAAATTATTCATCAGTCACCTTTACATCCATTAAAAGTGACAGTCTGGTGTGCAATTTGGTCAGGAGGAAACATTGGACCTTACTTCTTTGAAAATCACAACGGTGTAACGGTAACTATGAATGGAGAGCGATATCGTGATATGATTGAAAACTTTTTAACGCCACATGCTTTGGGCTTGATTAACATGTGGTATCAACAAGACGGTGCCACATCGCATACAGCCAGGATTACAATGGAATTACTGCGAGACCTCTTTCCACAATAATTGATTTTAAAAAATGGTGATGTTGATTGGCCTCAACGGTCGCCTAATTTGACTGCTCCGGACTTCTTTTTGTGGGGATATCTAAAAAGTAAGGCTTATGCAAACAAACCAGAAACGCTTGAGCAACTCAAACAAAATATTCGTTATGAAATTAATGAAATACTGCGTGAAATGTGTGAGAATCTAATGAAAAATGAGCTCAAAAGGGCTCACATTTGTGAGGCTAACAGAGGCGGACATTTATCTGATATTGTATTCTATACATAATTGCCGACATTAAATAAAACATTTATCAATATAAGATCCATTCTCTTTCATTTAATCAAAAATTATAAACAAACAAAGTATTATACCTTCCCGGCGGACACCCTGTATTAAAAGATAACACGAAAATTAAATCAAATAACCGCTTAGGACTTATAGAAATAATTTATATTAAAAAAAACGAATTCAAAAATCTTTTCAGTCTAGGCCTACGTCATTTAAATTTTGTGTTTTCTCTCGCTACTGATGATATTTTCTAGTAATCAGTTATCAGTAATTTATTCAGGCAAACAAATGATCTAATCAATCGATGAATTGCTTTGCGATATTAAAAATTCTTTAAAAAAATATGTACGTTATTTAAAACTGCGACGGGTAGATCAACATGTATAGAGTTTAAATCCAAATGGTGTCACCATTAAGTTTGCTTGATATAAACCGCCAATCATAAGCCAATGTTAATTTATCGTGAACTGTTAACCTGTCATTAATATAAACATGAACGAAAGTAGCTATGTATAAAATATTAAACATTTCACCGATTTTATGAACCATTTACCTGTTTAATTATATTTTAATTGATAATTTAATGATTGAAAGTGAAAATTAAAATGCGAATAATAAAATTAAAAAATCTAAGCTCTTATATTTCATGCTGAACAAAAACATTTTATTCTAATTTCATTTCAAGAAATTATTATCTAGGTAAAGACATTCAGTTTAGAAAATGTTTCTTTATAATATTAAGGTATAATATGCAAATCTTATTCGCGTGAGGAAAATTTATATTCTTTGTTCGTTTGCTTCCGTTGAAATCGTATATATGCATTGCAATATTGTATTTTCTATTGAGCCATTTTTTTAAATTGTTTTCTTTCATACATACAAATAGACAAACATTGTAGTTGACCACCTGTAATTTAAACAAATAAATCAAACACACAAAATAAACAATCATCATAGTCACCATAAGTAGTTGATCAAAAATAAAATCGACAACGTTCAAAGAAATACAAAAAAGTGATCAAAATCACGAATGTTTGTAGCCTTTTGGGTAAAAAAAACTTATTTTATTGTTGCTTAGTCGATTTATCGATTTCAATGATCGTTTTCGTTACTTAAGACTTGTGTGTTTTCTTATAATGTATTGTATATACAATATACGTATATTGCAAATCATTTTGCTTCAAGGAAAGTTCAATTATTATAGGAAAATATATAAATTTCAAAATGAAAATGAATCATAGATTGGCATTTTTATGTAAAATATTGCGGAATCTTTATTGAGGCAACGTTTTAGGAGACCAGATGTTCGTTCAACCTATAATATTATATGGCAAATGATTTATAATATTCTTATGTATAAGACGTGTGATGATATCCGTTATAAATTTGTTATGTTAATGACCTATCAAGTATATATAGATAGGAAATTACATTATAATTGAACAAGTCTTGTTGAATATACTTTTATACATATAATACACAGTTTGTCTTTTTTTATTGTATCCAAGTCTTATTTATATGAACTTATCCGCATATTAAAGAAAATGTATGACCATGAAATTGTACAAGCGATATAAATTAGACACTAATTGTAGACATTTTGACAAAAACAAATTTAGTTCAGGTTGGTAGAACTCAATTGAATTATGGTTTTACTTCGGTATAAGATTAACTTTCAATTTTTTTACCACTGTATACCTTTATAAATTGCATATTGATCTAATTTCATAATTTTTTGATTTATATCTTATATTAATAATGATTGGTATGGATCGATCGCCACGCACGTTACCGATTGATTAAAGTTTGCACACAACACATAATTAAGCATAATGTATAATTATTTGCGTGTGTGCTAATTTCGGTGATTTACAAAATATATGCTAAATAAATAAGTAAGGCAATGATTGGAATATATTTTTTAAAATAAATTTAAATCATATTTAAGAGTAAGATTAATTATAGTTTATATAAGTTAACAAGATTAAAAATCTTTACCCGTCCGTACCGTTTCGACAATCCGGTTCCAATGGATTTTTCTCATACTGTTGTAGACATATCAAAGAAGCCAAAGCTCGCAGAACGTGACCGAGCCAGCGTAATAGAACGCTGTTCTTGCGTTCTTTAAGTTTAAGTCTCTGTATTCCTGTGTCATGGGGAGAGTGTTCTCTTTTCAGTTTTGCAATATTCGTGGATTACGGACAAACTTTACAGCCGTTGAACACCACACAGCTTCCACAAAACCAGCAGTTCTACTTCTCACCGAGACCAAAATTTTGGACTCCGGTGATTCTTCGGCCATCGGTATTAAGGGTTACTCCTTAATCCATCGGCTTATTCACCAGCTGGCCATGTATATCCGCAACGATATATCTTTCCATTCCCAGTTTTTTAGGCCAAAGCACGAATAATGAGTTCAGCTTCATTTGGGTTGAAATTCATGTCTCGAAACACCCCCTCTTCCTATGTGGTCTCTATCGAAGCCCAAATATCGCAAACAGCGCTGCTCATTTTGGGTTTGATACTCTGTCAGACTCCATTGAGCGCATCCTTCAGAAATCACCAAATGCTGAAATCGCTGTGGCAGGTGATTTCAATGTCCATAATGACAAGTGGCTTCCTTATTCTAAGTCCGTAACACCGGCTGGTGAGGCGGCTGAAATGTTTGCAGCTCTAAACCAACTCACACAACTTGTAGATCAGCCTACGAGGATACCAGATCGGGTCAACGATACGGGTCACTTACTGGATCTGTTTTTAACTTCTCATGCGGAGAAATACAGTATCTCCGTCAGTTCTCCTTTGGGAAACTCGGACCATCGGCTTATTACAGCGGAATTTCCAACGTCATGGTCATGCCAAATGAATGTTGCACCTAAACGTCGATTATGGCACTATAAAAATGAGGACTGGGAAGGAATGAACAAGTTCTTTTAAGAGTTTGAATGGTACTCTTGTATTGCCTTCGGTAATATTGACAAGGCAGCCATTATGGTTTCGACTGTCATTCTCACGGGAATGGAACAGTTCATTCCTTCCAGTCTCTCTAAGCCAAATAAAAAAAAATCTGGCAATCCTTGGTATAATCATGACTGTATAACAACAACCGCCAATAAAGAAGCTTCTCACCGCAAATATGTTAAAAACCCGTCAAATGAAAATTTAGCTATATTTAAGGCGGCTAGAAATCTGGCAACTCAAACAGTGTCCCAAGCTAAAAGAAATTACCAAAAAAAAGTTCGAGAAGAAGCGGCAGGTCTTAAACCAGGGCAATAGCAATCGGACCTTTTGGTCCTTTGCCCGCAAAGTAGAGGAAAACTTCTTGAACAGTAGGAAATCATCAATACCACCTCTGAAAGATGGGGATTATATCTTTTCTACAGCTCAAGAAAAATCCAATCTCTTCGCCCGAAAATTTGCAGCAAACTCTAATTTACCTGATTCTAACTTAATACCCCCGATTATCTCTCTAGCCAGTTCATCGATGCGCCGCATTATATTTAGATCTAGAGTTGTCGCTAAAGTCCTTGCAAGCATTAACACCAACAAGTCAGCCGGTCCGGATTGTATTCCCCCAATTGTCCTCAAATATTGCTGTAAATCCTTGTCTAAGCCACTATCATATCTGTTTCACCGATCTATGTCTTCTGGCATTTCCCCTTCCATCTGGAAGACTGCTAACATACATCCTGTGCCAAAAAAGGGCAGTAAATCAGACCCTTCAAATTATCGCCCAATCGCTAACGTCTCGGTGCTTTCTAAAGTACTTGAGACCATAATCAACTTCCAGCTGATGAAATATTTGGAAGCTAATCATCTAATTTCTGATCGTCAGTATGGATTTCGCGAAGGGCGTTCAGCAGGTGATTTAATTAATGTTGTTACTGAACAATGGAACAGAAGCATTCATCAATCTGGTGAATCTCAAGTCATTGCTCTCGATATCTCAAAAGCATTTGATCGCGTGTGGCACAAGGGTTTGTTGTGTAAATTGAGGGCAGTTGGCCTTCACGGTTCGTTAATTTTATGGATTGAGAATTTTCTTTTTTGTCGCAAAATCCAAGTGGTGGTAGATGGTGTGACTTCCGATCAACATCTTATAAACGCTGGTGTTCCTCAGGGATCCGTCCTTTCTCCAACCCTTTTTCTAATTTTCATCAATGATCTTCTATCAGCAACTCTCAATCCAATATACTCCTATGCTGATGACAGCTCACTTTCCACCTCTTACAGTTTACCTTCTTCTTCATCGCGAAACGATGTTCTCGCAGAAAGAATGGCTATGAATGACCGCCTTACGCGAGATCTCAATGTCATTCTTAAATGGGGTGAAGCCAACAGAGTTGAATTTAATCCCAACAAATTTCAAACCTGTATTTTTTCTGGCCGAACTGATGGTTATTCACCGTCTTTTCTGATTGGTGAATCCAGCTTGGCTACGTCTGACACATTTGAGATTCTCGGTGTAACTATTTCAAAGAGAATATCTTGGGCTGAACAAATTAACAAAGCAGCGATTGGTGCAGCCAAATGTCTTGGATTTCTAAGACGATGTAAGTTTTACTTTAATCCATCCGAAATACTTACAATATATAAGACCTACATAAGACCCAGGTTGGAGTATAATTCTCATATTTGGGCTGGAGCACCGAAAACTCATTTAACTGCACTCGATCGGGTCCAAAACCGAGCATCTCGAATGATTGAAGACGTAAAATTATTATCTGATCTTGATTCTCTTTCCCATAGGCGTAATGTGGGAGCTTTATGCGTGTTTTACAAGTACTTTCATGGTCATTGTTCATCGGAACTTTATGAATTTATGCCTGGTTTGTCAAAGCCCGAACGTAATTTAAGACGCCTGGTACACCGATACAATCTGGAAATTAAATTCGCGAAGACCAATAAATTTAAAAATTCATTTTTTGTTAAGAGTACGCGAATGTGGAATAAACTGAACGACGAGACGTTTTCCTTGGAATAAAATTTACAGAGATTCAAACTTAATATCAAAAGTAAACAACTAGAACACTGAAAACCTTTATTCCTTTTATTCCTCTCTTACCTTTTTCCCTCCTAATCCTTCCTTTTACCTTTTACAGTAGTGCTTTGTGTTTGTTGCTAAAACTTTCATATAAAGGATATACATACATATATCCTAAGTGCTCTGAACATTTATAAAAATAAAAAAAAAAATAAAAAAATAGCTGTCCTTTTATTTCTATTTATTTATTTATTTATTTATTTATTACCATACAGCATATTTATGCAAATTGGGTTACATCGACAACAGTACATTTTCATTTTTTTAAAACAATAACAACAATTAATTATTGAAATATAAATAACGTTAAACAGTACAGCTTAAAAATCATAACATCAATGGAAAACAAATAAAAGTAGCAATTTATTTTTAAAATATTGTCTTAGCTATCGCTTTTTTAAAAGTATCGCGGGAAATATGGAAGTCAAAGCAACTAGCCAGGGTATTAAGATCACGTTGAATGCGCGCTATAGGCCCATAGTGGCCGTAGTTACTATTTGCAGTCGAAATATGCAGAAAACACGAAGACGCAAAGTGCGTTGAGGAGCATAAAAGTTCAAAAGTAAAAGCAGGTCAGCACAGCCTACTTTACCACAAATAATATCACGTGCAAATGTAGCACTAGTACATTTTCGCCTAGAGGCCAATGTTTGAAGACCCAAAAACTTACACCGGTCCAGGTACGGCGAAACTTTATAGCCTTCGTTTACAAGAGATGGCAATTTTTTAAGAGCAAATAACAAAATCGGCAAATAAAACACAATCAGCATATTCAAAACAGACAACGACATCATTAATAAATAATATAAATAATAAAGGCCCTAAGTGGCTTCCTTGTGGCACACCAGACGATGCAAAACATTATGCTGATGATGTATCGTTTATCTTAACATACATTTTCCGTCTTGATAAGTAAGACCTTATCCAGTTTAACGGAATAAAGTCACAATTCAGTATATTAAGTTTTTCCAATAATATTCGATGATTCAGTTTCTCAAATGCCTTTGCAAAATCGGTATAAATCACATCGACTTGAGTACCCGCTGTAACCGAATTGATTAATTTATTTTGGAAAACGGCCAAATTAGTGACCGTTGAACGACCAGGAAAAAATCCATGTTGGCGTCCGCTAATCCATTTCTTAGAGTGGAAATATAATATGTTATTGACCATTGACTCAAATAGTTTTGGAATAGAAGATAGTATTGCAATACCGCGATAATTAGTTACATCACTGCGGGACCCACTTTCATAGATCGGTATGATTTTTGATATTTCATTTCAGGCATCAGGAAATTTGCCTTGTTTAAGACTCAAGTTAAATAATAGGCATAACGGAGCAGCAAATCCATCAGCACAACGCTTTAATAGAGACACGGGTAAGTTATCAGATCCAGGACCCTTTGAAGCGTCCATGTTTAATAATGCCTCCACCACATCTAGCTCAGAAAAGATAATTTTTGAATTATCAACCAGATAAAATGGGTAAATGCGTGTTATCTTTAACAAAAACGCTTCCGAAGTATTTCGCAAAGAAATCGCAGATTGTTTCTGGATTGTTAGATTTTTCTCCTTTGAATTCCATAAACGATGGCAAACCATCATTATGGCTCTTAAGTTTGATAAATTTCCAGAAATTCTTTGGATTACAGCGTAAATCATCTTCTATGTCAATAATGTAATTATTGTACAGAAAACGGTTTAGGCAAGAAAATTGACTTCGTAAAGATTTAAACTGTAAAAGATCACGATGTAACCCTGTTCGCCTGTATATCGTGTGATATTTATTACGCGAACCCTCTAATTGCTTAAGTTCTTTTGTGAACCATGGGTCGTTACGCATATGCGACTTTTTGACCATAGTTTTAGAAATAAATGTCTCTATAATATCAGTTAACAATTCATTGAATATATTTACAGAACTGTTGATATCATAATTTGATAGAGTAATTGCCCAATTAACTTTTGATAAACAAATATTTATGGATTCATGATCGGCGTGCAAATAATCAAAGACAGTACAGTTTTTAATGAAGATAAAATTTTTTGAGCATTCGAAAGAAATATTTATTGAAACAGGTGTATGATATATACTCGAAGAACCAACAATGTCGTCGCACAATTCAAGCTTAAAAGATCGAAACTTAGTATAAAAAATTAAGTCCAGAAAAGTGCCGCGACTATTAGGTATGTTGTTGATCTGAGAAGTACCCAGGTTTGCCATAAAATCACACACTAGAGCGGAAGATTGACAAGTATTGGAGGGTACAAAAACATCGTCATCCATAATCCAAATTAAATCGGGAAAATTGAAATCGCCTAAAATAATGAAGTCAGTGCATTCATTAACAAAGGGCAACAACTTATTAGAAATGCTTTCAAGAAAAACATGACAAAAAGATGTAGATGGATTAGGGGGAAAATATACTGTGCTATCTATTATAAAAGATGTGTCTAATTTTAACCGGAATAGACCCCACGATAGGATCAGAAAATACAAGTTCACTTAAATAGTTTTTCCGAACTGCAATTAGAACACCACCACCTTTAAGGTTAGTACTATAACTATAACGATCGCGACGGAAAACACAAAAATCCGGAGGAAAAAATTCCTCCGTACTAAAATTGACAGTCAGCCAAGTTTCAGTCAAAACTATTATGTCGTAATTCGACTCCAAAATTCCAAGATAAAAATTTTTTGCTTTGGAACGCATACCACTACAATTAAAATAAAAAATCGATAAGCTATTAACACAACTTTTAGAAACATTGATGTTATTTACAAAAATTGATTTATCAGAAATAATTTTTTTTGAAAAAAAAAACGGATTAATTATTGATCTTGATAATGACGTTTCTAAAGTAACGCCGTCCGTGGGACTAAAAAATGATTTTTTGTATTACGACGAGCGTTAATGAATTCTTTGATTAAAACACCTGACGGCCACGCTGAGGCATCTAGCAATTTGTTATGTTTACTTTCAGGAACACCTATTTTAAAAGAAATGAATTACCGATCATCATTGCGACGAAAGCAATATAACACAGGTTGATTGATTTCGAATTTATTGTTTATAAACAATCTGATATCATCATCAGTGACGTCCTTGGATAATCGAGAAACGAAAATCCACCGTAAAGGCTCAGCGGTACGCAGAGTAGCATCTAAATCACCACTACCAATAATAATTTTGGGCGATTCCGTAATATTATTTAACAGGTTGTCATGAACGCGATCCGGAATTTTCATTAAATTCCTGATCTCGTGGTTGAATAAAACTCGGTAATTGTCGCCATCGTTGCGTTTAGAGCCATATATTATGTGCATGATTCTTCTCTCCAATGTCCAACTCTCACACTCATCCGTCAGGGTCCAACTTTCATACCCATACATGACAACGGATCTGATCAATATCTTGAACAACTTCAGCTTTTCGGCATTTTGACTTTAGCAGTAGTCGTAAGGCATATAAAGTCAGTTACGAGACGCGCTTTAATATTCCCTCCCACACAATTATCATGAGTGACAAGGGACCCGAGGTATCGAAGACTTGAACTTCTTCAAATCTGTGGTCATCACTACTAAAATCTATTGTGTCTTGGTCTCTAAAACCAGTGTTTATTTCCAAGTACCAGTCTGAATTCACTCGTTGAACATTGAGTAAATCAGATAAATAGACCAAGTAACGAGCACTGCATCAATGTTAACACGGAGATTACCATCTTGGATTCAGGACCAAGATAAATGAAATGGCTGAACTAGGTCTGAAGATATGATACAGTCCGGTGACTCCTTTAAAGAAGTTATCAGAACTGTGATCATTGCTGAGTTGTTGTACTCTTAAGACTAAAGCCTTCCACCTTCGCTTTTTCTGTCTACAAATTGGCGGATTTGTTCTTCCATGCGATTGTAAAACGTATTCGCGCTTCTGTATAGGCTATATTCTGTTGCTCTATATCGGTCACTATATCGTGTCGGAAATACGGACCTTTACGGATCATCGGTGTGCGTAGAATCAGCCCATCGTTTCCTTTGAATTTGTCACTTATGATTGAGATTCTTGCCTGGATTAAATTTCTTGTCAGTTTTTTTACGTTCAAGCTGTTTTCGTTGCACAGCATTTGCGCGTTCATAATTCTAATGAGTATCATCATCCAATTTTCAACGTCAATATGAGTGGTGACCCCATCGAACTTACAAATTCAATTGGGTAATTGACTGCTTGTTCGTCATCCATCACTGTGTTGTATTTGATTGATTCTCTAGGCAGTTTCTAATAAATTTGTTCATTTAGTTTATCATACCGTCATTTTTGGGGGCCAAAATTACACGTTACCGTAACTTACCACAGCCAATCTGGTTTTTTGTAGTTACTTGTTAAATGTTGGAATACCTTGTCTATATAACGGCTTGAATATTTGGCTGCATTTGGTAAAAGTTTAGCGGAAACAAAATCTCATTTGGTGTGCGATCAATTTAAATTTTGCCGTTTCCAATGTCCAAAATTTGTCTGGAAAATGTTTGGGCAAAAGTTTGTTTTACAGCAAAACCAGTTCGTTGAGAGATTGAAAATATGCTTTCAGGCATGATTTCATCTTGGCTTTACCTTGGAAATATCGCAGAGTCTGATCAATCGCCTGTAAATTTTGTATTTGCCATAGTGCATTTATCCCAAACGATTATGCATCTGTCAAGAGTTGTGGCCATTCCGGAGCTTTTGCTGATGTTAAAGCAGTGCTGAATGCACTGTTCGTCCACTATCGAGTAGTGTTGATTCAATTCTCGATGATGCTACTGAGAGTGCTATTTCAGTCAGCATTCGAACCGAAGCCAGTATTAAATTGATCAGAAATGTTTTGCCGGTACCACCCGAAGCATCTACACGTCTACACGTTTCTTGATTTTGTCGTAGGCATTTTTTTGATCAGCAACTAAAAGTTTTGTTTGTGTTTTATCGAATTGGTGTTCTCACACCAGATCACCAATCGGAATATTCGGTTGTCCGAATATTCCGATTGGTTGCGCGTGTTTTTCGAAGGATGCCTTCGCTGAAGCTTGCACGATGCGTTTCCCAGAGTTCTTGTGAATTCGAATATTCGCCAATCTGCTTCATTGCTGCTGATGTGGCGTCCCAACTGAACTTTAGTGACTTCATCTGCCCTTGTTGGCGTATTTTATTAACTTTACTGAATTGCAGTACTTGACATTAACGTGGGCACCAAATATTTTTGAAAGCAGGGACAAGTAGTTTCTTAGTACTTTCTTAGTTCTTAGTGATTTCTTCCATGGATAAATTATCTTTTGCTTGAATACGCGTGCGAGAAGATCATGTCTGTGCGATAAGTTTTGGCCAGTCGTAAATCATTAATAACACTCCACATTGGATTGCATGTAAAGGTGATGAACATATTTGGGCGTCCATATTTTCGTGCCCCGGACAATGGTGTCCCGTAGTGAACATATTCTTCAACAAGCAGCATCTGTTGATTTAAACAAATAAGAAAAGTCGTTCACATTTAATTTTCAGTGTTTTTCAGTGCCCCAGTTTATACCTTGTGATCGGCAATCATTTTTTTTCCTTTATCTCCAATTTAGGAGCATATAGAGTGCCAGCAAGGCTGGACCATCGTTCTTTCTCTATTGAGGAGTATTTCTATACCCATGATTTACCAAGTTCTTTGCCTTTTGCTAGCACAGATCTTCTCTAGGTCATTGCTGGTCTCCCGACATTCCTTTTCCTTTGCCGGTTCCAATTCAATGACATTATTTTAAAGTCACTTGATGGTTTCCTAAGTGTGTGACCAATCCATCTCCATTACCGTTTCTTTATTTCGGTCTCAATGTCCAACTGCTATAATTTTCGGGCAAAAGCACGTCAATATTCGTTGAAGGCATCCCTTACAGTATTGTACTAATTTTACACACGAGTTGAACATTCAAATTTTGGTCTTGCGAGACAGGACAGACGTATTCCAGATTATATATAACATGTAAATGCATATTTGGCTTATTGCGATTAAATTTTTAGGATGCCCATTTTACAAAGTTTCTTCCTAATTGCGTTTCTATTTATCGTGTCAATTATGCGCGTTCAAAATAACAAAGAGCAGGTTCTCCATAGCATGGAGAATTCCATTCATTTGATTGTTAAGTCATGATTCGGATTGAGATGATGTGAGTAATCACAGTACTTCCTGGTTCGAAACCAGCTTGTTCGTTTGGTGAGATTCCGTCCAGTTCTTATCAACTTTCTTCGGAATCGTAATTGGCAAGTCTTTTTCCCATTTTTGTGGTATTGTGCCAGAATACTTCTTGTATTAATGGTGTTAATGCGGATAAGTTTCGCTAGTTTCGTTATTTGTGCCATTTGATAACCATAGATATTTTTCTGCTGATAACGTGTTCTTCGAATTATTCTTTCCAGCTCGTAAATGGCGCTTTACCAGTTGTTAAGACTTGATCAGCATCCCTACCAACATAGGTGCTATGTTGGTAATGATCAACGTTTATGATCTAGTTTGAATATAGCGATCGTCGGAGTTTATCAAACGCTGATTTTGTAAGCAAGTATCCCAACCATTGGTGCCCGACTAGTGACAATAATTGTAACCACATAAACACTTGATCAGCACAGATCAAAAGATAATCTAATGTAAAATGAAGTAAAGTCATCAAACTAAATTAAGTCGGTAGGAGCTTAAATAAGCAACTGCAATTTAGATTAAGAAAAAAATGGCGTCAAATAGTTTAAAAAATATTAAATTTAACTGTTTTTGTTTAAAACTTTAATTAACCACCAATTAAAGCAAAACGAATGTTTCTTAATCAACATTTTATTAATTTGTCTTCCGGTTTATTTAACTGTCACTAAATCATATGCTTTAACATCTGGTCACTATAATATGCATTAAATATATATACTTAACTTATATACTAAACCAATTTAATTTTATTACATGTTTTTAAATTTTAATGTTTTTAATTTTAATATGATTTTAAAATTTCTTAGAATCTCTTAACCAATATCGAATGGGATGAACAATTAGTTCTATTGACTAAAACAATATTTCATCCAGCTCATCAAACCTATCCAATTAATCGTAAATATCAAACGTATTTTTTAAAATCACTGATCGATCACCTCGAAAAACAAAACATTGAAATTCACGATCAAATATATGAATCATATTGTAATTTAATTAATCAACAAACGATCGATCCTAATCAAATAGATGAAACCACTTATTGGTCATATAAACATTATCGGATTGACGATACGTTAATAACGATACGAGAATCGATTAATTATATTAGTAATGGAACTACTGGTTTGTGTACATGGCAAGCGTCATTAGCACTAGTCGATTGGGTGTTAAAACATCGTGAATTATTTAAAAATAAACATATCTTGGAATTAGGATCTGGCACCGGTTTATTGGGATTTGTCATTGGAAAATTTTGTAATGTACAGCATATAACTTTATCCGATTGTAATGAAAAAGTATTAAATTTAATGGATGAAAATTATCGATTAAATTTTAACGAACAGGAACGAAATAATATCGGTAAATATTTCATAAAAAATGTGGAGGGTATTTGATATTTGATAGAAAATTATTATCGAAAAGGCAAGAATCACGTATTGCTCATAACATTAACGTAAACAATATAATCGGGAATTTTTGTTATGACGCGATAACAGATTAATTAGCAAGCATAAAGTATGGATATAAAAAAGCATCGCGCGGTTGATTGATATGACTAAAGAGTTATATATTGAATCAATATTATATTAGCAATGTTGTTATTTTAAATATAGTTAGTTCTATATTAGTATAATCTAACCTTGTAAATGTATTCTTTATTTGACGACAAACATTTAATTAGTGTATTAATTTCTCATAGTTTATTCACGCCTAAATGTCATTTTAAGATACTAATTTTTTATTATAATTCTTATGATATAAAAATTTAATGGCCAAAGAATATCGAAGATCTCTTTATCGATTTTCTAAATTAACTGACCTTAACAAATTTGCAGGCTATTTATGTTTACCATTAAGGTAGAAGGAATTCATTTATTAAAGATTGTTGTGTATCTCTATACTTTTTATTAATTGAAATCGGTTTCGACCTTCTTTTTGAGTGTTCATTGACTAATTTACTGTAATATTACGTATTTTGTAATAAAACTGTTCACCATCTTACCGCCTCTGTTCTTGACAGATCAGCAATGTACATGTATCTTCCCGGTACATATTTTAGCGTAAATTTATATAATATCAATTCCATTCTCATTCTCTGAATTCTTGAACTTTGCGAACTCGATATATTTTTTTTAAATACCCCTATTAACGGTTGATGATCCGTATGAATTTCAAAAGGTTTACCATAAATGTAATTATGAAATTTTTTGCACGCATACACCACTGCCAGTAGCTCTTTTTCTATTTGTGAATACTGAACTTCTGTGTCTGATAAACTGCGTGACCCATGACATATTGGTTTGCCATCCTGCATTATACATAACCCTATCTCGTTTTGTGAAGCATCAGTCTGAATAACGGACTTGATACTTCTGCTAGATTAGGTATAAATGAACGCCGGTAATTCATTAACCCAAGGATTCTTTGCGACTCTTTTTTGTTTTCAGGATTCTTTATTGCTTCTAACGCTTTTATTCTACTGGGATCACCCTTTATACCATCCTTGGAGAAAATATGTCCTAAATAGGACACACTGAAAAATTCGAATTTAATGTTGTTTTTCCTTGCCGTACCCATTTCCACTATTCGGTCATGTTCATCTTCGCTACTTGCTGCTATTAATAAATCATCTATGTAAATTGTTACACCTTGAATATTTCCAAAAATTCCAACGTTAATTTTTTGAAATAGCTGTGGAGCTATCGCTGATCCAAATGGAAGTCTTTCGAACTTATACACTCCAAATATCATATTAAAACTGCACAGCTTACTTGATTCATTATATAGCTGGACCTGCCAAAATCCATTTTTCATATCCAATACACTAAATATCGTTTTATTAGTTAAATTAGTCGATATTTTCTCAAATGTTGGTATATGGAAATATTCCTGTAAAATGGCTTCATTCAGTTCTTTTGGATCTAAACATAAACGCAACGATCTGTCCGATTTTTCTACAATGACCAAATTACTGATCCATTCAATGGGTTCATTTACTTTAGAAATTATTTAATCTGCTTCTAATTTATCTAATGTTTACCTTAAAGCTTCTTTTAATACTTGCAGTACCCTACGAGCTGGTTTTATTATTTGCTTTTAATTTCAACTTATATTAGTATCTTCTTTTAATTTCAACTTATATTTACTAGCAATACACCCAATTCCCCTAAAGACATTTATGTTATCCTTTACAAATTGACATTCCGACCTAACTGAATATACCCAACTCACAACTCCTAATAATTCTATGATTTTCAAACCTAATATTGGTTGCGACCCTGCATCTTCTACAACAAAAAATTCCGGTATGTACTATTTGCCTTTGTAATGCACCTTTAAATTCACCTTTCCCAATGGTCTAACAACAGAACCTCCAAAAGCTTCCAATACAATGCTAGTTCTGATTTTTTGTCATCAAGCTTTTAAAAATTGTTCGCGTAATCACATTAATGTCTGCCCCTGTGTCTTTTTTAAAACTGATTACATTACTTTTAACTTCAATTTCTTCATACCACATATTCCTATTTTTCTGTTCAACTAGGACAGAATCCACAACAAAATTGCAATTCAAGTCTTCACTACCATTAATTTGATTTGCACTCTCCCCTACACTTATTTCTCTAAGTTGTTGTGATAATTACTAGTCAAGGAATATAAAAGAACACAAGACACAACATTTATATGTGAACCGCTCAGAACTGGATATTTCAAAACTGGATATTTCAAAATAGGGTTTGACAAAACGAGATAAGGTACAAAACTGGATATTTCAAAATTGAATAATTCAAAACGAGATAAGGTACAAAACGATATGAATATCGAATTTCACCAAAATCGATTAAGAACTCGCCGAGTTCCTTACTAATTGGCCATATTCCAGGTACTTTCCTAAAAAATCATTTTAAGTTTAAATCATATGTCGAAATATCCTGTTTTGAATTATCCAGTTTTGTACCATATTTCGTTTTGTACCTTATCTCGTTTTAAAATATCCAGTTTTGAATTATCCTGTTTCGTCAAATCCAGTTGTAAAATAAAATTTAGTTCCATACACTTTTAGATCTATTAATTCCTCTGGAGCTTTGTGATCTTGTTTTAAACGATGCTCATGCCCAGTATGCTAATTATAATTTTAAAAAGGTTGACTATGTATATCTTATTGCTTTTCTTGAGAAATATGACTGGCAATTTTGACGAAACTTGAAAGCAATCGATCGTTAAAGTTGGGAATCGAGAAATGTATTTGCAAATTTATTAATTTGCGTGTTTAGAAAGAGCCGTGAGATAATAAACAGGTATTTAATTTGAAAAATCGCAAGAGTAATACGCATAAACGATTTAAACAGTGTCCGAACCTGGATAACTTCAATATACATTCAACATTCCAGTTTCAGATATTAAACCGAATCTTTATAATAATTTTCTAATTGAAATCAAACGCAGCCCAAATAGATTTTGGCACTATGTTAATTCTAAAAGGAAAACAAAAGGTTATCATTGTGCTACGTTTTTAGATGATCTTGTAGCTATCAACAAGTTGGATATTTGCTTGCACATTTTTTTATCTTATTTATAGAATGCCGCAGTCTCAGGTTACCCCTGGAGTTTCCCAATGTAGCCATTTGGGGCCCCATTTGTTTATTTGGTTTCTTATAGGTATAGTGAATTGTCTCAAAAATTCAGAAATGCTTATCTACGCGAATGACATCAAAATGTTGCGTTGTGTTTCTCTCGATCATGAGAAAGTTCAAATGTTTAAAGATTTGGGATCACATTCAAATTTAATCGTTCCATAATTATACACTGCATATCAAATACGCGATCCATGTTAGATTTTGTTAAAAAGTTCTCCAAAGACTTTTATAATCCCAACGTGGTAAAAATATTATACGTTTAATTTGATCGTTCTCAATTGCAGAATACGCGTTAATTTAGGAAACTTATTTTTAGGACTTCTCAAATCACATTGAAGTATTCAAAATTTTTGAAATTTGCATTGAGCGGACTACCGAGAGATAATAATTTTCTTTATGTGTCAAAAGTTATCGATTTTGATTTTAATTTGAATAGCTGTAAACCCGTTGGAAATAGTTTTGGCTGCACTTTATAGGATATCTAAAACGATTATAGATAGGCTAACTCTCATAAAAAACATTCGAGATTTTTTCGAAATAATTCCAAATTTATACAGTCAGTGAATTATTAAACCAAATATTTTAAAATAATTTCTATTACTTAAATCGTGATCACTGGATCAGCAATGATCACAAATAATAGTGCTTACATTTTCATCTCATTCACCAATTTTGCGAACCGATTGATAAACATAAAACAAATAAAACCAAATAATGCATTGATTTGAAAGGCGCAGAAGATTTTGTCGCTCACTCTTCAGAGTTTTTAACGGCGTGGCTTCTTCTAGTTGTCTAGAATAATTAGCCAAAATTAATTAATAATCAGTCATTGTTCAATATTTCCTCGTAAGTCGCACAAGTTCTAAACTAAGCTTTTAACGCTTAATTATTTTATGAGTTTATTGAATATATAACTTAATCATACACATATATGAGTAAGAATAAATAACGGCGCATGATGATCATAAAATATCAACGTGGCGCAATTACAAATGTACAGTTATATTTTTTGTATGTCGTTTTTTTTTTTTGCCGAACATAAACAACCAAAACTAAAATCTTTCCAAAACAATAAACCAATCGTATTTACATATAGTTTGATGTACTTCGTATGTAATGACAATCAAATTTTATACTTCGATGATATTATAATAGAAAAAAATATGTGAATATATTATGTATATTATATTATATAATAAGTAATCATTCTACATTATAGTATGTCAATTTAATATCAACAACAAACGATATGTGCGGGGAAACGATCAAAATATAACGTATCTATATTAAAGTTGATTGAACTCGGTGGTCGTTCAAATTACATTAATTAAATATTAAAAATATGAGAGGGGATCCATCCAACTAGAACGCGTTTTTATATTGAGTATGCAATTCTGAGAATATAATAATCAAGTTTGACCTCACAATTCGAATTGTGTATGGCAACATAATCTAGCATATATACATCGAATATGTATTTAATTAACTATCGTGATTACGTAATACAATTGACAAAAAATATATCAATAATAAAACTAAACAAAAAACTATAAAATCAATGAACCGTTTATTCAAAATTTATCAATATATGTATTTAGAATGTGTTTAAAATTTTATTGAATGCTATAATATCGTCTACATAGTTTTGTAAACACTATAACCAAATTTAAATAACCGTCAATGTTTTATACATATAATGGTATAGTTTGTTTTATGTGTGTCGCTAATTCGATTTCAAGAAATACAAAACCAACCTATCAAAAGAGAATGACACTAAGAAAAAGTGCGATCCAGAAAAATGGGTCAATTCCTAATTATGAACATTTTAAAAGCATAGAAAATGCGGTGTATTAATTTACATAACACAAAATATGTAAACGTATATATAAGTATGAAATATGAGATATTGTATTTCTCTTTTACAAATATTACAAACAAAAAACCAGAAATATAGAATGTGTAAATAACATTTACACAAAGGTGTAACAAAGTATGTAAATAAGATAAAAATGTATATAGTTATGTAAGAAACTAATTTCTCTCCCTTTGGTCGTGGTGCACGTGTTTTGATCTGATTTTTTGTAATCTTAAACTAATCGAGTGTTTATCTAGATCACACATTTTTTAAATGTCAGTTTAATTAAGCAAAACTATACCTAGAATATAATTACAGTTTGATGTTCCAATCAATTCGATAAATAATTTAGGAATACTTTTGTATTCATTTGTGACGAAAAACTTCGTTTCATTTTTTGTAAAACTACATTTAATGTAGTAAATGTTATTTTCGGGATCGAAACTTATAAAATAAATAAAGTTTCGATCCCGTATTGGTCTCAGACAACCAGAAAAAAGGAATCGCTCTCTACCCCGAAGAGTCATCGTTGCCGACTGTGGCTTTTGAACCTCTCAAATGACGATTTTCCCCTCAAATCGGCTCCCAGAATGTGACCGAACCAGCATATTCGATATGAATATATCATAAACGACATCAGTCATTTTTCAATTTCCTGATCTAGGGGTTAAAGAGAGCATAACTGTTCTTTCAAACGATTTCAGCCATCTTGTACAACACCTTGTACAACTTCAGTTTGTCGGCATTTGCAAGGTATTTTAACTTAAGCATTGGACGTAGGCCATACACAGCACGGTTGGCAGCTCGGCGCAAGAGCCGCGTTTATATTTCCTCTCACACAAATTGTATAAGTGACAATTAATCTGAAATATCGTCACTCCTTCAATCATTAATTTTAATTAAGATTAATTTTCGTCATACTTAGAATCGCCTGAGCAACACTAAGAACTAAAATTGTCAATACCTCTCATAAAAGCGTTCACACCATCAGGAGGATGATTGGTTTCCACAATTTTCGAGAACCCGCGACTGTCACTTAAAAATTAACAAATGGTCAATTTGACTTAGGGACGTCTTAGAAGGATATGTCCATGTTGTCTAGTTGGATGTTTTTATAAGGAAAGAAAGTACTAGACACAATGAGATCGTGTGCAATCGCAAAGTACATCATTCTCCATTATCGGTCACTAGAACGCGTAGAAAGTACGAGCCTAAATTTTCACATAAATTGGTTTGATTTTTGCCACTTCTGGTATTTAAGTCACCGCAGTCACGTCATCCGTAGGCACATGAATACAAATTATTGACAGGTTGCCTAATCGCATCGTAGCTTACACATTATCGATTGCTTTGAAATTCTGAACAGCCTTTTTTACCTGTGACCCTAGAATAAAAATAACATTAAGATTGCCGTGGCAATCCCCACTGTAAAGTAACATTTCAAGGCTGGATGTGATGTCAAGGACACGTGGCCTCTACTTTTTGGCATTCGAGTTTCTTGGAGAAAATATTCCAAACGATACTTTTTCATTATTGTCGCATAGTGGCACAAAACGCACTTGGTTTACTCAGCGACTGCCCGTTCTGTTATATTTTGGCAGTAACCCCTGTTCCTCTTTGTTTATTTTTTGAAACAATTTTTAGGGATGTTGGTAGTCAGCCCAGCGACCCAACCTTCGTTTAGTCACCTCCTACGAAAAGCAAAGGACACATTCCGACAAATATTACAAGTCGTTAAATAATTTAAAATGGCCTAGTTCTCGATTTTTCTCAATACATTTATCTGAACGATTTCTAGATTTTGAAGTACTGTAAAATAGATTCAAAAAGATTTATAATCTCTCTCTCTCTCTCTCAGAGGAAGGGATTTGCCACGTTCTACTTTTTGTATATTGTATTGATAAATACAAAGTTCAATGACAAATTTTATTATGTGAATGGTGAAAATCAAAATTGACTGTCAAACTGTCTGTACGGTACAGACAGTTCGGTCCTGGTACCAGTCCTGGTATAACAATGCAGTAAAGTTTATCTTTTGTCACGTGCCAAGTGCTTGTTGTTTTGTTCATTTATCGTTATGATAGAACGCAGTGTAGATTTAGCACAAACAAGGTGGCTCTTTTTAAAATGGCGCTTTTAACAAAACTTGCAATGATAGTCTATCATTGCATATAGTTCTATTATTGGAAACAGTTATGCCGCCATAAACTATTGAGATTATGTTTTACAATGTGCCATAATTTGTGTACGTCACTTGTTTATCTACTCTCAAATGTTTGCAAGTTTTATGTCCCAATTTAGAATTGTTTAAAAAAAGTTTAAAGGTCATTAAATAGTTTTACTATATAGATTTAAGGTTAATTGTTCCATCCGCCCATGACTAATTATGTACTTTTTTGTGGTTTAATATATAAGTTAGGTTAATTAAATATGTCAAGTTGTTTTTTAGTTTAGCTCTGTAACACTAATACATCAATCAATTATTATAGTTTTATTTTACTATTTTTGTTTTAGTATAAAAACAATCTCCATAAAATCAAAACAAACATACATAGTTATAACCAAATTTAAAAAAAAGTTTTGTTTCATTTTCTATTGACCTTTTTTGCGATAAATAGTACAGTATATCGTACAACCGTTATTTTATCATATCGACAATATGTTATCCGTTATTTAACTATCCAACTCTAAAAAATAATTAATTCGGTCACAACAAATTGCGCTGATTCTTTAATTTTGAATTAGTATCGCAGCATAGCTGTAAATTTAGTCGACCATTAATGTCGTGTACCTTACATATAGTTGTAAGATATTCACGAAGTCCTTTAAGTATTCATACCAAATTGCATCTAAATAAATCAATAATTTACTTGTACCGTTTGTTATTAATTAATCCTGTTAGTACGTTTCACTAATAATAATAATAATCGGTTTTACAGGCTATTGTTGGCCTTTACCGAATCAAGAAACCGGCTCCAATCGTTCTAGTATTGTTCTAGACAACCCGAAGAACACAAGTCGTCCTCTGATCTGAGGGGTCATTGTCGTTGACGGTGACCACTGCACCTACCAAATGGTGGCTCTCCTCTCAGAGAATGCTACACCATTCGATTAAAATCAGCTCGCATAACGTGTGCTTTCATCAAATTTCTGATTTCGTGATTGAAGAGAATTTATAAATGTAATAAATGTCGTCATCGTCGCGTTTAGGACCAAATATCGTGCGCATTATTCTTCTCTCGAATGTCATTTAGCCATTTTTCATTCGTCAGAGTCCAACTGTCACATCCATACATGACCACGGCCCGGGTCTGATCATCACCTTGTACAACGTAAGCTGATCGGCATTTGCATGGTATTTAGACCTTAACAGTGGACGAAAGGCATATAAAGCATGGTTGCCGGCGACAAGACGCGCTTGTATATCCACTCCCACACAATTATCATGAATGACCACACTAAAATCGATTGCGTCTTGGACTCTAAAACCAATTATCATATATTTTTTTTAGGCTCATTAATTTTAAGATCAACGACAGCCGAGCATCGCAAAGGAAACTCATTGATTCGAACGAAATCCTCCTTGGTCAGCACCTCCAGTTTTCTTCGCCACTTATTTTGCCTACTTATTTTAAGGGTGCTGGATGCTGCATGAAAACTACATGCTAATGTCACGTGTTACCATGCCTGAATAATATTCGATTGATGTGAATGCTGCACTAAGTCTGTCTGATCATAAGTTGGTGTCAGCAAAGTTTCAGTCTACCTCGCCTACTTTAGAGCTTATTACACCTAACTTATCTGGCAGTTTAAAGAAGCAAACAATCGATTTGTTCTGACGTTTTTTGCTTGATAAAACGGAATTTTTGTGGTAAGAACTAATTGATCGTCTATGGTGTAGTGGAAGTAACCGAAATATGTTACAACGATTCATGTATGCAATATGATCCTGATTTTTTTTAAATGCAGCGATATAAGTGACTTGTAAATCGGCACTGAATTTTTTCTAGACGATTCTAATATCATACTTTCCAACATTTAGCTCCAATTTATTAAGTTCACACCACACTAAAAAATATCCAGGTCGTCCTGAAGACTTGCAGAGTAAATTGCGTTATCAATTATAAGAAATATTTTCATATCATTTTCATACAACAACAATTTAGGTAAAAAATGCAGGTATCTACACCATTGATGAACAATAAAAATATCAACGGTCCTAAGTGATTGCCCTGAAGAACCCCATTGAACTTGTTTACGATCACAAAGGTAAAGTTTTAACCACAACAGCAAGTTTGAGTGAACACCGACTTTCTGCAATTTATAGATAAAATAATCAAATGTGAGATTCTATCAGCTCCTTTTTAAAGTCAGTGAACACCACATCAACTTGCGAGCCATATTCAATTGAATTTATCACAAAATTGAAGTCTGCCTTGAAGAAAACCATGCTGTTGTGGGATAATCATCTTACCCAACTCAATAAGCAATAAGTCACGGACCATGCATTTAAAAAAAATTTATAGTAGCGGATAATATTGAAATAGGCCTGTAATTTCCAATTGAAGTTTGATTACCAGTTTGAACTTTGGAATGACATACGAAGTTTTCCAACTGTCTGGAAAATAACCAATTGACAGTGACCTATTGTATATCAATGCCAAAGGTAATGTTAATGCGTATGAGCACATTCACGTAAAAAATTGCAGGGACTAAATCAGGACCAGAATTATGATTTGGTTTCAAATTGAAAATATATTTAAAAATAATATCAGTATGTACCCTTTTGCTGATGCCGCTACAGTGGCTTTAACTGATTCAGTTCTAACTTGCATTGACAAGGTGATTGAATGAGGTAAGATTCAATTTTTAAAAAATCCAAGCTTTCTTAGGAATTTAAAGAGATCGAGTGTTCTTTCTTGGATAGCAATTCAGTATTTGGGCTTCATAAGACGCTGTAACTCCATGAGAAGTTTTGAAATGAAAAATTAAGAAATAAAAGCCTAACGTAAGCCTTAAAGTTAGACATTATTGTTTCGCTATTAAGGCCCATTATAGAGTTTAAATCGTTTGTTCATGACAATTGTCAATTTCATGACAATCGAACTGAGTTTTGAGTATATTGATAAAACATTGCTCAGGAATGGCTTGAAAAGCATTACTCGAACTCGGTTTTATCGTAACCACCCATTTGTCGGTGGTGCACTGTTAGTAGAAACAAATCGGCAGACACTAATCAGAGAGCAGCCAAAGACGAAAGTCATCCAAAGCAACCGAAGGTCTGCTGGCAAGGCTATGGGGGCCTCTGTTTTTTGGGATGCGCACTGCATAATGTTCACTGAAAACCTTAAACATAGGAAAACCATAAATGACAAACCATCAAAGCATGACAAAGTCATCGCTGCAACGAGGGTTATTTTGAAGCCAAAGATAAATGGTTCTACGCACATGGTATAGAATAGTTATAAAAGCGTTGTAACAATTGTATTGCAATTTAAGGAGACTATGTTTCCCTTGATAATAACTCGATGGTCAAATTGGTTTTGGTCATGTCGTTCTTTGTTCGTATGTGTGTCTCCCTAAAATAAAAATTGAAATTTTGGGCACTCTAAACTCATAACAAGTTGTTCTCATAATAGTATAATAAATTCAAATATTTGAAACTACTTGAAGAATTTTTGTTCAAATTCTTTAATAATGATTAAAAGACAAAAAATAAAAGTGAAGTATGCCACTTTTATTATTAGTTTCTTTCCAATCGACCAACCGTTAGTAGTGAGGTTTTAGTCTTTGCTAAGATAATTAAAACTGGTCTTATTAAAATTATTAATTGTCAAACGGTTCGATACAGACCCACCTAGTGATAAAATGTCGCGTAAATATATATATATATATATATATATAATATATATATATATATATATATATATATATATATATATATATATATATATATATATATATATATATACATATATATATATATATATATATATATATATATATATATATATATATATATATATATATATATATATATATATATATATATATATATATATATATATATATGTATATATATATATATATATATATAATATATATATATATATATATATATATATATATATATATATATATAATGCGGAGAAAGTAATTTAACGATTTACGAACAGTAAAAAGGTCATTTACAGGTGATAATACATTATTTTCATGGTTTTGAATGTGGGAAGATAGATTTTCTTTTTGTGATTTAATATTCATAAAATGGTATATAGTAAATACATATGTACGTTTAGAGTAGTGCACGTAAAAAATCTAAATTTAAATCATGTGCTCGAAATACATTTATCTAGTGAGTATTGATTTTTAAAATAACAATAACGTGGACAGAACTTTAAGATTTTATAAATTTCTTCAGAACTATTGCAATCGATTCACCTTTGCGTTTTATAATTTTACTTACATTTATTCATCCTTTTTGCTCCGATTGATGGCTTGTCGAACCACACATGATCATAAAATATTACAGACAACAGATAAATGTGCTATGGCTTAGTAAACAAAATCATCTCACCAATCTCTTAACAGTTTTTTAAAATTTGTTAAATTTGTCAGAAAATAAAAAACTAATTTAGATTTGGACTATAATTATGTTTGAAGGCCAACAATTTACAAATGAGGAATACCGCAGTTATAGAAACTAATAAATTGTTATAGACGAATTTGTATAACGAAACTTTAATTCCGAATTTATTAAGTTAAATATATTTGATGAATACGTCGGTGGCTGAAAGACCCCAGGTATGATAAGAATCACAACAATACAATTACAAAGTCGTTTTAAAGGTAAAGCCGATCAACAATTTTGCCACTATGTAATTCAATAAATTAAATTTCTATCTCCAAAACTTTTTAAAAGCCAGTTCTCACTCTACAGTCCTTATGTAACTTTAACAAATTCAGCTTATGATAGAAATCAAAAGTGGAAAACATGTTATGTCAAATGTACACTTTAGATAAATGAAATCGTTGTATGTTAGTAAGATAATTTAATCGTCCATGTGAAACATAAACTTACTGAATTTGAAAAGATAGATTGTAAAAATCGAACATGGTAAATATCCAGTAGTAATTTTGTATAATTCTTATCTATAGAAAACGTGTACTTACTGTTCGTAACACTGTCGAAGTCAATATAAACGGATGTTCAATTTTCGAAATGTTGATCGAACTGAATTATAGGAATTTCAGGACTGGTGTCTATTCCAAATCTACAGTGCCAAGTTAAGCTATCTAAAATACATAATTTATGTAGTAAATCAGCACTGTACTATAAGGAATTTAACAAATAAAATGGTGAAAAATCTAAAGAGCTAAAAATCACTAGGAAGGATGTAGATCATGTATTAAATCGATACTTTGAAACTCTATCGTTTCCCGAAAACCAAAATCTACAAGAAAACAAAGCTGATAAAATACAACTCGTTCATAAAATAGTAAGATCCATTGTTGAAAACCACAGCATGTCCGTCAGAGAAGTCGCCAAAAAAAAGCACTGTCAGGAACCTTATCAAGTGCATTCGTCAAAAGCTCAGAAAAGAGTGAGATAATGTATAAATATATAAAAATATTCAGACTGTGTGCCTCCGATTGATTTTTTTGTTTAAATTGTCGACTTTTCATTTCAACGTTACATTTCGCTATTACTCACTTGGCGGCGGACGAAAAGACTCATCGTAAGTTTGATTATTAAATTATAATTTAACTGAACGTC
The DNA here is from genome assembly GCA_963556175.1 of Tipula confusa. Lineage (NCBI taxonomy): Eukaryota > Metazoa > Arthropoda > Insecta > Diptera > Tipulidae > Tipula > Tipula confusa. Next base: position 13,652,773 of record OY744476.1, on the reverse strand, counting down.
AAACAAAACTATAAATAAGACCGCTGTAATTATTTCTTTTATCGTTTACAATAACGGTAAATTAAAATAATAACGGTAAAGATATTTAAATTTAAAATATAAAATTAAATTGTTTATTTTCTTAATTACTTTCAGAAAACTGTGAAATGCCACAAATTTAGAAAGCAGGCACAGTATATATATATTTTACACTAGTACCATCTAAGAATAATTAGCAGAACTAAACATTAATTTAGAAAAGACCAATATTAAGTCAAAAAAAATTTGACCGGAGGCACACAGTCTTAATCTTACTTGTATTTCAAATAAATTTAATAGTTCAGTTGTCAAATGAATATATAACCATTGGAATCCATTTCCAAATTCATTGAGTTCACTAAATACAACTCACATAAGGAGAAGAATTTACCTGCTTGTAACATCCGTAAATATATTGGTTTTCCTGTTGTATGTAGTAGGTGTATCTGTATTATATTTCCAATTTTATCGAGGTCTAGAGTGATCTAGTTTTGTGGGTTGTATTGGAAAAAAGGGTATTAACTTTTAAATTATGGGAGTGTCCTGTTGTTTCGTATTTGAGTGGCCAATTTATTATTTGTACTTAGTTGTTTAGCTATATATTTGAGTGTATCTTTTTTGTTTTCCAATTCAGCAGGAAGGGTTGCGCCTTTGGCGAATATCGTTGGTATAGGTGTGGTATAATAACCATTCCAGGGCATGTTCTTATGCTGCTATTTAACATTTTTTGTTTCGTGTTTATTATACCTTTTTTTATGGGTCTGTGATAATATCTAGGAATTTTGTCCTTGAATATATAATGGCTTTGTGTATGTTTAACATGACGTAAGGATGGGCTTCTCCTGTTGTGTGAGTTAATATTATCAATAAATTTAGTGCTAACTAACGATAATTTATTACTAAACATAATTCCTAGAAGTACTGTGCTTCTCTTTTCTTCGAGTTGAGTATATCGTCTATTTCTACTACAAATTTTTAACTTTTGTTTTTCGCTTTTATTAGGATGGCTATGTCGGAGGTGTATATATTGAAGAGAGTAGGAATTAGACCACTGCCTTGCGGAATCTTTTTACTGGTTAAGAGTTTTGAACCTTTCGAGACAAAATTATTTCTAAAATTGGTTAAAATTTGAGTTTATTATTTAAAAGGCTCCGTGAAAATTAAAAACGACTATAATCCAGTCATAAATAAACATTTTCTGGTTCTCATATAGCAGAAGCTAGTGAAAAATATATTTATGTTCATCTTAAACATAAACAAAAGATTTAATGCTTTTAAACAAAGTTATCACTTATCATCTCCATTATGAATGCAATTTATAGTTTTTTATCTCAACTTTTTTTTTTAGTATTTTTAATTAATCGTAAGGTTTTAATGAGTACCGTGGGTTTAATAGAAAATGAATTTCAACATTATAGTTGTGAGAAAGTGTTATTTCTATAATGCAACAGTTTTGTTACTTAAATATTTTGTGGGTAGAGATAAGTAATAGTTATAAATAAAAATTTAGTTCATCACGACTCAACTACATTCTCGTACCTAGGTACAAAAATTATTTTGATTAATTGAATGCTTTATATAGTTTTAATAGTCACGTTTCATCACGTATTATGACGATATGAACAAAACTATATTATAATTCAGCACAAATATGCTGACAAATTTATAAATATTTCTGTGTTTCTAATAAAACAAATTGCTCTTAAATTTAAGATTCTGTCGAAAATCATGCAAAACACGATATGAATCGTGATGTCTCCCTTCATTTAAAAAAATTGTGAGCTTTGTAAAGACAATTAAATGAAATAGACCATAGTTAAATCCCGGATTCTAAACTAAACCTTGTTTTAAGGTTATAGTTATAGTTATAGTATTCCACGTCTATAAAAAGCTGTTACGTGTGAAATCGTTTTTTTTAGATTTTTCTTTAAATACTGGTTAGTATTGCAATAGAGCTAATTAAAATTTGACCCATAGAAGCTTTAAATCATTACTCACAAATCATTTCAACTCCGTTGAATTTGAAGACATTTCTCAAATTCGGAAGCCGCAGGATTTTGATTTGTATGTCCCATGTTGATATCAATAGTATTTTCTCTTATTACACCATTCTGATAAATATCGGCCTTTGTATTAGAAACATGCGCTTGATTTCGACGCAGTATTTGTCCTGTGTTGGTTTTGATTAATAATGATCTTAGATGTTTGGATGTCTCGGCGACTTTTGCTCCTACCCACGCACGCGGTTTAAGTTGAACCCATACTATACTTTATATCCTTTGAATATTAGACCTTTATGGGTCGAAAGTTCGTTTCGAGAATTCCAGTATTTTTGAATGTTAACTGGTAGGATTTTTTTATCATCGTTGGATGGCCATCCAGAATTTATTATTTCCAAGAGACTTTGCAATTCTTCGTCTTGCAAATACTGATAATGAATACTGGAACGTAGCTTCGATCAAATCAGTATAACAGCTTTCAGTCATTGGTAGGATAACCTGGACTTCTTACGGCAATTTCTACTCTTCTACTTGATGTAGAACATCAAGTAGGATAATTTGTAGTCGAGGAGGCGCGTTATGAATTGATTTTTTGAAGATTGTTTCCAACGGCTTATGATCCGTTTCAACAATTAGTCGTTTACCATAGACGTACTCGTGTAATTTGTTGCATCCCGTTTTGATAGCAAGAGCCTCTTTTTCGATTTGAGGATACAGTTGTTGCGATTTAGTTAAGGCTTTCGTGGCATATGCGACCGGACGACCATTTTGTATTAAAACTGCTCTAATTGCTTTTGAACTGGCATGTACTGAAAGTAACACATCCGAATTTACGTCATAGTATGCCAGTACAGGTGATGACTTTAGCAGATTTTTGATTTTTTCGAACGATTTTTCATGATTGTCTTCCCAAGTCCACGCAACATCTTTCGACAATAAAGTTCTAATCGGATCTATTATCGATGAGAGGTTTGGAATGAATTTATGCAGGTAATTTACCATGCCTAAAATTCTTTGAAGTACCTCTTTATTGGATGGAATTTCCAATTTATTTATTGCGCTAATTTTTTTAGGATCTGCTTTCATATCTTCAGCTGTTAGAATATTGCCTAAAAGTTTGACCGATGTTTGTTTGAACTCGCACTTTTATTGGTTTAGTACTAGTCCTACGGAGTACAATCGTTGTAATTTCGTCAATTTTCTGTTCCGTATCGGCATATATTAGGACATCGTCCATCGAACATTCAGCATTATTTATATCATTCAATAACGATGACATCATTTCTTGGAAGATCTCTGGAGCAAAACACAATCCAAATGGGAGTCTTGTGCAACAGTACCGACCCCTTAGAGTGGCAAATGTTAGGTATTTTTCTGATCGCTGACTGACTTTTATTTGCCAGAAGCCTTTATTGCAATCTAATTTGGTGAAAAATTTACCACCATGAATTTTTACCGCAATCGCTTCCAATGTTGTAAGTGGGTAATGAAGTCGTTTTATGTTTCTGTTAACGTCTGTTGGATCAATACAGATTCTTTTTTTTTATTTTTACGAACAATAACCATTGGGTTGACAACAGGAGCAGGTTCTGTCATTTTCCTAATGACTCCGAATTAATCCATTTTCTTCAGTTTGTTTTTAACATCGTCTATGATGACCAACGGAATTCTTCGGGCTGGTTTGATTTCAAATTTTGGGTTGCTAACCAAATCAATGTCGTACTCAAAATTTTTCAGACATCCTAGGCCCTTTAATAACGCTTCTGGTACTTTTGATTCATTGACCATGTTAGATCGCGATGTGCTTCAAAAAATTAAATTTCTTGATAGTTTCATTAGCTTCATTGCATCCAACTTCTGACACCATGTAATGATACGCTTATGTTGGGTCTCGATATGTGTATCTTTATTCACGTCTGTGCCCTATGAACCATAGGATAAGAATACCTTACAATATCGTTACAGAAGTGGATTCATTACCGATACAATTCCAAGTTAAAAAATTTTAAATTTTCCTTATACAAATAACGCAGTATTAAAAACGATTATTGCCGTACGAGGCCTCGATAGACATCGTTAAAAATAAGGATAGTACTGAGGACACAAAACTAAAATATACTTGAATTTTTAAAAGTCCAAAACATACATAAATATAATCCATGAACTCGGTTTTTACCTTGCATTGTTAATAATTTAAATATTTCTTGATGATTCAAAAAAAAAAACAAAATATGGTTACTGTAATCTAGCATAAAATTACATATTTTCATTTGAGTTTTAGATGATTCACGATTTTCTATCATTATTCTACTATAATGTAATTGTATACCACATATAATAAAATAAAACCGCGCCGCCATTTCATACAGATCGTTACACCTTTTCCTGCTACATACAACATACATATATACATAATAAACATACTCATATAACATACAACATATTAACATAAAACAATTTGTTATTTTTGTTGTTCGAGTGATTAACACAAATATGAAAATTCTATCAAATATCAAACCGCTTCTCTAATTTCCTATAAATAAATAAATAATAATGCTAGCCATAATAACAATGTGTATTGATAATTTACACACATACACACACAGATGCACACATACTCATTAAAAAATAAAAACACTTAATAATTTATATTTTCTTATATTAAATTTTAGACATTATAAATTTACCATGGGAACAATTTAATTATGAAACGTTTAAAAATTTGTTATCAGTTGATATACTGGTAGCCGCGGATATTATTTACGATGATTCATTATTTGATCCGCTACTTAATGTTGTCACCCAATTACTAGCGAATACGCAACGGAAACGTAAATTTTATATAGCATCGACGATTCGAAATGAGAAGACTTTTAAGAAATTCTACGATCTTATTGTGGCCCAAGGTTTAACGGTGCAGGAAGAAAATATACCGGACGAACAAAACGAAGGACAAATGTGTTGGGAGCGTGATGTATCCATCAAAATATTATGTATTGTAAAAAATAACTAAACAAATATATTTTACTCAATTTTTCCGATAATTTATTGTTTTATTTTATATTTTTTCATTTCGATTTGTAAACTGATCAATTATTTTTCATGTACAAATTTTTTATTTATATCATTTATAGATTTAAACGCCATTAATTTGTAACACAACTAAATGACTGAATCTCAACCAAAACGTGGTACAAAAGCATTGGAGCTATGGTGCAAACGAATTGTGGAAGGATATCCAAATGTCGAAATTGTTAATATGACAACGTCGTGGCGGGACGGTTTAGCATTTTGTGCGTTAATACATCATTTTCGGCCAGATTTAATGTTAGTATTGATTATTTCATTTTTTAAATATTTAAATTATACATTTTTACTTATAAAATCACTTCCGTTTTTGTGGAATTACCTATTTTTTTGTTTTATTATAACAACCTACAACCTTGGTTGTGGATAAAATTCGAAATTTTCATCCAAGACCAATTAATATATATGTAGTGATAGTCAAAATCATTAACCAAATAACTCAAAAATAACCCACAAAAAGTAATAAGCTGACAAGGGTAATAAAAAAAATTAAAGTTTAAGTACATTTTTTATACGCACAGTAAATTTTAAATCGCACCGTTTTTCTATTTAGTGTAAGTCACATACTTATTTTTAAGGGATATAGAACAAAATTATGGAGTTACACCAATATAGAAAATGTTACCTAATCTAATCGAAATGCACGATCGATAATTTTCATTTAATAGGAAAATTGTATAGGCCAGTTTTGAAAATCGGTAGTGTAGTTTCGTATAAGATATTTAAAGGTAACTTATTATTATTCCTCATTGTATTGTCCTCAGTATAGTTTTTAAAATAAAAACAAAGTTGTTGTTTATTAAACTTATCTAAAATAAACTTAAATATTTAAATTAAATTTTCTTAAATATTTTGGATTTAAAATCATAGCATCGGTAATTAAATATGCACGTCGTTATTTTACCTGAATCAAATTTGATTGCTCATAAATAATGTTCGCTGTTAATGTAAAAGGCGGAAAACTCAAACCAAACGCCGCCGCATTATAATGTTTAAAATCATTACGTCCCATTTGTAAAACTTTGAAATTATTTTTTCGTATATTTCATATTAACCAACTTTCTTATTGATGTGATTATGTACTTGAATAAAAAGAAATATAATCCGAATAAAAAAGAGAAGCATCCATACACGAGGTATTTATTTTAGAGAATAAGTACAAGAAGCAAATAGAACGCCACAAGTGGCTAGTATTAAAAACAAAATAAGGGCTCTCTCACACTTAATAACTCAACATCTCCACTAGAGCCTTAATTTTCAGCACTCAACTCTTTACAAGATTTACTCCCATTGAACAAAACCTGTGTTTTTCTGCTGTCACCGGTTTGATAAGGCTGCCTGGTAACATATTGTTTATGTTGACGTAAATAAATTTAACCACCTTGTCATTAATCTTCTCGCGCAGAAAATGATGACTTACATCTATATGCTTTGTTCTGGGTGAAAAAGCAGTCTTCTCCGTTAGTTGGATCGCTCCTTTGTTGTCGCAGTGTATGATGGTTGAACATTTATTTTAGCAACTCCTAACATATACCCCGCCACCAAATAGCCTCTTGGGTTGCCAAAGACATAGCCATGTATTCGGACTCTGTTGTAGACAAAGCAACTGTTAGTTGCTTCTTTGACGCCCATGAAATTGCTCCACCTTGCAGTTTGAATACATAGCCTGTTGTCGAACGTCGATCTACTGAATCACTTGCCCAATCTGAATCGCAATAATCTTGCACTACTTCATTTCCATTTTTTGAATAAGTTAGTTTCATCTCGATTGTACCTTTCAAATATCCCATGATCCGCTTTACTGCCATCCAATGAGCAACGCTTGGATTGTTATTAAATCTGCTGACAGCTCCTCCTGCGAACTGTATATCTAGTCGTGATACCTGGGCAGCAAACAACAAGCTCTCTACTGCTTCTTGATATGGCACATCCTTCATGGATTCGATCTGACTCATTCTTCGGCGACATTTCTGAATTAAGTTTCTGATTTGGATCAGCTGGAACACTTACACTATTACAATCGGCCATTTGGAAATGTTCTAGTATATTTTGTATATACTGGCTTTGATTTATTGAAATTGTTCCCGTCTTGCGGTCTCGCGTAAACTGCTTTTGAACACACAAGTTCAATTCAGCTTTCAAAACTTTGTCGTTGAAAGAATTGAGCAAGTCGTCAACATATACTGCCACAATCAACATCTTAGAACCATCCATTAAATAGTAAATGCATGCATCGTAATCTGAGCATTTCATGCCAAAAATCCTCAAGGCAGTGTCCAAACGCTTTTCCACACACGACTCGACTGCTTGAGTCCGTATAACGACTTCCATCAAATAACAAACACGTTGACTTCCATCACTAAACTTTTCAGGTTGAATCATATAGATTTTTTTGCTCAAATCGCCATGAAGAAACGCTGTAATCGCATCCATCTGATTGATCTCTAAATCGTATCTCACAGCTACCGTGATCAAAAAACGTATCGACGAGTAGCGAACTACGGGCGAGAATGTCTCCTCATAGTCAATGCCCTTACGCTGAGCACAGCCCTTCACTACCAAACGATCTACCACTCCTTTTCCGTTGTACTTGATCTTGGAAACCCATTTGCTTTGAATTGCAGTACGATCAGGTGGCAAATCTGTAAGCGACCACGTCTCGTTTTCGATTAACGAACGATACTCTTCTTCTATAGCTTTTTTCCATTGAGATGCATTTGAGCTGCTCAATCAATTACCTCCTTCACAGACAATGGATCATCCAATTGAACACGAGATACAATATAAACGAAGTCATTACTTTTCGTCGACTTGTTTTCTCGCGATGAACGACGCGGTTCTAACGAAACATCGTTCTTTTCCTCATTTGACGGTTCATTACTACCCGAAACGTCAATTGAATCTTCAGCTGTTAGATCCTCACTTTTTTGAGATCTAGATACGCCTTCTGAACTTGCTGTTGTAACAATTGCCTCATCCTCCACTTCATTGCTATCATCTTTGAATGAATCAAAATGATTAGAAAATTCGTTACAATCAATTACCTTGTTTTCACAGCGTTGGTCCTCCAGAAAAATGACCACGACTTACATCCACTCGTGATTTTTTTAAATCAAAAACTCGATAACCTTTATTATTTTCGCTGTAGCCGAGGGAGTCTATTCGATTTAATATTGCATGCCGTCAAACGCGAAAAAACTGACGAATATCGGACAGTTGTTTTTGAAGTGACCAACTACGCATCCAAAACATTTCTCGTCCTTTACTTGTTTCTTCTTCTTCTTATAATTGTTTGACTTTGCTGGTTTCACGTACATGGCTGATGCAGAGACAGAGCCCTCAACTCTATCATCCCAACAAATTTCTTGAAGTAGTTTGGTTTTTATTAAGTCAGCCGAAATTTTTGTGCCAGAATTTTCTATCGTCATAATTATGGGCTTTAACTCGTCGCTTAATCCGGCCAACAACAATGTGCTAATCCACTCATCGTCTATTTCCATGCCGGCACCTTTTAATTTGTGGGCGGTCATAATAATTTTGTTGACGAAAAATTCCATCGTAGTACAATCCACTAGTCTTGTTGAAACTAATTCACGCAATAATACTACACGATGAAGTAGACCGGAATCTTCAAACACCACTTTCAGACTGTCCCAAACATCTTTCGCCGTATTTGCTTTTTGAATATGTGAAAAATTCACATTGTCCACTAATAAAACAATCCGGCCAACAACAATGTGCTAATCCACTCATCGTCTATTTCCATGCCGGCACCTTTTAACTTGTGGGCGGTCATAATAATTTTGTTGACGAAAAATTCCATCGTAGTACAATCCACTAGTCTTGTTGAAACTAGTTCACGCAATAATGCTACACGATGAAGTAGACCGGAATCTTCAAACACCACTTTCAGGCTGTCCCAAACATCTTTCGCCGTATTTGCTTTTTGAATATGTGAAAAATTCACATTGTCCACTAATAAAACAATCGACGCTTTTAAATCTTCAATTTTTTTTCTGGATCACTTCCTTTGTATGTGCTCTCAACATGATTCCAAAGGTCATTCATTTGAATATATGCTTGTGCAGCAAATTTCCATGTCTCATAGTTATCTCTTCCATGCAATTTTACTATGGACGCAAACGTTGCCGCCATTTTAAATTTTTTTTTACACAAAAAAAATAATTACGCTAAACTTGTTAACCACGAAATTTAACAAATTGAACTTTTTTTTATTATTTAAGTGGGTCTGGGCCCATAACCTGATATGATTATGTACTTAAATAAAAAGAAATATAATCCGAAAATGCCCTTAACAAACTCGACGCGCAATACGCGCGTATTCACGATCGTAAAAGTAAAATCAATGGAATCATAGAAGTAATATATAGAGGAGGCGCGTAGTTTACGTAAAAGTAGAAATCGGCCGTGTTTTTTTTTGATATCGGAGAAATCGGAGAGATCAGAGAGATTATTTATCGGATATATCTGATAATTTTTTTCTCCGATTTTTATCTATCAGATCGAAAAAAATATTTTTTGTGTTATTTTTTAGTACCAAAAATACTAAATTATTTTATGAATTTCAGCATTAAACTCCCTAAATTAAAGTTGTATTTGTCACCTGATAGCTCAACATTAATCGGAGTCGCCATTTTAGAATTTACTAAAAAATATAAAATAATCTGTACATTTTTTCAGAGTAAAAAGATCGTATCCGATAATTATCGGAGCGTAAAAAAAAACGACACAGAGAGATAATTTTTTTCTCGGATATTAAAAAAAAACGCATATCTGAAAATTTGACAGTAAATTTATCTCTCCGATTTCTCCGATATCAAAAAAAAACAGACCCATCATTTCTACTTTACGTTGTTTTGCTTCGAAATGTCAGTTTTATATAAAACATAAATTAGTGGTAGATTTTTAAATATTTTAGCTGTGCTTCACCAAAAATATTTAAAAATTGAATACAGTTGAAACTAAATAAAAGATATCGTAAAAAGATTCATAACATAAATTAGTTAGTACATGTATGTATTGACAAAACAATAACAGGATAGGTAAAATGATATAGTTAAAAAGATAAAAGGATATAGTTAAGTATATAACGTAAAATGTAAGTTTTTTTGTATTTTAACACTATAAGCACAATACAATTTTAGGTTATGTTAAAGCCAAAACGCGCGTCGTGTTTGAATTGAAAAATGTTTTGTGTTTTTCGCGTAAAAAAGGACAAGCATCCATACACGAGGTATTTACTTTAGAGAATAAGTACAAGAAGAAAAAGAACGCCACAAGTGGCTAGTATTAAAAACAAAACAAAATAAAGGCTCTCTCACACTTAATAAATCAACACTTATCAATATTTATTTCTAAATGTCGCATGTAATTGTCAATTGTGCTGTGAATTGCATCAATTTGCTGCATTTAAGAGTGTCCAGGTTCCGAAAACTTTTGTTGGGAGTGTTTCTCCATAAAATTTAAGATAGCCGGTTGCATTTCTGCGGAATGCAAGAATCAGACCAAAGTATGATTATCTGAATCGTCGTTAAATTAAAGACATTCTGTAAATCATAGCAGACCGCTATCAAGCGGCCTGTTATATTGCGATCAGCGAACCTATTTGCTTTTGCCATCTGATTGCTCTTCTTGGGTTTCAAAAAATTTTGTTTTTCGGGTAGAAAAGAATATTATATGCAACACTAGTCGCAATGGTCTTTTTTTTATTTAAAATATATTTTAAACTAATTATTACTAAACCATAACACTAAAAAAAACTTATATTAAACGACTGGAAATTAAATTTCTTATTATAGCGTTGTCTGAAAACAGAAGCGATGTAATACAAAATAAATAATTTCACAAAAAAAATAAAATAATATATTTAAATCACTAAACCTAAAATTATATTTTTTTAGTGAATTCGATAAGCTAGACAAAAAGGACATACTTACAAATAATGATCTAGCATTTCGAACCGCTGAAAAACATTTTGGTATACCAGCCCTTTTGGAAGCCAGCGACATGTTAAAATATGAAGTGCCAGATCGTCTATCGATATTAACATATTTATCACAATATCATCGTGTATTCCGTAATCAAGGTAAGCAGCGATAGTTCCAAATTACAACTACTAATCATATTCGATTTAATTGACATTCATTTAATTTTAATTTACATAATATAATACAGCTTTTAATTTATTTATTTTATTAAAATTTTAAACATAAGAAGCATTCAACATTTTTCATTAACAAAAAAACATTTTTTTTTTATTGCTTTTAAGCTTTTTCTTTTTAGCTCTGTTATAATGTTCCTGGGCGCTTTTATTATTTATTATTATGATAATTTTTTTTTTATTTATATTTTTGTTTTATTGTACTGTGTGTGTCGTTTAAAACTTTTAACTAGCCCTATCATAATATAAAAATATAAAAAAATGCAAATATGTATAATTTATTTGCTCAAGCTTTCTCTGTGTGTGATAAATGATAGAGTAAAAAATAATAATTTAAAAACTTAAAACATTTCCAGTAAGCTATTGGTGTAAGAAATGTTCACTATAAAATAGTTTTTTACTTGGAAAAATTATTTTATCATCGTACTTGATGAGATTTCTTACAACAAACGCTTACTTTTTCATACATACATCTCAAGCGTATTGTGGGTGGGGTAATGGCAAGCGAAAATTCAAGGTATTTCTCATAAAACTTTGTGTGGCTGTGATTTTTTTATTTTTATTTTTTATTTCATTCTACCAAATCATTTTTCTTTTATCATATATTTTTTTTATCCTCGATCCAATTTGTAGGTAAAGTTACGATCAAATATTACTAGTGTACTAAACAAATTTCGACATTTCCACTTTCTAAATTCTACATTATCAAACTCAAATTTTCATATTGCAAAGTAATAAATATGTCAGGATACAATACTTAGAATTGATAAGTGATTTAAGATCAAATCCATTTAACTCATTATAAGGAGATCATTGAAATCGTATATTTTGTTTTTGATCCATTACTTTTGAGATTATTAGATAGCAATTACTGGCTGTACCCATATCAACAATCCGGCTTCATCGGCTTCAATTCCAAGCTGCCTCTTTTTATTGAATAAAACTAATTTAAACCATCATATCCGGAATACTTTTGATCGTGACTATACGCTATAAAACCAATTCTAATCGCACACACTACACAGAATTTAGTTCAAAACTAATCAAATTTAATTTTATTTTAATTTTTTTTTATAGAAATCCCATCATCACCCCACAATGATAGTGATAAAATAAATAAATTTCGCGACATTAATAAAATCACATCATCATTGAAATCCACGTCGTCGCCATCATCATCATTTACAAAAGCATCACCACCACCATCATCTGTACTATTCGGCGGTGGTCAATCAACATTAAAACGTGAACCATGCGTTAAATGTAATTTACCCGTTTTTCTGGCCGAAAGAATACTTTATAAAAATGGTCTATATCATAATTCATGTTTCACATGCGTAACCTGTGCCACACAACTCATACCGAGCGATCTTAATAAAATGGCTGAAATGACCGTTAACATATTAAAATGTCAGTCGTGTGTGGATAAAGAACAAGGCATGTTATTGTTTGACGACTATTATGATGGCAAAGAAACCGATACGGATTTAGTACAACCGTATACCAATGGTGATCATAACGAGGACAATGAAGAGAATATCATCGATATAGATCTTAATAGTGATGCAAACAGTCTTAACCAACTTTTAAAACAATCGTTGAGCGATGAAGAAAAACGTAAAAGTGTTAAGGGATATTATTCGAAAGAGAAAAATGTTTTGTTATCACAAAATGGAATTCATCACGAGAATAATAATGAAGATGATGATGATGATGATGATGGCGATAATGGTAGTGATATTCATCGAACTACGACTACTACTAATACTATTACTACTACTGCTAATCATACGACTACGAGTACGCCAATCAATACGAGTAAGTTAAGTGATCAACAAAGTTTATCATTAAGATTTGCAACCCAAATGTTATTAAATCACACCAATAATAATAATAATAATAATAATGATAGTAATGATAATATTGATAGTAGTACTAATGATAATAATAATGATGATGATGATGAAGATGATGTTATTAAAAATGTTAGTAGTAGTAATAATGAAAATGATGTAAATTATATTTCTAGTGTTAAATCGAATGAAGATAAGATAATCGTTGATAGTAATAATCTTGATAGTAATGATCGTGATATCAAAACTACTGAACAAAACTGTGATCAATTAACGTGCATTAATAACAATAATACTGATAATGATAAAAATAATATAAATGATAATGATACTGATAATAAAGAAAATACTAATATTGAGATGATACGTAATGATCATGATGATAATGATGATGTTATTATTACTGGTATTACGGTTGGTGAAAGTGAAACGGATCCCGATATTAAAGATCCCAAAGATCATGAAGATAACGCATTAATAGACATTCCACTATTGAACAATGAACAAATAATTGTGCCATCGCTTATAAATGACCATGATCACACTAAGATTGTGATCCCAAATGATCAACCACAAGAAACGGAAAAGACAGAGGAAAATAAAAATATTATTGCAGTGGTAGTGGTGGAAGCTGATGATGTTCACTATCCAAAAGAATTGAATCCATTTGGGGACGATGAAGAAGATGACGATCATGTTTGTTTGCGTGAAGAGGTCGAGGATGGATATGATCAAAATGAGAGCAGTGATTATAAAACTGTTGTTAAACCAACACCCAAGTTAGTAGACCGTTTTATAAAGTATTTATTGTATTTATAAAATATTAAATCTACAAATTTTATTTTCCGAATCTTTAGAAATTATATCTTTAGAACGATCGCCCCTTCATTTGCATTACTCATCTTTTGTTTTAAATATTTTGTTGGGGGTAACACCTCAAAACTCCTTAACCCAGGTAGTTTTTCGTAATCTATAATTTACACCTGACGTTTTTGACTTTTTAAAATTAGTATTTAACCACTTGATTATCGAAATAATTTTTAGTTATCGAGTTATTTCTCGACTAAGATACAAGTGAGTTGGTTGTAATATTCTAAAATATTTATTTATCGTGTTATGTTAGCTATAGTGATCCATAAAATTTATTTAATGTGAGATTTTGTGTGCAACGGCCCAAATTAAAATGCAATAATTTCTAAATTAATATTTTTCTATATCTATAGACCACGTGTATCTACAAACCCATTCGAAGACGATGAAGATGATGATATAGAACAAAATAATCATATCACACCAATTAGTCGAACACCAGTGCCCGCACCCCGTAGAAGTTTGTAAGTATTTTATTAAAATTGTATCTCTTGTATTTTGCTTATACGAAAATATTTTGTTCAATTTCAGAGCTATTCAAAATCGTAGTCCGTTCGGATCGAACGCCAGTCTCAATTCAATATCTCGTCATCGTAAAGGTAAAGCACCATTGCCGCCACCGATTGCAGCCGCCACTGCCACAATATCACCGCGACATTCAATGTCGACAAATCCGTTTGCAACAAGCGATGATACTCTTTCGATACCATCAACATCATCGCAACCAGCAACACCTAAAATGCGTAAGAAACGTCCAGCGCCCACACCACCTACAGTAACGCCAGTTAAAAGTCCCGATACAACATCCAGTGTCGTGTTAACAGCACAACCAGTATCAATACTGGAGCCATCGGAACCATTAAGTACCGAAAACAGTACAACTTATTCAAGTTATCAAGATGCCATAACTACAAATTCTACCCCGGAAATGGATCGGTCCAATAACAATTCTACACGGCGATTAATTCCGCTGGATATATCGCTCATGACTAAGGAAGATGATATTAATGCACCAGAATCCCATGATCGTATAATCGTTGAGGGCGAAACTACGAATATCGATTACAAAAGAAAATTGATAGTCGATAAACTCGATATGACCGATGATGATGATTCGATTCTAATGATTACTTCATCATTAAGTGAACGTCAACTCGAAAAGTTAAAGGATAATAAGGAGGTGAAAAATCGAAACCGCAAATCAGCCGAATTATCGATAGTAGCGGCCGCAAATATAGGTGCTATCCAAAATCAAAGTGATATTACGAATGCAAAAATTTGGAAGCATACAAAAGGTCCGGCGCCACCATTACCGGTGTGTCGCTACATCGTTAAACACGAACTTTCGAATCAAGAAATAAGTCACGAACTCGAAGTGATTAAAGTTCAACAAAATGGATTAGAAAAACAGGGTGTTATGCTCGAGAAAATGATTCGAAGTCGCAGTGAAGGCGTTGAACCAGAAAGTGAACCAGATAACAACGATAGTATCGATAAATCAATTTCAAGCACGGACACCGATGTTGATGATCTAATCATGCAGTTATTTGAAATCGTAAACGAGAAGAACGAGCTATTCCGTCGCCAAGCAGAATTATTGAATTTACGGCGTCAGTATCGTTTAGAGCAAGAACAATCCGAACTCGAGTACAAAATTCGTTTATCAATGGCACAACCGGAACGCAATAAAACCGATTCGGACAAAGAAAAGGAGGATGCTCTAATTGCACGGCTTGTTCAAGTTGTACAACAGCGGAATGAGGTGGTCGAATGTTTTGAAATGGATCGATTGCGCGAAATTGAAGAGGATCTAAGTATAAAACAAAGTTTAGAATTGCATACAGCGAAACGAGATACAAAATTAACACAGAGCACGGGCAATACGCTAACAAAATTATCGAAAAAAGAAAAGAAAAAATTGAAAGAAACTTTTAAATTGATTGGCCATAGTAAAAAAAGTAAAATTGATGCAGATAAGGTATGAGTATTAGAATACAGCTACATTCGAAGAATAAAATAAAATTAATTTGTATTTGTTTTTGCCTACTTTTAGGATGAAGATGAAACTGAGGTTAACAATGCGGCCCCTAAACATAAGAAACATAAATTTATTAAATTTCCATTAATCAAATAAATTAAATTGCGTAGCGCATTAAGCATTTATTAATTATTTAGGGTATTTTGTTTAAAAATGTACTTTATTATTTTAATTATTTTCGTTTTAATTATGTAAATAAATTTGCTGTAAAGCACAAAAAAGCTTTTTTAAGAAAAATGATCTTTTATGAAATTGTTCGATCCTGGAAAGTTGGTTTAGGCATTAACAACAAGATACGGCCAAGTAAATTCAATTAACATATATATTTCTACTATTCAATACAAATTAACTCGTCCTATCTTAAAACATAATTTTTCGGCCATTCCATTATTTTGGGGAACTTTTCTACAAATTCTGGATCATAATGATCCAACCGTTTCGGCACAGTACGTGGTTGTCGTAATTGGTTTGATACATTTTCTAAAATTTCTTCAGGTACTTTTCCATCTGGATACAAATGTAATCGTTGCATAGTGTAGCGACGTTGTAAATTACCTTTCATTGAATTATATACCGCCTTTTTCATAATCATTGTTGGATCTTTTTCGTGCAATTCCCAAGCGCGGGTCCACGATGCACCACCTGGATAACCGGTGTGATGAAAATATACACGTTTTTTCCATTCGTCACCAGGCAAAGCTACTTCTGATGTATTAATAACGACAACATGATCACCACAGTCGTTCATTGGATGATAAATGGGTTTGTGTAGTCCTTGTAGATGTTTACGAATTATTTGGGCCGACTCAAAAGGATTTTGCCATGTGCAATCGTAAATGTGCCAAACTCGAGCGAATGTTGCCCATTGCTATAAAATATTAAATGAATTTAATTATTATCAATATTTAGAATAGGTTTGTTTTATAAATTACTTGAGTTCGTTTCAAAATAGACATTATTTTAAGTTTTTTTAATAAATTTTTTAATGTACTTATTTTGACATTTTAAATGTCAAAACCTTAAATAGTATAAAATATAATTGGTATAATTATATTTTATATGTATAATATCACAATGACTGTCATGGTCATACGCTCATGCAGTCATACTCATTCTGTGATACGCTTTAAGCCAAGCTTTTCTTTTTCGTAGTCTAGCATAATGGTGTAGTTTAAATTAATTTAATGCGGTGTTCCTCCACAAATATCAAATTCTACGTATCTCTGAACTTCTACGTTCCTTAAGATTAAATTCTAGGCCCAAAAACTGATATCAAAGAGACAAGAAGCTTATATTCAAATATATATGCCTACAAAATAATGGCCTTGTCCCTAAAAACAAGTTTATAATTTACAAGGTGTAATTTATGAAGCCTATTATCATAATCAACGCTATCTCTGCAAGGATTGAAAATCGATAGAAAGCCAGCTACAATCAACCTGCCTTCGATTTATGTTTAACGATTCACCCAAAGTACCAATTTACAAATGCACAAGTATTAAAGAACTTATGAAACGCCATATTTCTAATATTCCGTGTAGACATTCGAATGGTTTAGAGGGCAAAGTTAATGCAAATAATAATGCCCAGCCTACCATAAAATGTATTAATGATATTCATTTGTCGATTGATGCCTTTCGGAATACGTAGGAAAAATCTAACTCACAAAAACTATATTTTGAAGTATTAAAAACTAAAATAAAGTTGATGTTACATATGTGTGTACATAGTAGTGACAGATAAGTAAGTTTTCGATAATATACTTTTCTGAAGATACATTTTCGGTCTGGTGCTTATACTTACGACTTCCACTTATTCGTGATAACATATACGTCCGTATCTGCATTTTTTCGCAACGGCGCTTATTCACACCCAAAACAACTTATTTAAAATCAGATATAAAATTCCGTTATAATTTCAATATGTATAATATATATTTTTTTTTTTTTTTGATTAAATTTTCTACTATAACTTAAATATACATAATTGTTTTGTTTAGAACTAAAAATATTATTATAAAATTATTAATTATATATATTTTATAAATTATGGATATATATATATATATATATATATATATATATATATATATATATATATATATATATATATATATAAATGGTTTGAAAAATGTTAATATGTAACACGATCATTACGTATTCCTGTTCGTCGCATTGCGCTCATGTTAATTGGCCTCGTTTCTTGAGTCGACAAGTGTGCATGCTTTATAAAATGTTAGGGGAGTAACAATTTTGGAAAAATAATTAGAGATATTGAGCCAATTTAATATTTAAATAAAATGCTTAAAATATATATGTATTTATATAAATGTTTTGTATAGAATAAAGAGTTGGTTAAAGTGTTTTTTTTTTTTTTTTTAGTTTAATACAATTCCTGTGAATGATACTTCCAGCGTAGATGCCGGATCTGTAGAATCCATTCGACTTTGAATATGTTTTAGGGTATTCGTATAATGCATCTCAATCTGTTTTGTTTCCTCAGATTGTTCCAGATTTGGAATTTCTTCGTTTATTTTCGTGATCAATTGGTTAAGGATTGCGCTTGTGATGAGCGTATTACCCCGTTCGAAATAGAACAGATAATGATTTAGAAGTTCGACATAAAGTTGAATTTGCACGCCCGAATCAAGGCATTGAGATGCTATTCGAACGCCTTTCTTTAAACATTCTAGTGTTCGTTTTTCATCACGCATTTCCTCTCCATTTTTTTTACCACTCCAAAATAGGCTGGCACATGCAACAACACCACGGCATTGATCTGGTTTTTTTAATAGTTTCGATGCGGCTAGAGCACAATTTGTTCGTAGCGGTTCAGCATTTTCTTCACTGAAGCATGTCATTTGTTCAAATGTTGACATGATTAGAGTGATAGCGGCTAGTTGAGATTTAGAGTCCGATATTTCATCTTCGTATAAAGAAAATGCTTGGGTCATAAAATCGTACGCAACCGTCTCATGATTTGAATATCGAATTTGATCGATACACAGAGCGCCTTGCAAATACAGACGAAGTGCTAATTCAGGTAGCTCAGATTTAGCTAACACCGCAATCGTGCTATGACAAAATTGTATTATTTTTTGACATTTTTTATCCCACATTTCGTCATTAGCCGAAATCGCTACATATTTAAATGCCAACTGATATGCCTGGAAAATGAGTGGTGGCAGTACATGCTTTATCCGATTTGGGCCACCCGTTCCAAAATGTTTTCGGGCCGCCTGCAATATTTTATATTGCATATCGGGTTCGTCCGATTTTAATAAATGAATAAATCGGGCCACAATACTTTGCTCCTCGGCAAAATCATCCGGATCGATTGGTTCACTTGGTTGATCCTCTTGATCTTTGACGAGCGGCGAAACCATTGCCAGTATATTATCTACTTGATCAGCAGTCGGAATTAACGACTCGTTTTCCAATATATTCAGTATTAGATGTAATGCCAAAGATTTTCGTGAAACGTAATCGAATTTACTTAGCAACGGACTAAATTGTTTCAGTTCGAGCACGGTCAAAACATTATTATAGAAATTGACACAAATTCGCAATAATCTCGATAATTCCTGATTTACCGGCAACGAATGTAGTATACTGTTCATGTTTAATCTTTCTAGTATTTGAGTCGTTGTTTCGAGAACCTTGTCCACATAATCGATTCGATCGGGATATACTTTTTGAGCCAAATTTACAAGGGCAACTTGTAATGAAATCGTATCTTCGAGCGGCATATCGGTTCGTATTTGTACAATACTCGCTATTTGAATACTAAACACCTCGAATAGTTGAACTTCAGTTGGTATTGCTGCTGATATTTCTTGGCCATCGATTGGGCTTATTGTTTTACCGACTCGTTGATTATAAGCCGCAAGGCGATCAATTAACGAAATTATAATATTCTTAACATTAACGCCGCGTTGAAGTTGGGCACATGATTTCAAAAATGGATCCAAAGTTTGTAAATGAAATTCATCGGGGAACACTTGTATAATACATTCCATTAGATATTCTTGTGCAATAGCATCTCGGCAGCTGACTACCTGTTCGAGTATACCGGGCAAAATGTGCCGTTGATATATATCCAATGTTGCCGATTCAAGCTGTGAAAGTCGCACTAAATTGGTGCCCACTAATATTTTTAATTCTTCGCGTTCCTTTTCTCTTCTCATTTTCTCACTCGAGTGCCCTTGGTGTTGCATTCGAACCCATAGTTTATTCATTTCGGCGAAATTCAATAAAACAAAATCGATCGAATCCATTACTGTACCATCATTTTCATCTTCTCCGGGTTCTGTAGTGTCTGGTAAAATATTACGCGTACACTGTAACAAATAATTACGAAGAAATAGGCCGCGTAACGGATGTTGAACACCGCGACACATTTCAACTAAGTCTTTGAGAACACGCCGTTTTGGTGTATTATTCGCTTTTATATAAACTAAACCAACCGTAATCAATAAATATAAACGTGGAACTATATTTCCAGCATACTGAACCATTTCATAGAGATCTGTAACTTTTTTGCCTTTTTGAAATTCATCGAGTATGTAAAGCTCAAGGTGACGAAGTTCATCTGTAATCGCCATATCTGTTGCATAGAAAACTGTATTAGGATTTGAATGATTTGATTATTTTAAACTTACATAGTTCGTAATAGCTTTTCGGCGATAGAAGTGATGTCCTTAATTCGCCCAACGTTGTGCCGGCACACTTAAGGGCATCCATCAAATTATTTTTGTCTAAACATCGTTTCATTTGAAACGCATGACTTTTAACTACAGCAACTGCATCGGCCAATAATTTTTCCTGATCATCCATTGTGTTTAGAGGAGTCTGGGGCTTAAGATGAAAAATAAAAAATTACAAATCCCCATTATTCAAAATCATTCATTTCGTCGACGAACGAAATTAGGAAAACAAAAAAAAAATATCAAAAAGGGTGGATTCTCTGCTGCCAGGTTTTGTTATTCAATTTATCTACCATACCATTGGCATTCTTAGTGCAGCAAAATGCATATTGAACTATTTAAAAACTAACTGGACCGATTGGCGAGGTTTTCGGAACACAATGAACGCATATCTTACCATTTTTTATCAATTAATAAATTATTATTGATAGATAAAAAAATAAAATTTCTCTCTTTTATTTGACATCTACTTTATGACAACTCAATTTCGATAATCGGGTTTTACAATTATAACCCTAGTGGCAGTAAAATATTGAAGTGTATTCGATGTGGGTAGTTGTTTTTGCCATAATTAACGGTTGCACAATAATTAAACAAAATTAGATAATTGCAACGGAAACTTATAAAGCAAAATAGGTTGAAATGCATATCGTATTTCTATAGTTATTGTTTAGTTAAAAGACTATACCATAAAATATATAATTATCTTCAACCACCTTGCGCACTGTATAGACAAGGGTCTGTTGGGGAAACTGAAAAACAACACAATAAAATATTTGGAGCTGGCATTGACACTTTAGTTTTTCTTCCTGCAACACAAAAATATATTATTCAATTTCATAATTAGTGCAATCGCATTCGTGTTACAAAATCTATAATTTTCGTTTTAAAACAAATTATTTCATTCATTTATGTAAAGCTAAAAATTATTTAGTATCTATTAAAAATGAGTGGAAAAAGTGCAAAAGCGCAACGAACCAAAAACAACTCTCGGGTAATTTAGGGCTGGAAAATGCCATGTGGGTGGAAAAATAATTTATTAATATTAATATTAAATTTTGATTGATCTAGCCATCGAATAGTGGTCGAAGCGCTGATCTTTTGGGTAAATCTGCAACACCATTTGTTGGATTCTCTGCGCTCGGTATTAGTGGTGGTGTTCCGATTGGTTCCGGTTTTCAAACTGGAAAATTAGAAGAGATTGATATGATTAATGTTGATCCAGCTTTTCAAATGATATTGAAAAAAATGTCTAAAAAAAGTGAAACTACAAAAATCAAAGCATTAAATGAATTTTCCGAGCTTGTATCGACATCATCACTGGATACAGTAAAAGATATATTGGTGTTTTGGCCAAAGTTATATCTAACTCTTGCGTTTGATATTGATAATGGCGTTCGACTATCAACTCAATCCGCAACGGTAAGTTATTACATAATATAAACGCTAAATATTTCCAATTGTTTATGTATTTTTTCAATTTCAGCACGTATTATTACAAAAAGTTCAAAAATCTGTAATTCCATATTTAAAACAACTTGCCCCGATATGGGTTACCAGCCAAAATGATCCAAATGGTCAGACCGCCAATATTGCAAAGAAAATTTTTGATTTCTTTCCTGAACCCTTCCCCCAAAAATTGGTTTCGGTATGCCAAATTGAAATCTTAGATTTTATAACACAAAATCTTCTAACACCGGTCAGTGAAGACTACGAAGAAAAGCATACACTATGCACGGTATGTCATCTTAAAGGATACGCTTATTATTTACGTAAAATCGATGCAAACGATATGAATTCCGAGCTCAATCGAAATATGTTATTGTTGGAAAATCCTAAATTTTGGAATTATCATAAAAGTAAATTTCCCGCAGTTCGAGCGGCATTCTACGAAGCGCTACAAAGTATACTGGAACATGCTAGTCCACTCGTCGAAAAATACGATAAAACTATACCGATGTGTGTTTTTAAAAATTTGGATGAAACCGAAGCTATTGTAATACCTCTTTTGTGGCCAAATACTCTATTGGTACCGAAATATTTCGATAAGTGGTAAGTACCATACAACAAATTATTTATTGATTTTTATTATTTCCCTTTTAAAATAAAATAAAATGTGGGTCAAGTTAAAAGGGAATTGCAAATTAATTGAAATAACCATAAATCTAGGTAATTTCCTTTATTTTATGTGTTTTCCTTTGTTGAAAATCATATCAATTTTTTTTAGTTTATGTAAATTATGTTATTCATGTAGTCAATATTTTTCGAGCCCTTGTGTTCGGGGAGCATTTGCAAGTATCGCAAGATGCTTTGTCCCGCTTATTTTCTATGTCCCCTACTAAAGTCTAACTATCTTGCAAATACCGGCAAACTGAAGATGTTGATCAGACCCGTTTTAGAGGAGGATTGGCTTTCTCGGGCAGAGAACGACTTGACTTCTATTGATTGTTTTGATCAATATTATTACGGTCCAGTAATAGCCTGTAAAATCCGTTTATTATTGGGTACATATGAGTGTTGACTTGCGATTATCGAATAGTGAAGAAAGTAATTCAGTCGACGGCACTAATGCAGACTATATTGAATGCGCTTAGGGTTATCGACGTTAAAGGATTACGTCGATGACGTCGTTAAGCCTCTGTCGGATTTTGACCATCAAACAATAAACATCAAAAATAAAATAAAAAAATTAGAATTCTTAAGTGATACTACCAAAGTATTTAAGTTCTGGGGCATCCTATTTGGAGCCTCAAGATAATCATTAAGTGTAGAGTGATATAAAAAATGAATATTAAAAAACAAAAGTGAGCTCAGAAAATATAATGGAATCAGAAAAAATTTAGGTTGCGGTGTGGATACAATGATAAAACCACAAAAATTGATTAAAAGACCAGGGTTAAAAGAACATGCCAAAAGACAAGGTGGACAAATCCACCAAATAATACAACAAAATGGATAACATTATGCAGATAGCATAATCTTGCAGCGTAGCATATATACATTGCTTAAAGTTCCCCAATTTGTTGTGGTTTCGAAGTGATTGTAGAGACCTTTTGGTTAACAAATCATTTCAAAAGTTTTTTAGCTCACACTAAAGGAAGTTCTTCTAAATCTCCAAAATCTGCTGGAACTTTATTATCAATTAGTGCTGTATCCATTATAGAACCTTTGTCATCTTGCTTGGCTCCCGCTGAAGGATCGTATGCTGTATGTGGCTTCTTCGATTAGTGCGGTTGAATCTACCAGACTTAAGACCATTCTGCCAATTTGAGTTAATGTTGATTCATGTTCCAAAATGGTGTTTCTGGTTTATCATCTCCTGGCATAGATGTTAGTTTCAAAATAATAAATTCCCATTTCTCCTAATAGAATTAAATAATCATAAAATGTATCCATCCATCTCTCTCAGTTAAAGTCAGTAAATAAGTCTACCATGGCTCTGTACTCATGTAGGAACGCCGTCGGTAGGAGCCATTCGACGATTGGCCGCCGTCCGCTAAAGGAGGACTTGGCGAAAAGTGACTACACAATACCAATAGTGACCACTGCTTCATTGAAGAGCATGCGAGGAGACTTGTGTCAATGGCAAATGACTTCTGGTAGAAGCTGTATGGATGAGGAGGAAAGGACTGTGAGGCACTTCCTCTGCTCATGCCCGGTGCTAGTTTACAGGAGGTACAATCATCCGGGCAAGTATTGTTTCGACTGCCGTATGGATCTCGAGAACTGCAATGTGTGAGATATCTTACGCTACATAAGTAGCTCTGAATAGATCCAATGAAGGTTAAAGGGGAGTAGGATCCTTTGGTATCACAATGGACCGCATCGGTCTAAGTGTGCGTTAGCAGCCACTCTAACCTAATCTAACCACAGGAGCTATTAATACAGAATTTTATTTGCAAAAACGAAAATCGACAAGCCCACTTCCATTTCACAAGAATAATTCACGTCGTTATATGAAAAGTCCAACTTTTTGGCTCTCGCCAAAAGCGAAAGATTTAATATTGCCAAGGCATGTTAAAGGGGTCTTTGGAAAAGGGCTAATGCTTATTTTAGATCGAATAAAACTCTTTGGACTACCTAGTTAGGACAATCTGGCATGCAATTCTCAAATGATGAATTTAACTTGACGTATTTACTTAATTGAAAGAGGAAGTTTCAATTAATAAAAAATCTTTAAGGCGCGAACAAGCTTAGTTTGAGGATGATGGAAGTTTGGACTTTGCAAAAATCGATTTCTAATTTTGCAATCGCACTATTAACCTAATCAAAACTATTTTTTTATAAAATTTGTTTTCTATTTTCAGGCAAACGCATATCAGTTTTGAAAAATTACTTTATCCAAAACTATGGAAAGTAATGGCCGCCAATGGTTTTAATAACAGCTCAACCATTTACCCATTTCTTGTTCCACTAATTAAAAACATAGTAAAAGTTATTCATGCCGATAAGCTTACGCAATTCTTTACCAATTTCATGGACAATCTAAAATTAAGTTTAAAATCAGAACGTAGCTTAATAAGTAAAAAAGATTTAGAAATCATTAGCCTTACATATTTTGAATGTTTGAAATTAGTCATCAACGAATTGAATCGTAATCGCGGTCCGAATGATGATGATGATGAATATACGAAACAATTTCTTAACAACTATCTAATCGATGTGATCAATTGGCTGATTCTATTGAAGCATAATAATAAAAGAGTGATCTACCCAAATCTATGTAAATTGATATTCTACATAAGCAATAATCAAGTGAATAAATTTAACGAAGATACGATCCGTAATTTATGGGATAGTATTTATTCGATGTGCATGAAACAAATAAATTCGAGCACTTTGGAACTTAGTGAAACTATCGTCGAGAATCAAGTGAAATTTTTAAACGAGCTAAACATAAAATTGAACCAAGATGCGATCAAAGATGATGGAAACGTATATAACAAAAATTTACTTCGGTTAGTTAAAAAATTGGCGGAAAATTACTACGATTTAATTTTGTCTAGTAAAAACTTTAAATATTACGAATCGTATAATAATTTACTGAATTGTTATACGAATAAAGAATTTTACATTGAATTGAATGGCGGTCAAACGAATTTAATCGATTTGTGTACAAAATTTGCAAATCTGTTGGATATTAAATCGCTACAAAATGAAATTTTGGTCGATCGCATATTTATTGTGGCCAATTTTTTGATCGAAGAAAATGATAAAATTGCGGTTATAAACAAACTTTTGAAATATAACGATGATCGCATCACGTATTGGACCATATCGCATATACTCAGCCATCCCATTTGTAATGAGGCGTACGCTGGAAATTTAATGTCTCAGGACGTGATAAAAAATTATCTCGTAAAAATTACGAATGATGTCGTAGCCAATATAAAATCATCGTATAATTTACAATTGCTTAATAAATGTTTCTATTATTTCGATAATAATGATGAAACTGTGATCGATTATAAATTAATCGAAAACATAATCGAAATCTTGTTGAAGCCGTTAAATAGTGAAACGAACGATAATAACGAGGTGATCGATTTGTGTGCACGATTTATATCACAAAATTCGATCATTTTCTACTCAAACGATAAATATCTAAGTCTTCAGATTAAAATTTTTTTAATATTTTTTAAATTTGCGATACATCAAACCATTAGTGATCATCTATCGGAGGATACGATTTACGAAATTAATACGTCGTGGCAAGATATATTGACCAATAATGAAATAGCGATTAACAATATACTCCCCGAATGCACAGCGGCTATCAATAGCCAGCTAGATAGTATCAAATATACATTTGATATCGCACAGATCACTAGCCTGGCCGAAAAGTCACGTCAATTTATTCGAATCCATATCGATAAAAATGCTGACGATGATACCGTTTGCCACTCATCAATACTTAACGAGTTCTTTAAATCATATAAGGAAAACTTCAGTGATAACATTAAATTATTAGAAAATTTAATTATATTTATAGAACTATTGAATAATAATAGTAATAGTGTTGATTTAACTAGTATCCAGTTAAATAATGATATTGGCATTGAATATAGCAAAATGTTAAATGATTTGCTCAACAAGACAATATTTTTGGTAAACACTTTGTTCTACTTCGATGAAAGTCCTGCGAATCGTGATGACGATAAATTTGTAGAAATCGAAAAATCTTGGACCGATGATATTTTAAATTACTGTCGCTTAATTTATAAAGTCGACTATTTGATGACGGCACTCGCTAAGTATGCCGATTTGGAGGCGTTTAGAGAATTACAGGTAGATATTCGTTTCAACATTTTTAAACCTGTTTAATAATTTATATATTTAATTTTAGTTACAAACTATTAAGCCCGGGATCGAACACCTCACCAAAACAATCGCCCAAATCAATAAATCAACAGCAGGTGATAATATTGTACGACTTAAAGGGAAACTAACCGACAATTTGAAATCGATATCGTATCCATTGCCAAATGTTTTAATCAACCTATTAGAAAATAATACAATCGCAGGATATAATATTGAACTATACTCATCGTACATTGAGAAACCATATGCTGAGAATAGATTGGTGTCAAAAACGATTCTAGGCCATTTCCTTAAGAATACCGATAATTTCGATCAAATTGTTAGGTCGTTTAACAAATTTGGTGAAGGTCGCAATAATCTAATCAATAATTTGTACCTAAACGACTTATTGATTAGGAACTATTTTGACACGAAATTCGATGTAATACTCGGCAACGCGACGAATATCTATAATGTGATAATCCAGATGAGCAAAACAGTGTTAGCATATAATATGTAAGTAGATTGAGGCTACCTCAAGCCTAAATTTATATTCAAACGTTTTTTTTTTTTTTTTTTTTTTTTTTTTGTGGTTTCAGAAATGTGTCCACGGAATCGCTCGAAGATGTTTTGTTCCTTAGTGAAATAATAAATTTTGTGATAAACTCGTTAACCTATTATCCAGCTAAATTACTGCTAAAACATTTCGATTTCATTCGCATATCGCTTAGCTCATGGATATTATCGGCATCGCAATCTGCTGGTGCCTTCAACGATCCCAAAGTAAATATATTCTTTGCCAGCGTGTTCAAACTGTACAAAAATTTTATGAAATTTATGTCCGACGTGAAATCAAATAAATTAACGGACATGGAAGAGGTTATTGAGGAATGGGATACAGTTTTCAGCAAGGATGTTAATTTGGTTCTTATGAAAATTTACTATACAATTGTGAAGGACCAGTTAATAGATGAATCGGCTACTTTTAATCGTCTTTACTATTTAATGGATATAGTCTGTGACGGAATAAACTATGTCGATCTAAGTCACGTAATTAAGTCGGGTAAAGTCAATCCGATAATAACCCTTAACGATTTCGTCGACTTTTGCATTAATAATTTAACGCACCGAATTTATTCGGTTCGAGTTACGTGCGCATCCCTTATAAAAGGTCTAACATTATATTTAATATCCCGGGACTTGGAAAAATTGAACAAACAGTACGAACAAAATGAGGAACATAATAAGGATAACGATTCGTCTCAAGATTGGAATTTATTGAATTCATTTGCGAAACAATTAAATGCTAGCCATGCAGTAATCGTAAATTATATCGAAGGTTACACAATAAAAGTGAATGATTTGGATAATTTGAAACCGATCGACGATAGTGTGGCTATCTCGTATTTTTTACTATGGGACTGCATAGTTAATATAGTGGCGGAATCAACATCCGAGATGCGGTCGATTTATGCGCGCTGGATCAAATCGAATAAATACGAGATTATATTGCTAATGTTTTTGTTTCGAACAATGCCGATTGAGTTGCTTAAAAATCCTGATTCCAAAATGGTTTTTGGCCAAACAATGTTTGCCCCACTCGAATGGGCACACATCAAACGTGGAGGCATTACCAAAGAACGTTTATCATGTTTTATGTATTCGCAAATATTACATTATTTGCCGGCACTCGCTCGTAAATGGTGGCACGATTTAACACCGCAACAAGCTTCGATCGTAGAAAAGGTTACAATAAATTTCATTTCAAAACCACTGTGCCAAGACGAGTTACGATGTGTGTTGGACAAACGAACCAGAGACGATAATATGCAAATTAAGGTGACGAGTTCGAGTACCAGCGAGCTAGTGGCTTCATATTCAATCGATGAAACAAAAATGGAATTAATGATTAAGCTACCGGTTAATCATCCGCTCGGCCAAATTACAATACAATGTAATCGACAGGTGGGTGGATTGTTGCAAAGCCGAGACGTCGTTAAGCAACTAACAATTTTCCTAACATATCAAAATGGTTCTATATGGGATGTACTTTCTATATGGAAACGTAATTTGGACCGTAAATTCGAAGGAGTTGAAGAATGTTATGTTTGTTACAGTGTTATTCACCAGGATACATGTCAATTACCTAAGTTATCGTGCAAGACATGCAAAAAGAAATATCACGGACCGTGTTTGGTTAGTATCTCGATATAAATATAATTAACGTCGTATTTCTAAACAAATTATCTATATTTCTAGTACAAATGGTTCAACACAAGCAACAAATCGACATGCCCAATTTGTCGTAATATATTTTAACGGAAATCGTCACAAAATCAACTTTTGAACTTATACCTGATTATTATTTTGATTATTATTAAATAAATTAACTTAAATCTTTATTTTTGGAAATAAATTTAAGAAAATTAGTAATAAATTATTTTATCTGATTGATCGTGCACAAGTTCTGAGTATAGAACATGAAGGATTACCCTATCAATTCATTGACGTCATAACATAATGCAATGCTATACAAATCGATTCAAGTGCTATTACTTTTAGTTTAGGCACGTTCCTAATTCTCACGCAGGCTTAGTAAGTAATCCAGTATCCACCCATGGTGGCGTTTAAGAGTTAAAAACTGACAAAGGAGAGTCTACTTAAAATAAAACTATTATACATTTTTCACAATATTATTATATTACTATTAGCTATTTACAAAATTTAACATATTATTTATTCATTCAATGCAACTTTAGCCAGTAAAAATGGGGCTGAAATGTAAAAAAATAGAATTGTATAAAATTGAGAAACATAACCTCACTTAATTTTATATGAATGTACTTATTCTGATAGCCGCACATAATACTAAAAATGTGAAAACATTATTTTTTACATTTTCCCGAACCTTTCGCTTTTCTTCATTGGGATCAATTTGTGGCATTCCTTGGATTCGAATCATGTTTAATTTAATTTATAATTATATTATCAAAACACCGTCAAATTTATCAATAAGTTGACTTGACAACTAAAAATGTGGAAGTTCTATTGTTTATTCTTTTCTTTGGGTTGGTAGTAATAATTTGGTTGAGAAATTCTGTTGAGGTGAATTAAATTGATTGGATAGGCTGTGTGCCGCCTAGTGCGTGTTCGAGCGGGGATATAGTATTAAGCGTCAAATAACCAAGTTGATTATAACCGGTTTAAATTTACGCTGAATATATTATATTCGCCTTCACTTTTAGAAGTTTTCCATTCATATTTCATAAATTGGAAGAAAATAGACGACATAAAGAACTTAACTACTGAGATGTGTCACGCTTTCGATTGACCACGCTGTCTTAAAATTCAAAGTAAATCAGTCGTTCAAAAAAAAGGCAAACATTGACGCATTGCATATAGCGATCAAACTACTGATTGTTTCTGAAATTAGTTCTGTCGAACATGTAAGTATATGTGGTGTGTTAATAAGGTGGCTGGGCAGCCAGACTAAATTTCCAACCACGTCCCCTGAAGTATCTAAAGTACAGCTGCTAAATATTAAATTACAAATGTTCAATGGAGAATATGAATTGTTAACATCTTCACAGAACACATCCAAAACAACTGACTATAAAGATTTAAAAAAAGCTCTTGTTAACATTTCGGAAATAAGGCAACTAATCTCTAGTGATCGACCAACTCACTCAGCAATTTCCTTTAACGTCGTGCGTTATAAATACTATGACATTAGCCTATCTTAAAATCATACGATTAGTGAAGCCATGTTACAAGCAATCTCCACCATGGTAAGGAACCATAGTAACAACCAAAACATTAAAATGATTGAGACTGTTCGAGGAAACTGACGACATCCCAATGGAAATATGCTACACGGGAGAATAAAATATGAGTTCTACCCCGTAAAAAAGCCACAGCCAATGTTTTACTGTTCATTCAAAACAATAACGGGAGTGGCATTAATTGATATTATGATTAAAGGCCTAAAAGTACTGGAAGATCTTGCCAATATACTACTGAGCTGGAGAAAACCCAAAAATAAAGTACACATCCTAAAGCCTCCAACATCATTTGAATTTCTTCAAACCAGAAAAAATTACCTACGTGGGACCATGGGAAATCTCACGAAAATTCGGATGATTTCCATTTTCACGAGAAATAATACTGAGAGAACTGTTCAACAACAACTAACTAATTCTAAGCCACTTACATGGATTAAGAAAAAAATCTACCAGAGCGTTTTCTAAACTTGCATGTGGAGCTAAAGGGACCGCGCGCATTCTTAAAACTAATCAAGAAGATCTCCGCACAAAATTAGGTTCACAGTCACGTCGTACTCTTTACGATTTATCAACTTAATAAATTAGTATCCTTAATCCCAATTAATGATTAGCAACTCTTGATTCACAACATCGGAAATAATTTCCGAACTCCCGAGCTCAAACCAATCAAAACACAGCATTTGATAAAGACTCCGCCATTTATTTCCATACACGAGTTGAAAAAAAATTTAACTTTATACAAAATGAGCACGGGAGTTCGATAATTTTTCCGATGTTATGAACCAAGCTTTAGTCTTTGAACACATGGTCTCGATACTCTTGCATGGCTATTTAAATGAGTTTAGGTTTCTTTGTGACTGCACGTTATAAGTACCAATCGTACACCGCGTGTCCGTTAACATCTGTGGGGGTTCGAGTAAATATATTAACTGTATTTATTTTACTTTTGTTGATATTTTTAACATGTAGTTTTTTTTAAGATTCCGGTTGCAAAACATTTTGTCGTTAAAATTTCAACGGGCAAAATACTTGCATGAAATATAAAATTATAGTTTAAAGAATATAGGATGCAACCAAAAGTGAATAAATAAAATTATACGGTACTTTTATAAATCTAATATACTATTTCTTTATGTATAGGCAAAACCAATGATTAATAACATTAAATGGTTCTTAATTCAATGATTAATAACATTAAATTTGATTTATATCAATTTAATAAATAAATTTACATATATTTATTTTTTTATATTTAAAAAATCTTTCAAAAATTTCCAAAAATAATTCATTGCAACTGAGCAGAACTACCAACATACAAACAACAAAATATCAATATCAAGTTTTAGATGACTTTTCTAAACAATGGCCGACCAATTGTTATTTTCGTAAAATCTGTTGTGTGTGAAAAATAAATAATAAAAATTGTGCAAATATTTTTACTACAAAACAATTTTTTTGGATTCTTCAATTATTATGAATAATACGTATTAGTTTTAAGTGTAACGATAAGTTTTATGGTTAATAAATAAAACGAAATAAAGTGTATATACATATTATTGTAAATATAATAAAGAAAATGTGCATTTAAATAGTGTGTGGTGTGATTTTTTTTTTGTAAATTTTTCTTTTTGTTTTCTTTTTAATTTAATTTTGGACGAAAATAACAAGTTTATGTTTTATTAATCAAAAGTTATCAAACCACAAAGTTGGACATTTTGTAAGACAAAGTGTTGTTAATAAAACGTCTTAGAAAATACGATACATAAAAAAGGGCTCATTAGTTTTATTCATTTTTTGAAGCTCTTTGAGGTTTTGATTAATCCGTCAAACTGGAGCGTCTGCCAGAATATCTTCGTGATACTGTCGATTGGTTTATGGGGTAAGTTCATGTACCTAAATATGTACTTTGACCATATATACCGAAAATCGTATTAATGTTAAGGCATTGACATTTGAATAGTTAAGTCGTTATAGACAATGATGACTTCAGAACTCTTATATAAATACCCCATTGTCATCATTTGGGGAAAAAAATGAAAATTCGATAAAAGAAAATTAGTTTTCATAAATTTATTGATTTCTTTCTTCTTTTTGTTGTGTTAATATTTTTTTGTTATTTATTAGGTTAAACCAAAATATAAAATAAAATTTTCATCATATTATTCACTAAACTTTAGCTATAGTATCTTGACACTCGCAACTATAACACTAATAGTACATACTTGTCTTTAAACGATGTGACGTAGGTCTTTGGTTATTTGATATTTGTTTCTCAATACTAAATCATGGGGCACTACAGATATTATTAAGTCCATTATCGGATTCTGCCCTTGTTTGTTATAATTGTTTTGAATTGTGTATTTACTATGGCTTGAAACTCAGTTCATATATCTATGAATCATAAAATCATTTAATGATTATGGGAGATGTAGATATGGGAATTGGTTGTTATTTGATTAATAACAATAATAATTTTAACTGTTGCTAGACAGTACAAATTCAGTAATTAGGCTCTCTAATCTCTATATGACATTATCGCAGACATCTTCCATTACTACAAAATGGTAACTCTTCTCTTAGACATCGTTACGCCTTCCAATGAAATCTAACATACGATTAAACAGAATCGGCAAAGTAGGATGTCTTTATAATTTAGTTAAAAATACCACGATTTCAATTCCTTTTCTATTTTTAGATAACGATGTTTTTGGCATTCTACAATTGCCCAAGTAAAGTACCAAGTAAACAGTCCGTCTCCATCGGGTTCGAATCCGAGTTTGTTCTTCGTATTGTTCTAGACAACCCAAAGACAAGTCGTTCTCTACTCGGAACATACAAGTTTTAAAAATAAACGTACAAGTTGATTCAGTAGTTCTCTGGCACCGTGGTTGGAGTGACTTTACAAGATGTTGTCCTGAGGTGTTTCACTTTTACGACAGATAAATTCTAACATAAGATTAAATAGTATCGGGGACAGAGCATCTCCTTCCGAATTCCAGAGCTAATTACAACAATTGTGACTGCATTACTGTCATTTTACATAAACGCACTTATTTGTCAAGGATTCCCAGACTTCGCAAAGCAAACCATAAGCTATTCCGATAGTAATATTTAGAAAAAAATTATCCTCAACGAAAAAACTTGATCAGTGACCAATTTAGGCGAATGTCCTTGTTAATGATAGGGCACAACGCGGTCACCTTCCATTCATCAGGCATAACTTTGCTTTGCCATACTAATCGAACAAGGTTGAAAAGATAGTTCCAGAAAGTATCCCCTCCGAATATTAAGAGTTTGAAATCGATACAGTCAACTCCAGGTTAACGGCTTTGTTGTAGTCTCTGCATAGCCAGTTTGAATTCCTCATAGGATGGGTCGTCTATGCACATCTTTGCAGTCTGTATTTGTCAACTTTCAAACTTCTATTTTTATTTTTAGCTAATGCATAAATTCATTTGCTATAAGCATTCAACATACTTATCCCGTCGTCCATCCTGATTCTGATTGTAAAGCTCTCCAATCCTATGGTATGGTCCTGACTACAGTTAAAAACATTCGTCGGTGTGTACAACCAGAGAGCAATCAGTCCTTGCCATTGGAAGCTTTGTCAAACATTCTCTTGTATAGTTGTTTATTCGATTTGTACGCTGGAGTGACAATTTTAGTTCAGTTATCAAACTGATGGGTCATCGATGGGCAGGTCTTGATGTAGCATCTAATAATTTATTTTGTTCCCGAGAATCGAAAATAAGCTGCGTAGATAGTTATCTAAAAAAGCAATGAAAGATTTTATAAATCTTGTTTGGGCACTTTCATCTTTGAACTGAGTATAAAGCTTCGCTAAGTATTACATGAGGGATTAAACTACAAAATTTAAACTCTTCTGCTTAAAAAATGTATGTAATACTTCTAAGCAACTTATCTCAAAAAGTATTAGGTTGAATAAAAATATAGCCACCACTAAACTATTCGAGATAACAGCAGAAGTACGACAAGGTGCAAAGTACTGGGATCTCTGTTATGCATGTTGTTGAATTACTACCAACTGAAAAGGTGACAAGACAACTTCAAGCTTTGTTGACGACTGCAGCAAAAGTTAACTGCATTAAGAGAATTACAACAGAATTAGCAAAAATAGTGGTGGAAGCGCCAATGAAAGTAAATCTATGAAGGTAAAAGGTTTTCTATTTTTGATACTACCAAGCAAATTCTGCGACTTTAAATTACGTGACTCTAAACATGTCGATAAAAGAAACTCATTTTACGAAGCACTCAAGCCCAGACTCCAAACCAATGAAGCAACCAATAATAATTGGAAGAAAATTAAAGAACGCCGACAATTCAAGTTGCAAATGTGCCAACAAAACACGTCAGAAGTGAAGCGTCAATACGAGGATACTGCTCGTAAAATCAAGAAAATGGCAAAAAATGATCGTAGACAAAACATTGGAAACATTCTCAAGGCAGCAAAAGAGGCTGCAGCGACCCGAAACATGCGTACGATGGGTCAATAAAAAATTCACCAATATTCTACCAATAAGGGATAAATCTGGTCAAATCTTAACAACAGATAAAGCACAATTGAAGTGATGGAAGGAATATTTTGGAGAGAATACCACCAACAAAACACAAATCTTCGAATTAACAACTGGCGCCATTAACGAAACTAGCACTACCCATCCACCAACAGAGCGATGAAGAGAAATATTCAAAGGGGACATATCCACAACTGCAAGTGCTTTAACACCAATAACAATAAAAGTATGGAATTCCGGTAAAATACTGGGAAAATGGAAAAAAGAGGGGATAATCACTCCATCATTCCCTTGCAATGATCATTCTGGACAGAATTTTACCAACAATTAACTCGTAACTTAGGAACGAGCAAGCTGGCTTTAGACCAAGACGAAGTTGTACTGGTCATATCAATACAACACGCATCATCATAGAGCAATCTAAAGAATGTAATTCACCACTGTACCTATTCTTCGTGGACTTCGAGCGTGCTTTTGACACAATACACAGGAACGTAATATGGAAAGCACTTTGTGAAATGTGCATCCCAATGAAATTAATCGATATCATACAAGATATGTACAGGGATGCAAATAATCGAGTTCAATACAAAGGCAAACAAAGTGGATCCTACAACAACCACCAAGGAGTAAGACAAGGATGCGTTTTCTTACCACTTCTATTCCTAGTAGTATTAGATAGTGTCGTGATAAAATTACCCAACGCGTCCCCAACGGCATCCGATGAGGATTAACGGAGAAACTCAATGATCTGGATTTC
Organism: Tipula confusa; assembly: GCA_963556175.1. Classification (NCBI taxonomy): domain Eukaryota; kingdom Metazoa; phylum Arthropoda; class Insecta; order Diptera; family Tipulidae; genus Tipula; species Tipula confusa. The sequence continues at coordinate 13,616,644 of OY744476.1, read as the reverse complement.
CAGATGATAAGGTCTAGTAGACGCCCTATGCTCCTAAATTAAAGATAAAATAAAGATAAAATCATAAAGACTTACCAACTGAAACTGAAATCACAGCCAAACAAGTTTGCTAGTGAACTACTAAGGCAACTAAAATACAAACGGCATCGCAAAGTAGATCTACTAAATTTAATATATTAAGAAATATTTGGCTTCAGGACGTTTTACACGAGTATGTCTATGTATCGGGGAGAATTTTACTATTACAAAGAACATAACCCTTTTACCTGCTAGTTCGTGTCAACCTATATTTCCAAATAAATCGGTCTGATTTTTGCCAGATCTGGAATTAAAGTAACCAATAATAATTCTGACTTTGTGTTTTGGATCTTATCAGATCTTTCGGAATTCTTACTTTACGAAACTGCAAGTACCTCCCGTTCATAAAAAGCCTCACTGTTCTGGCGTTAAAGAAGATACACTAAAAAATAATATATTCGTTTTGTAACCGGCCGAATATTATGAACTTGTATTTTTAAACAAAATTAGGAAAAAATGCGATATTGAAAAAATTGACCAAATAAAATTTCGTTGTGTAATCCGAGATATTGTTATTGAATCTATAAAAAGAAATATAATGATCACATGTTTTCGATTTCATTTCAAACATAATTCATTAATGTCCATTAATCAAAATATTAAATTACCAAAATTTCTGCCAATATCATAATCAAATGCTATCCCGTCATATTTTACAAATCAATCGTTTTTTTTTTAATTTCATTTTGCACACTCGTAAGTTGATTCCAAAAACCAAATTAATTTTTTCACTTTTGGTGACAATCAGATTTGGTGAATATCACATCAATGTGATATTTATTATACGCAGTCAAATTTAGGATTTAGCTTATCCAACACTTTAAAGAGACATAAATTTGAAATTTCAATAAAAATGTCGAATTGTTTATTCGTTAAAAGATACAATAGAATTTCGACCTTGGGCTTTTAGAAACCATTTCTTACTCATATAATTAATAATTAATCGAACCATTCTCGTATAAGTATAAGTATTATTATAAATAATGATGCGATTGGCAAATTGTTTTCCAATACTATACCTACTCATATATTGAATTGACCTGAACAACATAAAATTTAATGTCGTCATAATAATATTCCTTAAATTAATCGATTTTGCAACATTAAATAGATATTACTACAATACATATTATGATATGAGTATGTATGTATAGATATTTATGTATATATGTGTAGTAGTTAGCTAGAGTAGAAGTATATAGTTTTCGATTGTTTTTCATCACGAAATATATATCTAGAAAGAAGGGCGCGGGCGTTTTATCGAAAATCGTTTTTCTACGTATTTATTCTGTAATTAAACAGCACAAGACATTAACCAGCTAAGGCAATTGGATATTTGCAATGACGTATCTAAAATTTGATTTTATATTTGGATGTCTATAATCAAATAGAAAATTCGATAAATTCATTCATGTAATATTCATCATAAAAAATTATTACATTTCGTACATGATATACTCTAATAGCAACACCTCACCTAAAACCAATAACTTGAGAGGGTACAGGATTTTAGGTATATAATTCATAATTTATCTGAAATGATTACATACAATAAGAATTACTAAAAATTTTCTTTTTCTACTAGTATCTGATCAAAAGATATGGGTATCGGTAGAACTATAAATATTGAGTTTACGATGCGAGTAAGTATCATAGATGGTAAATAGAATACCCATATTCACTGACATGGCTGCTTTTGTGGTATATTTGGATGATTTTCAGGCCATTGCTTTTTACAGCTATTACTGATACAGAACTTTGTATTGGCATTGGAACCAAAATCATTCACTCAACAAAAAAGCATTTTCAGTAATACCTCTGTCCATGTGAGGCCAGGAATTTTTATCAAATTTTTGTTTTTGAATGTGTCATTTCTTTCAGGGTTCCTCTTTCACACCCATAAATAACAACGCAGTTATCATTTGTTCACTCAAAATCAGTGAACTAATGCAATAGATACAAAAAAAAAAGTAATTTATACCTCAGGTGGTAAATCAGCAGAGCCAATTCTCCAGAGGAAATCCAGAGGATTCTGGGGTGGGTCAACTATTGCTTGATGATAATCCATTTTCAAAAAGCTCTAAGCTTACAAGATCAACATCATCAAACAATTTTTTAAACAAGTTAACGAAAATGATGAACTAAGAAGAAAACAAGCTAAATTGAAAAAGTAACGTCACGCCAAGCAACGAAGTGCTGCTGATTCAAATGTAAAAAGAAAATTTAAAAGGGGATTTACAAGCTAAGGAATCTGAGGAGCCCTCTCATGTATAGAAAATTAATACATCTGGATCTTGTTGATACATCTGAACTTAATCAAAGGAGGATATAATAGAAGACCTAATAGGCAAAGGATTCAAAATTGAAGAGCCAGTAAATATGCTTCTTTTTATCTTGTTGGCAGTAAACAATTTCAAGCCTTTCAAGTCTGCAGGCCTGGATGGCATTATTCCTGCCGATATTCAGAAAACCACTGTTTTAACTGTTCCCTGGCTTGAGGTGATTTTCAAAAGTAGCCTCAAACTATGTCAAATTCAAAAGAAATGGACTGAAGTATACCAAAGGCGAGAAAACGCTCTTATTGCAATCCCAAAGACCTTAGGCCTATTAGCTTATCTTCTTATTTCTTGAAAATTCTAGAAAGACAGATAGAGTTTTACCTCAAAGGCTAAATCGAGCCTGCAAAGCTGTCAACGTCTCAGCATGCATATAGTAAAGGGCAATCGGTGAAAACTGCTCTCCATTCCCTCTTATGCCCTATAGAGAAGTCCCTCGAATATAAGGCATTCTCTTTGGTGAACTTTTGTGATATTGAAAGTGCCTTTAATAATGTCAAACCAGAGCGGATCACGCAAGCACTTTCAAATTTGGGGGTGGATGTGATACTTAGAAGTTGGATTGATGAAATGCTCAAAGGCAGAATCTACGTGAATCTAGGTGTATCATAACGGCGAATCTAGGTGTATCATTCATCCGTAGATTTGTAAGTAGGGATACATCGCAAGGTGGTGTATTATCCCCCTTTGGAATTTGGTCATAAATAGTGGTGGCTTTATAGTGGTGGCTTATGCAGATGATTTTGCTATTGGCGCTTTCAGTAAATATCCTTGTATCCTCTTTATGCAGAATGCTCTTGGCATTCTAACTCAATGGACCAATAGTTGTGGTCTTAGTGTTAACCTACTGAAGACTGAGTTGGTTCTTTTTTCCATCAAGTACAACTTCCTCGTTTTGACCCTCCAACTCTCAATGGAGTTGTTTTGAATAAAGTGAAATTCTTGGGTCTCATTTTGGATAGTAAACTAAGCTGGAAGCCTAATATTCTGGAAAGAGTAAAAAAGGCTACAATAGCACTCTACTCCTGTAAAAATGCCATTGGAAAAATATGGGGGCTTAACCCCCATTGTGTATTGGCTTTATACCTATGTAGTACATACAGTGGCGAACCAAAAGTTGTTGATGAAAGTGCAAAGAACTGCTACCTTGTGTATTAGTGGTACACTTAGAAGCACTCCTACTCAAGCACTGGAGATTTTCTTTCATCTCATCCCTCTGGATATATCCTGGCTAAGCAAGTGGCTGCTAGTACATCCATAAGGCTTAAATCAATTTATATTTGGTCCTGTAACATTATAGGACACTTATCTATTCTAACGAACAAAGAAATTCCCAAATCTATCGACTACACCATCTCTACATCATACCTCGAAATTAAATTTATAACTAATATTCCTTCCAGAGAGGACTGGGTGAATGGAACAGTTTTAAAGTCGGGCTTTATTAACTTTTTTATAGATGGCTAAAAAATTGATGAAAAGGTCCGCGGAGGCGTTTTCTGCGATGGACTAAATTTAAATCTCTTTCTGCCTCGCTGATCATTGCAGTATTTTTCAGATATTGGCATTTTTACGGACCCCTTTGCAAATTTCCGAATATGAAGAAAAAGTCAATAGCGCACAAAATAGTGGTCCGATTGTGGTGACTGATACCTTTTTGAAAAGCCCTCGACATCAGGATAAATACTGCATTAAAATATTCATACATTTTCACAAATGATTTGACGCATAAAAATCCGGACCCCTTTGCAAATTTCCGAATATGAAGAAAAAGTCAATAACGCACGAAATAGTGGTCCGATTGTGGTGACTGATACCTTTTTGAAAAGCCCTCGACATCAGGATAACTACTGCATTAAAATATTCGTACACTTTCACAAATGATTTGAAGCATAAAAAATCTGGACCCTTTTGTGGTACCCGTTTGCAAATTTCCGAATGTGAAGAAAAAGTCAATAGCGCACGAAATAGTGGTCCGATTGTGGTGACTGATACCTTTTTGAAAAGCCCTCGACATCAGGATAAATACTGCATTAAAATATTCATACATTTTCACAAATGATTTGACGCATAAAAATCCGGACCCCTTTGCAAATTTCCGAATATGAAGAAAAAGTCAATAACGCACGAAATAGTGGTCCGATTGTAGTGACTGATACCTTTTTGAAAAGCCCTCGACATCAGGATAACTACTGCATTAAAATATTCGTACATTTTCACAAATGATTTGAAGCATAAAAAATCTGGACCCTTTTGTGGTACCCGTTTGCAAATTTCCGAATGTGAAGAAAAAGTCAATAGCGCACGAAATAGTGGTCCGATTGTGGTGACTGATACCTTTTTGAAAAGCCCTCGACATAAGTAAAATATTCATACATTTTCACAAATGATTTGACGCATGAAAAATCCGGACAGTGGTACCTCTTTGCAAATTTACAAGAAAAATAATTAGAGCACTACCCGAAAAAGTGTTACGAAAGCTAATTAAAATAATTAATGCAGCGTGCATTTACTATGTTCCACAATAATGAAAAGTGGCAGAAGTGTTAATGATACCAAAACCAAGCAAACCACCTAACGAAAAAAAAATCATTTAGGTCGATGTTTTTGCTTCCAACTACTTCTAAATTATTCGTAAACTTTCTGCTTAAGAGACTCAAATTAATCATAAAATAAAGGAAGGAATAAAGTCCCCACAATTTCGGTTTCACAAAAAACCTTCGACTATAGAACAGGTCCACGGAATCCCAGACATAATTTTTTTATGCGCTGGAAAACAAAAATTTATGTTCAATTACCTTCTTGGATGTAGCACAAGCCTTTGATAAGGTATGTATGGCACAGGGTACTAGAATATAAACTGCTATATAACTCATTCAGACCTACTAGGCCTATCGCCATTCTGAACCAGGATGGATTAATTCTGAGCTCTTGATATTTAGAAGGGACACTTTGTGGAACAATGTTTTTGAGCTTATTCGATTGGTATGGCAAAGCAAAGTTATACCTGATAAATATAAAGAGGCCGCGTCGTGCGAAAACTAAGTATAGCTCTCCTTTGCACAGCATACAAATTACTGTCTTACATAATATTGGAGAGAATTACTCCTCTGGCGAACGAAATTGTAGGTGACTACCAAGAAATTTCACCCGAATCTGTCAGTTACTGGTCAAGTTTTTTCGTTGAGGATGATTCTTTCTAAATATTACAAGACATTTCGTGACGTACATCAAGTGTTCTTGGATTTTCAACAAGTCTATGACTCAATCCAACGAAATGACTTATGGTTTGCTTTGCGATGTCTGAAAATGTCTGACAAATATGTGCATTTGTGTAAAATGACAGTAAGTCACAACGTGGTGTCAAAGTTGAGAACAAAATTGAGAATTAGCGCTGGTGTACAGCAATTAGATGCTCTGTCCCCGATACTCTGTGATCACATGTTAGAATTTATCTTTCGTAAAAGTAAAACACCTCAGGACAACATATTGTACCGTCAGTCTGGCAGCTTTTGGCATATGCAGATGATATTTGTGAAATTGGATTGATTGGCAACGGTGTCAAAGAACTCTTTGTTCGATTATCAGCTTCCGTTGGTCTTAAAATCGGTGAGTCTAAAAAAAAATATATGATCACTGGTTTTAGAGACCAAGACGCAATAAATTTTAGTAGTAGTAACCACACATTTGAAGGAGAGACAAATTTCCTTCGAGTCTCTTGCCACTCATTATAACTATGTGGGAGGGGATATTAAAACGTGTCTTGTCGCTGATAACCGTGCTTTGTATGCGTTACGTCCACTTTGAAATTCAAAATATCTTGGAACTGCCGACAAGATGAAGTTGTTCAAAGTGTTGATCAGACCCGTTGTCATGTATGGGTATGATACTTGGACCCTGACGGATAAGTAAGAGAAATGGTTAATGAGATTCGGCAGAAGAATCATGCGCTTAATATATGCCCCAAACGCGATGATGACGACACTTGCCGAGTTTTATTTAACCACGAGATCGGGAATTTAAAGAAAATTCCTGATCTCGTTCATGAAATAAAATGACAGCGAGAACTCTGGCTCGGTAACGTTCTGTAAGCCGTATTTAAGAGGATGATGTAGCTATCTCTGTTAGGAGAGTCGCTATTTAGCAGCCACGACTTGTGTTCTTCGGGTTATCTAGAACAATACGAAGAACAAGCTTGGGATTAAATTCGATGAAGCCAGACTGTTGATGTGGTATGCGCCCGCAATGGCCTGTAAAAACCGTTTATTATTATTTATATCTGATCAGTGCTGTTTATTTTACTCTTGAAGAAATATTCTCTATCTTTGAACTAATTGATGCTATTTTCTTTATAAACTAACTTCTATATAACATATTTCGTTGCTATAGGTTTCTATATTTTGAGTTATGCTTGGTGTAATTTTTACAATATTGTTGTCTTAGTACTATCTTTTTCTGCTAATAAATTCAACTTAATTTTTTATAAATTAACAGTTTTCATTCTAAGAATTTTTAATTTTCTTATTTTAATGGCGGTAGTTAGTTTATTAATTTAAATAATTAATTAAAATTAAATATTAACTGAATCTGAAAGAAAATTTTTATTTACCTTCGGGACTAAACAAAATAAAATAAATTTACCGAATAGAAAATAGGAAATTATTTATAAAAATTAAAATTTCGTCATTCCCGTATTTTTCGGTCATGGTCATGGATTCTCAACTAAACATAGTTCAGAATTTTTTATTATATAATCCGTAATATCAAGTTTTTATTTAAAAAAAATTCTTGTGTAGTCTAAAATTCTAGACATTCCCGATCAATCATGCATAGAAAATTATATATCCGTCATTCCTTCCTATAATATAATGGTAATAATAGTTATATAGTAACTAATCCATAATGACTATCTCAATTTTGTCTTTTTTTGCAAATTCATCAATCATCCTATTTGGAACGTAGCCTAGCTTGTTTGTTATATTTTTGTTTACTCTATATAAACATTATAGTATATAGTTTAAAAGTTTTGTATATAAATGAAAATTATTATTTATCTTATTCTTCGTCATCTCCAAATGGAAATTGTACAGAAACATAGTTTTATAGATTTTCTAATTTAAACGAAAGTCCATTGACTGACGCCGCTAATTATGTTTATTTTTATATTTATACCCATGCGGATAATTTTGCCATTTGATAAGTTTTTCGCGTTAACCATTTTTTGCTAAATTATCTAGAAAGGTTATTTGCCTACCACAGCCAATGAGGAAAACTAACCGAACAAAATATTATTTCATAGATTTTTATTTAATCTTTAGCTACAGAATTATAAATCTAGCGTACAATTCTTTATTAACCAGAACGGACGGCAAATTAAAAGGCATTAATTGATGTTCAACAACCTCTTCTAATTAGGTTTTATTGGCTAATCGATGTTGTTCTATTATATTTTTGTTCATAAATTCTTTATGGTATTGAAATCTAGGCTTTATGAAGGTGTGTCCCAAACATTTGAGCATTTGTTTTAACACAAGCAATAATCACTTCTCCGGAACCTGTGGTTGGGGAACACTCTCATGCTCCGTTAAAGACATAAACGAGCATGCTACCCTTAGAATTGCACTACATGATCTTTGGCTTATTGTAGGAGGTGACTAAACAAAGGTTGGATCACTGGGCTGATCGTAAAAACATTAATAAATTTCAACAAATGGAAATATACCGCCAAAACTTAAACGGATTCTCGAATGATGACCACCATTCACAGCTTTTCGTCTACTTGGCGATTCTTCTAGCAAGAACCGCTTTGTTCTTCCGTGGGATTATAAAAGGTATTCGCGCTTCTTTATAAGCAATATTCTGTTGCTCGACCGTAAAACGACACTTCTCATCAAACCAATCATTTTTGGGTTTAATTTGTACCATACCTTGAGTCGTCTGGGCAGCATTGACTACCGAAATTGTCAATACCTCCCATATCGTTTTTCCTGTAATCCTTGACTTGTACGAAAACTGCAGGACGCCTTACGAGGATATGTCTATGTTTCCAAGTGGATATATTTCTAAGGAAAGAATGTAATCACAGTGAGGTCGTGCGCGATCGCAACGAACATCATTCTTTTCCCATTATCGGTCACTAGATCGTGTCGAGAATACAGACCTATGTTTTCACATGAGCCAGTCTGATTTTTTTCAGCTCTAGCATTAAAGTCATCAATCACTATTCTGACGTCGTGCTCCAGTATGGATCCCAGTATGGCTCCAGTATGGAGTCTTTATCTTTGTGGTGCATTAACACAAATAATTAGCAGGTTGGCTAGTCACATGCGTAAACTTAGTAAACGTAGCTTACACATACGATTATCAACTGCTTTCAAATCCAAAAGAGCCTTTTTCACCTAGGGCCCAAGGATAAAATCAACATCAAGATTGCCACTGCATCATTTCCACTGTAAAGCAAGCTGATTTCTGCAAAAGGTAAAGAATTATTTGCAGCGGCTCAATAAATAAAATGCGATTTTACTCAGGTACTATGCCTACATATTGGCCAACTGATACAAATAAAATACCAGATCTAATAGACCAAAAGGCTATCGGATAGTTACTGATCATAAACCAGTTATTATGATGATTAGTTAAACGGTAACAGAAAATATAAATTTTTTGACACTGCGGTCGAGGGTTCGATCCCCGCCGCTGAAATCGTTCGTTGAGCTGACCAACCTCCTAATGAGGACCGACACTTTCTAGTGAAAGGTCGGGTGATAAAGTAGTGTCTTAGGACCAATACTCTACTTGCTCTACACAAAAGACTTGTACCTCTCATGAATGATGCTCCTATCGCAACATTTGCTGACGACACTGCGATGCTGGCTGTTGGTGACAACATCGGGGAATCAACAGCTAAATTACAAAAAGCCTGTAATAAAATAAGGACACAAATGTGGCGTATCGGGCTTAATGAAACCGAATCCACATGTAAACTTGACAAGTTTTAATAATTTGTTAATAATCAGCAGATTCCTACGCAAATATAGCTAAGTACTTTACATTGACATGACATTAGATACCAGGATCAGATAGAAAGAACACGTTATAAAGAAAAAAAATTTAACTACTTCCGAAAGAAGACTTACGGAATACAGTTGTGGAGCTGTACGAAGAATACTAACATACAAATGATACAAACGTTTCAAAACAAAGTGATACATTGTATAGGTAATGCTCCTTATGTACATAAGGAATGATGACCTGCATAGGGATTTTAAGATAGAGCCGGTTGATAAAAAAAAATTATGAAACACGCCGTGATGCATGGAAAGCATATTACTTAACATATAAATACGGAAGTGTGCAGTATGCTGGACACCACAGACGCAGGGGTGCGTTTGAAGAGAAGGAATAAATTCAATTGTAATATACAATAAAGAATTAATGGCAGTAATATTACGTAGAACAACTTTTTTACTTTTGTGTTATTGTTTCTAGAATTAGAAAGACTAAACACCAATCAAAAACGCAATAAAAACCTGGCTTGCCAACGACGTTTACAATGCCGAACAAAAATTTCAAAAAGACTCGACAAACACAAAGCGATCTATGCAATTGGTCAGTTATGGCGGTAGTACTCCAAAAAGTTTTTGTTACTATCAACTGAACACCATGACAAAGAATTTTTACCTACAAATTAAATGTTTACAAGTGTTTAGGAATTCGTTAGTTGAGTTAAAACTTTTTTGATTTCATTATAATTTAACATCATGATTGTCGGCGTAATATTCTCATTCCTAATAACACTACCAACTTCTAAGTCTGTTAGAATCACCTGATGACCAGAAAATGGAATACCTTCTATCTAAAACAATTTTTTAACTATACGACACTGCCGCGACTACGGACCTAGGAGTGCTCACAGGTCATCCCTAACGAAAACAACTTATTTTAGTGAAATCTGTTCCTGGTGTCTTCTAAACTAACTACCGCAGCTCAAACCAATGCGCCAATTGCTCGCCACAGTTAACATATCGTTAAAAGTTCTAAACATAAGTTTTACCCTCTATGCCGTATTTCTTTCGTAATATTTAATGGCGTATACAGATAAAACTCTAAAGTCTAATGTTACTTTATTGAATCCACATGTCGTTCGACCGTAAAAATTGCGATATATTAAAAAAAGCAGAGAAAACTAAATAGTTTTATAGGCCAAAAATTTTAAGTTTGTTTTTTATTTTTTATTTCTGGTTTTAAGAGAAATTGAAATGATATGTATTTTACTCTCATTTTTATTAGTAACAACAATGTTTAATAATAAACAGACATATAATAATAATAGTATACATAGATGTGTATAATTTATAGTTTCATCTATCATAAATAAAAACTACTTAGATATCTTGTTATATAGGAAAAACACTATGAACGATATAAGATTACTATTGAAAATCACAACAATCTTATTGTGTAATAAACCGTGTAAAAAAATTAAAAAGAGAAAGTCAAAATTTAATATTATTATTCATACAATTACGTATGCATATATGTATACACCAACACTAATGCGTAGCAATATTCTACTTCGAAATAATATCTATGTATAGATACGAAGTTTTCCATACACAAAGTTTGCGTTGTATACGTCATATACGTATTACAAAAAAAAAAAAAATTACTGAATCCGCAATGCACAAATATATGACAAATACTTCTATATTCGTCTCTTTCGTTTTTTTTTGTTTAAATGTATAAGTGGTACACTAATACACTGTTACCAAAAAATTATTATATATGATTTAATTTGTGCAAAAATCTTTTCATCCCTTTAGAGCACAAAATAAAATTATGGTCAACAAAAACCAAATATTGGGTGGTCTGAATGTACTGCGATGGAGGTTTAATAATATTAACCCACCAACCAACAAACCACACACGATATTTATTTTATTGAGATATAAGTTATGAAATTAATGCAAATTTATACTGCTGCTATGTTGTGTGGAACTTCTTTGAAAATTTATGTTACACTTTAGCACATATTCAAATTGTATATCTTTAGAATTTTTATTCGCTGTAAGTTCGTTTTTATTTTTGTTCTTGTATTTTTCTTATGTGCTGGTTGGTTTGGTGGTGTGCTATACAAATACAGTTAAAATCGATATGGTTGTATGATAATCAGGGGTTGGAGCTTTTTTTCTATTTTATTTTTTTGTTAAAGTGATATTAAGATTATGTGGGAATGAATTGTTATGAATGAGTGGATCTCTTTTGTTTTACGAAGAGAATAAGTTTGAAAAAAGGTGATAGAGATGCGAACCGTAATATAAAAAAAATTGTGTTAATTTTGTTTTTTAGATGGGACTATGTAATTTTAAAATGGTAATTGTGGTAACATTTATTTGACTTACGCCAGAACGACACTTGCAAATTCTGCAAATTTATATCGAAAGTTGAAGTTCAGATTTATAAAATTTTATTTAGCGATTAGGCATTTTTAATTAAATTTTTGGAGTATTCTCTATGGTGGAGTTATTGGTTTATTTTTCATCAAAAATAATGCCGGCCAGAACGCTATAGTAAATGAAGACCTTGATAGAGCTATGTTTATTGACTTTTTCGTTTCCCAATTGAATAGCCTTTCTATTCCATTTCGATCATGACCAGAAGGCTTGTTGTGCCGGATGCGATTATTACTGTTATGTAATAATAATAATTTGTTTTGCGACACTGTGTCCGTAGCCGCCAAAGTAATTTCTTTTATTGTTGTTGGCTTAAAAGAAGCAAACTTGTAAAATTTTCATTATCCAAATACATATATTTCACGTTTGTCCTAAAAATATATCTTGCCGGAGTCGATATGTTAACAAGAATTGATACGTTAACAGAAAGTTTTGTGTGATTTATGATAATGATTTTTTAAGTAAATAGAACACTTTTTTACAAACCAACTTTTGAACTAATACGTATTTTCACAATAATTGAAGAGGTGATATTATTATTTCTTGGAATTATTACATTTTTAGCAAAAATTTTAATAGGAATAAGCGCACAGCTGAATAAATTTGTTATTATCCCGATCGATACAGTTTAATCGAGTATAATGACAGTTAAAAGTTAATATATTAATTTATAATTTTATTTTTTATTTTCAGGTAAGCTACAAGCAATTTTGTGAAGGTTTAATAGATAAATCGGATGTAAGGTATACCAGATTATGGTGAGATAGTATATTTTATGTCATTGTTTATTTGAAAGTACTTTTCTTGTACAGAAGGTTGAAGGTCTTAAAACTTTTTATCGCATTTCTAGATTAAGTATTTAAATATTAGTAAAGATGAGATTTCTGTAAAAATGTTCGAATTTTCGAATTTTGAAAATGTTTGTAAGGGTAAGTGTATTTTTGCTTCATGAAACGTCCAAAAATATGTTTAGCTCAATTTTTCAAGCAGTGAATCTGAGTTTAGAAAATTGTGAACGCGGATTAAACAATAATCCTCAGATTTGTCGACGACTTATGCAACTTTTTTCTACCGCAATTGTATCCATAAATCAACAAATTTTATTGTTTTGTTTGAGAGATTTATGTCGTTTTCTTTGGTAAAATTAAATCAAAACAAAATTGTGGCCATTAAAGGCGAAAGCTCGTATGCAGATGCATATTATAAAAATCAACCGCACACCAATTAATCAAATCAACACATCTAAACTATGAAAAGCGCTTCTCCAATCAAATCACGCTTCATGTAAAAACAAACTTAAAATATTTTTTTCTCTGTTTTTACTTTGGTTTTATTCTGTTACGAAACATTGTTATTTTCAAACGTGTGATTTGATTGGTGAAACTCGTCACATGGTTGAGATGTGTTAATTTGATTGGTTGGTAAATGGATGATTTTTATAATTTTTATCCGCATATGTGCTTTCGTTTTAAAAGAACATAAAACCATCAATTTAATAGGTTTTGTCAATGTGTTGGTAAAGCATAAAGAAGATGGATATATAATTTAGAAATAATATGTATGAAAGTAAATTTGTGTGTAGAAAGGGCCAATAAATAGGCATGAATTATTCAAAGATTGGTTCTATAACTCTTTTATTCGGAATGTTGAAGTCTATATGACCAGAACTAGTGTTTCGTTTAAAGTTTTACTACTGTTGGATAGTGCATTTAATCAATCTCAGTCATCCAAATGTTAAAGTGGACTTTTTACCAACCAACAGTCTTAAAAATGTAGCTTAACCAATTCTGGACCAATATAAAGCAGAAAGTAAACCTAGGTCATGAATGATGACCTAGAATTAGTAGAGAAAATAGAAATAGCAGAAAAAAATTTAGATAAGTTAGTTACGAGGTCATTAACAGTTGATAAAAATTCTGAGGTTTCTTCCAAGTAAGATGAAAAAGTAGTTGGGCGATTAATTTGTAGAAAACGACTCTATACAGGGTAGTCGGCACTGAATATAATATGAGAAAGAAAGTGATAAGGGATACAATTTAAAAAAAAAAATTGTACCATGATTTTTCAAAATTTGTTACTCCGTTATAAACCGTGAAACATTTCACTATTTTACCAATATTCAAACAAATGAAAATCATATTAGACCGTTTTCGTTTTTAATCTTTTAAAAAATATTTGTTTTATTAACTAAAATTGTTTGCATACTTATTTTGACCGTTAGAATTAAGGCGATTAAAGTGACAAAAATGTCACAAAATAAGTTTACAGTTGGTTTACACCCCTTTTTGTACCCTGTATTATATTAATATTATCTGGCTTATTTGCATAAATCTTTTAAGATAACCCTATAAAAAAAGTAGGGAGCAGTTAAATCGAGTTACCTTGGAGTCCAATCCATATAATTAGATTTCGAAAGGTTTTCACTATTAAAACGCGTTGTTTAATCGAATATTTGTAAATGATTAACCTGCCATGTGTGTACGTAACGATTACCTAGTATGAACTGTCAATATTATTATTCGCCTAAATTTCGGCAAAAAAATTGTAATCCTTTCGGAAGCACTTCTGATATTTATTGTTGTGCAAATTTAATGCTTTAGAGCGCAGCGGATAGTTTTGGCTATAAAACAAGAAGATTGTAGCTTCGTGTTTTATGCCGATTTTGAGATATTGCAAATTTTTTCAATAAAAGGACCGTTTCAAAATGTTTATAAATAATCATCAAAATTATACGATTTGCGGTAAAAATACTTAAACATCCTTAATTTCTTGTAACGGCGTAACCTTAAATTTGGTGGTTTTGTAACGGCGTAATTGTAACGAATTTTAAAAATCCGAGATATATTTTTTGCTTAAAATTATGTCCTCTATTAATCCCTGTAATATATTATAGTTAATGGCGAACGTTCTCAATAATTGAAAGAGTTAAACTGTTTAAAACTAACATTTTCTACCGCATTCAGATACGTATCTCGTGCGTTTGTTACATGTAAATCAAAATTTAAATCAATTTTTTATAATGATGTGAACCAACTTTTTGGTGCCAAAGAAAACAACATTAATTTTCAGTTTGTAAATTCATTGTCACTAGGGTTTTCATTTTAGCAAAAAGAGCAGTTTACAGATAGAAAACACGCATGTGGATGAAAATTATAAAAATCATTAATAACGTTTGCGGAAAAAAAAATTTTCAAATCAAACTTTTATCTCTGTTTTTACTTTGTCCTACGAAGTTTTGTTATCCACAAATGTGTGATTTGATTGGTGCAGCACATGACGTGAATTTTTGTGTTGATATGATTGGTTGGTGTGCGGATGACTTTTATTATTTTCTGCATACTTGCTTTCGCTTTATGAACATTTTTGGAAAAACGTTTTTTTTTTGTAAATCATTAAACTGTAAATTTGAAAAATTATTGTAATGTTATTTTGACCTGTTTGAGAACTATCTCTTTTTCCTGTAATTTAATATTTTGAACATGATAATCCCTTAAACCGCCTTTCGTAAAAAGAATTCTAATCGTTTTAAGACTACATCATATCATATAACTAAAGTTTTATATCATCTCTCATCGCAAAATAACGGTATTTAATTCTGATCTCAGTTCGCATCCCAGTAAAAAAAAAAAAAAAATCAAATAAACTGCTGTTTCTTCTCTCTGTGTTTTTGTTTTTCATTTTTTTTTTTTTATATTTTCAGTACATTCTGTGTGTATATTTTTTAGTTAAGTTTTAGTTATTATTGTTATAACATGAAAATAGTCGATTTTTCTGTTTTGTATATAATTTGTTTGTGAAAATATTTTTATTTTTTTTTTTCGTAGGATTAAAGAAAATTTTAATTAATCGAAGAAAAATGAAAAAAGAAGTACCTAACCTAATTAAATAATATTATAGTGCAAATAAAATTATAGTGTGGTGTGTTTTTTTTTGTGGTGTGATATTATACCGAGTTTCTAGAATACATGTACAAGTTCATAAGATATGTATATTGGTGTAAAGTTATTTCCTAGTGACCTTATAAGTGATCTAATTTTGAATTTTTATTTTAAATAATTGTTTATTGGGTTGAATTAAGTTTTTTTTTTTTTGTTTTTATTGTTTCAACGTTGTCATCATGATATATTAATGGTTTAAAAGGTTAATTAAAGTTTAAAAAAAAACTATTTAAAATCAGTATTTTTGTTTATTTAGAAATACGCATGTGTTCAATGTCAATTTAAGATTTTTGTTTTTATTTTATTTGCAGAATAAATTAAAAAAAAAAATCGCTAGTCACATAGAATGTATTACATACACACGATTTATATATAAACACAGTAATTTTCTTCAAGAAAATGAACTGTGAGTAAATTGTTAATGTGGCAAAAAATGAAAAAATAAAAAACTATATATACTCAGCGGTGTTCCCGTTATCTAAATAATATAATGTTTTTATATTTTTCTTATATACACTTCTTCATGTACATATTCGATTGGATCAAATTTAATTCGTACTTTTTATTTATTTATAGTTTTTCGTTATACATTTATATAGTTTTAATAAAAAATCACGTTTTAAAATATTTATATAATGTTCTATTGTATTTTCTTCTTCTGCTCGATTCGACTTTAAGTAGAATTATGAATATTTTGCTTTATGGTTTTTGATTTGTAAAAATCAGCTGTTTATTAACTTTCACCGTATATAACTTTTAATTTGTTTATATTATGTATTGATTAAAATCCTAAAAGAGATACAAGTGCGCGCCATCTATATGAGTGGCCTTAATTCTTGTTTTGTGCAAAAATTAAGTCAATAACATTGTAAATGATTCATTTTTTATTAACCAAAAAACTATATAAATTTATTGATCGGTTAATTGAAAAATAAAACCACAAACAAAATCAATATTTGTTCAGCTGACTTTATTTTGAGTGATTTTTACATTTGTTATTTGCGCTGCTTGTTTATTTATTTAACTTTGATCAATGTGAGATGTTCACATTTCATGTGAAATGGTCATTGGTGTTGTTAATTTTAATTTTTAACATAAATGTTCAACGTATTATATAAGTTATGTTGACAAAATTGTTATATACGTAATGTTTAAAAAACAATTCAGATGTCTCACACCTGCCTTTTAAATAATACTCTATATTATATTCTTCTACGAAATTTAAAAACTCGCACCTGGAAATTAAATAACCTAAAAATCCGAACAGGATAGAACTTATTGTTAAACAGTTATTTATATATTTTGCCTAACACTGTTAAAATTACAAAAATATAAAGTGTATACGGGTCGAGGGTTAATGTTTAATGGTCAAAAAT
Source organism: Tipula confusa (assembly GCA_963556175.1). Taxonomy (NCBI): domain Eukaryota; kingdom Metazoa; phylum Arthropoda; class Insecta; order Diptera; family Tipulidae; genus Tipula; species Tipula confusa. The sequence goes on along the minus strand of OY744476.1, from coordinate 13,599,464 downwards.
TAATTATGTTTTTTTAATTTTATAACCTGTATGAAAAGTAATAAAAAAATTTATGTATTTTTGGCATTGTCGTGCTATTAAAATCCTTAAATGTTCCCTAATAAGTTTGTACTATATATAGGTAGAAGGAATATGTACAACATAAATTTTTTAGCTCAGTCAAAGATAGGGGTTGCACATTTTTTTACTTGGGGTGCATTTTTTTTTAGTGTCAATGAACGGAACCTTATGAATAGTGGATTTTTATATAGATGTAGTGAATTTATAATTAGGGGATCACAATAAATGGAAACTTGTTAAGCAATATCACCTTATCAGTATTTATAGAGGAGGAGAATTTACGTGGTTGTTACGATAGATTTAAGTCCATCACTTCATCAAAGGGATTGATGGTGATATAGCATCAAAAACTTTTATGTAAATAGAGTTAGACAACGTGAAAATATTTTCTTTGGATTGAGTAAATTACAAAAAAGAATCACTCAAAATCGGTATACAAATTTTTGATCACTAATATTAGACTATATTCATCGATCAATTTTTTGACTATCACTGAAAACTAAACTATGTTACAAATGCATTAAACATCTTTTGAACCTCTTGTTATACGAATTGGCGAACGTTCTAGGTAGTCAGACCAACGAAAATTTATTTGCACACGACTTTTTAAAGGCTTTCTAAACTATTTTAAATTGTTACCACTGCAACAAGAAACTCTTAACATAAATTATTTGTTAGAAAACGTCGTGAACTATTTCTGCAAGTTGTATATTAAGCAACTGCCCAATAGAATAATTCTAACATTAAATTATTATTTTTTCCTCCTCAGACGGCCTTATTAAATTTTTAAAACTCCATCCTAAGATAAGCTCTAAATATATATAACAGCCAAATTTAAGCCTTAGCATGATAGTAAGCTTACCTTCACACATTTTAATTTTCCTTGGAAATTCAGGATATTTTCCTTTATAGGAATAGTATTTTCTTGTAGTTTTTCTATCTAATTTTTAGAGAGCTAAACTGTTATTCGTTTTAATTTAAAATGGTAATAAAATTATTTTTTTTTTGTAAAAGGCCACAAATTGCATACTCCACAAGTGCATATGCGATGAACATGTATTTATTTAAGTATTTAGTTGGGTTTGGAAGATTATCCAGATTGTAGAATGATATGCCCTTAAGTGGTTTTGTGAAAATACATATGCTATAACCTGAATTCGGGGTTTTAACTATTAATTTTAGGACTACTGACTAAAATAAATAAATGTGTCAGTAAATAAGCAGAAAGTAAAAGTGATGATAGTAACAGTTTACTAAACACGAAATTCAGAAGTAACCAGGGGATCTGAAAATTTATTCCACTTTTAAACTGTCAGCTGTCACGTAGTCTTTTTTCGTTGGCAACACTTTACCGCATAAATGACGCAACATTTAAATCTTGCGTGAACATTGATATACCCTTTACATAAATATTTGAAAACAAACTGAAAACTGCTGTAAAAATTCAATTTTTCAAATGCTATGAAGTGAGTAAAACAATTTAAGCAAATCAGAGAAAACAACCTAACCATATTGTAGATAATAATTTCTTATGTACATAGGACACAAAATATTAATTTAGGCTAATTGCTGTTATTAACTTAGCGACATAATTTATTTAATTATTCGCTTAAAACTTAACATTTTAAATATTCCCCACTGGACAAAATAAACGTACAAAATGTCAGAAAATAGTTTGAGCTACAAAAACTTACTTCTTTATTTCTTGACGTTTTGGTATTTTATTTATTCCTTATACTTTCCATCTTTTATATGAAAAAGTGAGTGTCATTGCAAAAATCATATGACCAATATAAATAACATTCATGACTTCTACAAAAATTGTATAAAAACGTTGAAAAAACATGACCCAATCTTTTTTTAAATATGACATTAATATGACTTACCGGGTTACGTCATGATACACAGTTTAAACATAAAACATATTAAAATTTGTTAAACAACACGCAATCACTGATGATACACGCAAAAACAATTTGATCATTATTAAATCTATACTATAAGATGATCTGCATAATTTGAGTCTCCTAATTTCTTAAAGAAAAATATTTAATCGTAAATACAAATATTTTTTAAGTAGGTATATTTGTTTATAAATTTACTGTGTAATGCGGACATTGTACTAAATTTGTATGTCGTATGCACGTGTGTTCTTTGTATCATACAGTATTATTAGAAATGGAACGACGATATCAAGCTAACGATCATATTATGCTCGTTAACTTGATCGATCAGTAAATTTTAAATGATTTAATAATTGATTTTGTTGACATGACATTAAGTCGCATGTGACATATAGCTAAGCCACATATGATACTAATTAAATTTAAGTAATTTGTCATGTATATTTGACCTCTGAGTACACGCGTACTTAAATGCATATCACAATTCATGATGTGTATTTTAAGATATTTAAAGAAAAAAAACCAAAAATTCTATAATTAGATATCGATCAAAAAATGCAAATTTATTCATTTTTTCAACTAAAAATATTTTTCCCCAAAACCTATGTACAATATATGAATGTATATAAAAAAAACAAGAAAATGTAAATCGCGTGAATAATCAAATTTTAACTGTTTCTTTTTGGTATATAGGGTAATTATTAGAATATTCATATATACTTGTAATATTAAAAGAATTGCTTATAATACATTTCATTATGTTGGTACTTTTGTTCAATAAAATAAAATGACATATTTTCTGTCAAAAACGTATAACGTTATTGTTTTAAATCAAAAACATAATAATACACTCATACAAACTATTAAACAATAGCAATGAATCATTCGCACACAATCGAATTTAATGTTTGTGGTATTAATGATTTTGATTTATTTATGGATTTAATTATTTATAATTATTAACAAAAAACTAAATATTATAATTCCCCGATATGAACATGATATGTAAAAAAAATTATATAGTTTTTAATTTACACATAAAAAAAAAATTTACAAATTGCTACTAAATTAATAGTAAAAAATACATTTGACTTGATTTTAGGGCATATGCGGAAATGAAAATTATTTTGTAGTTTGAAAAATTACGTAAGATTGTTAATGACATTATTGGCAAGAATTCGACTATGGATTGCCAGAAATAACTTGTGAAACTAATTAAGGTTGTGTTATGAAAAATTAATACATAATTAATGATTAACATGAATGAACACAAGTTATTGGCAGTCGCCCTTTTATTTTATTTTTTGTGTTCTGTGGTGCTAATTAACATAAATATGTATACATACTTTGTTATTTCAGTGTTAAAATTCGAAAATTTCGTTTGCTTTCCTAAATTGAGATTCCGCTTAGGTCAGGTGTTTGTTGTAAAATAAAAAAGCACAGGTGATTAAATCTTTTCCGTGGGTTCGAGGTTAAAAGTATGCCTCGATTAAGTCTGGGATGGTAACTGCAGTACTCATAGTTTCAATTAATCTAATTAGCTTAGCACACAGAAATTTAATTATTTTTATGAAACTGACCACGAAATTATTTTATAAAACTACGCATGCACGGAGCTCCAATGATAGAAAGTGGTTTGTAATAAAGAAATACTGCAGAACATTTTCTATATAATATCCTTTATTTTAGCTACGATTAGACATAACATGAGTTGATGGGTAGAATTTCGTAAATCGATCGGCAACGGTTTTCACAAACTGATTCTCCTTACAAACAATAAAGAATTCATAAGTTCTGTTATAAGCAATTCTCATCATCTGCATTCGATTATTACATTTTGGTTTTTGGTCTTTACAATTTTGAAAATTGATAAGCAGACCCGAAATTTATACAAAGACTGCACAGAGTACAACCAAACAATAACGTAGCAAATTGAGAAATATGATCACTTTTCTTAATTTTATTACATATTTTATGCATGAGTTAAAGAGCATTTGAATATAATGAAAATATTAATTTTAGAGGTCGAACATAACAAAGGAACCTTTCAAGAAATGAGTTAAAATACCCATAGCATAATAAAAAAAAAATTATTTTTTTTTGTTTATGGTTTCAACTTGATAGTTCAAACATAAAGTATCACGAAAAATAACTTCAGGATTCTTTACCGTTTTAAAAAAATCTCTTTCTAATTTTATGATTATATTAATTTTTTTACTATTCCAATTAAAAGATAAAGACCCATTGGCAGCGGCCGAATAATCAGATAAATCAATTTCAGTCAATTGAAATTTCAGAACATTTTTACCTTCAGTAGTTTCCGAATTCTATGGTAAATAAATTTATCAAAATCGGCTTGATGGGTAAAGTATAAAGGCTTCAAGGATTAATTTCAATTGTATATTGTTAAACGTCATATTATTGTTGGTTCGAAAAGCTGTTTTGGTAATTATCAATCAAAACAATTATCCAAAAATGGATAATATATTGAATAGCTACATTATTTTTTAGACTTAATTTTACAAAATTGACAGTGGATATATGTATTAAAAAACAAATAAACGTCAAACGCACAACAAAAACTACGTTTTGCCGCTCGCAACCGTGCTTTTTATTTCCTCCGTTCACTGCTAAAGTTAAAATACCTTGCAGATGCCGACAAGTTGAATTTCTACAACATTTTGATCAGATTTTTTTAATATCTGGAATGTTTTAATGTATGGAAGTGCGACCAAAATGTTGTGCGCCTTTGAAATCCGGCACTAAATAACGATCATTGCCTATATGGTCGATAATATACTGGCTTATCACTAACGATATCTATTTTGATACTAGTCAAACTAGTCAAGCCCACCTGCTTTAAGTTGCACGCGATTAAATTCCTATGCTCGTTCAGCATTACATGAAGTCGGTCTCATCACGTTGAATTGGCTCTGCGTTCTTCTCGATTGGCCCTAACGGCTGTTCACCGGACTGCATGATTCTCCCCTTGCGATCAATTCGTTTTTTTTTGTCTTATTTCACCCGCTGACAAATTTTAAAATTGGCAACATCGCGTCGCCATCTTCGTTTGTTTGCACCATATAACGAGTACCATATAACGAGACCGTAAAATGAATACACACGATATCATCGCATTTTGGGATGATATCGCGTGTATTCATATAAAAAAATATTGCATATCCCGTTGTTGTCGCACATTATAGCTGGTATATCATCGTCAGAAACCTCGGGTTCCTTACTATTACTCATATTTAAGTTATTCGTACTAATTTCACCATGGCACAGTGTTTATAGTTTCCAAGTTCCGTAGTACTCATTTTTTGACAATCACAAAAAATTCTAGCAACCTCCAAAAACCACGCGTAAACCACACTAAAAATTTCTTTGCGAACCAAACAGGATCCAACACGTATAGGGATTATCTATCTCACTTCTGATATATGTTGCATCAAAAATACGATTCAAAATTACCAGTCGACCATCCACGATGACCCTACAACAATCTTTAACCGAATCAAATTCCGATGGCCACAGTTTTTCAAGATTTCTATTTATTATAATTTTAACATGGTGTATATGATTCGTGTTGTTGTTCTTATCTGACTGCACATCCTCGTGACTACCATTTCGCTCTTTCCCTTTTGCAATTGTCGAAACCTCGCAACACCCCGGGGCCACATACACAAACACGATAGCACACCATCCATACACAACCAATGATACATTTCAATAGCCTATTACTATTAAATTTTGATGAACTATCGAGATCCACGAGATGAGATTTTTCGAGAAGAAACTCCGAATTTTAATCCATTCCATTTAAAAAATAATTCTGTGGTTTCGAACGAATAGAAAAAAATTTAAATTTGTACTTGTACTAGTACATACAAACCTTTTTTTCAACGACCCACTAAAATTTCGTACTGCATAATCATAAATCACTAATTAAATTTAATTACTTAATAATTAAACCTAATGTTGTATGCCAATTGGATAATGACTGCAGGTGATAATAGTACCCTCAATAATTAAATAAGTGAAATTAAATCGATCTATCTCTTTGCCTAATAAAAAAACTAATGACCATTTCCACAGTAAACAAACAAGTCCATACACACACACACAAACACATAAATAAATAAAAATATATTATATTAAATTTAATTAGTGATTAATTAATGTATGTATAACGATTTTTGTATTTTATTACCGTTGTTGTGTTTGCAATTTATTAGTCATTAGGTATTTATACCAAAATGCTGTGCCTGCCTCTCTACATTCACATAAACATGTTCGATAAAAATGTTCACACTTAAAAAAGAAATTTGCAAATTCGCTCGAATCATAATACAAAATCAATTCATTCATTCGGTATAATGTAAATAAATAAACTATAAAGTCATTGTCTAAAATAGCAAACGAATATTATGGTGTATTTTATAACGGGATTTAATTGAAATACGTTTGTTTTCTGTTGTTTTTTTTTTTTTGGTGATTCCCGTCATTAATAAGTACATAGCACAGTTAAAATAAAATAAAAAGAAAATATTGTATAGTATTATAGAGGTACAGAGTTTATGAGTCACTCGCTCGATGGTGTGGTAGTGGTAAAATATAAAAATCGAATGACATTGAACGATATTATGCTCAATTTTATTTACTATGACAGCAAATCAAAGGTAACCATCGCGCGAATACAAATCACAATTTGGCCTAGTTATGTTATAATATAATATTATACGAGTATATTATAGTTTTAAATTCCTTTCGCACACCATTATAACATATAAGACTAAACTATATCAATTCATTGTAATCTAATCTAATTCACACTTTTTTTTCGTTATAAATAATGTTATGTGTATTGTTAAAATACTACTCTTAAATCATAAGAAAAACTAGAAGAAACTGAATATAATACGAGATATTATGTAGTCTTGAGAAGCATGATTTTTAATTGTCATTTGACATTGAATATATTTTTTTAGTTATTATTTCAAAAAGAAATGTAAATACATAAAATATAAAATGAAACAATTAAAGGTTAAATTGAACGGTAATACACAATAGAGGTTATATCTATCGAAAATACGAATAGTTTACGTATATGGTAATTAAACGATTGTGTCTTTATATGTAAATTGTAAGTTTAATATGGTAGCTGCTGGCTGACCAACATAACATGCGGATATACATAATAGTTTTTTTGGGTGTGACAGATTTGCGTAAAATTTAAATTGAATAATTTGATGCAAACTATATATTATGTATTTTGTTTTGTATACGCATGATTTGAAGGATATTATGTAAGCCGCAGTCGGAAAGATTTACTGATTAGTATAGTAAATTGTTTGGGAGCCCTTCTAATACATTACAATAATTAGATGTAAATGACTTAACAACTTGTCCATCTCAATCAGATCCAAGGAATTTTAATTTTAGAGTATTTAAATGTTGCTCGAAGTTGATTTCATTGTTTTTTGGATTTAGCTGTATGTAGTATACATATACGAGTATATATATTGATATTTCTCGGATTACATCTATCGGATTATAACATTATAATAATTATGTAATGCAACGAATTTTACTTTAAATAAAATTTTTCAACGACAGCTGTATCATCTGCAAATGTAGCTATGATTGTTAATTCTATATTTGATCTTATCTTCGTCAACCATATTCGTCGCGTCGATTTGAGGCCATAAAAGTTTGGTTAGCATGCCCGTGTAACTGTCGCAATTGACGGCAACAGCCCTAAATTGTGCTTTGTTTTCATAGCCCCTGAGATTGAAATGCGCTTTGTCTGAAAATATGATTTTTCAGCCAAAATCGTCATCATTATCCAGCTTTTCTATGGCCCACGCCATATAATATCGATCGGTTGGTCATTTGCTTTCAACGCCGAGTCATTTGGACCTTGTATAGCAGAATAATCCGAGGTCTTTGTGCAGTATTCTCGTTAGGCTGGTGCGACTAATGAAAAGTGGCTGCGTTTGATATCGATTGATGTCTATGAATTCTGACTATGGGCCACAGAGCAATATTTTCGTGCTTGCGCACTGTCGGAGCTCGGTTTCATTTCTGTTATCCAATAGTAAGCTTTTCTCGTTTTTTTAAATTGGTAAACAAAAAGTAGTCACTGGGGACCAAGTCTGGGATTTACGGTGGATGCGGAATTTGTATAAAGTTTCAGTCCTTTAATGCAGCTTGAGTAACATTAGTCTCGTGCACTGATGCATTGTTGTGAAGAAGTAAGTTTTTTTTTCTAACTTTCTTTGGCCGTTTTTCCTGAATTACTTTTATCAATTTTCGCAAAACCTCTGCGTAATAGATGCCTATGATTGTGGTTTTCGGTGTCAAATAATTCTTTCAGCATCCCCAAAAATTGTTGACAAAACCTAACCAGCTGACGAGACAGTTGAGTTTTGAATTTCTTTGGCCCAATTTGAATTTCTTTGGAGTTTGCCCTATTGCATCGATCCTTTTTTGGATTTCAGATCCCATTGATCGATCCGTGTTTTATCGCCTGTTATAATGTTATCCAAGAAATTTTCTGGATCTTCTTCATGCATATCTAAAAACTTCTGGATCTTCTTCATGCATATCGGAAAACGTTCTGAGACGATTGAGACGATAAAGGAGATTTCGCAAAAGGAGCTAAAGGTAAGCTTAGATTTACAACCTAAGCTCGACACCAAAATAATACATTTAAATACCCGCCGAAACAACGAAATGGAGAAACGTGCTCCTGATACTTCGTCGTGTTGCACTCTAGATAGGTCACTTGCTTTGTTTCTTAAAAACTTTTTGCATTAAAGATTCCATATCTGGTGAAAATTACTCTGGTAAAAATTTGTTAGAAAAATGTTCATTTATAATTAAAACTAGCTGTTTAATCCGTAATTTGTAGTTAACCTGGTCTATTTTAGTCTGATTTATTTTAGCAAAGTCTACCTTTAGACTACGTTTTTATCGATTGATTTCGACACAAGTTCCGATAGCAATGGCCTACCAATTGGAAAGTAACCTGTTGAAGAACATTGGAAGAATCGGTTTAGAGTTTAAGCATTTTTCTATACTCGTACCTCTACCTAAAAGGTAAATATTATTATTCCAATGATTTTTTGAACATGGTGTGCTGCTGATTTATCCACTTCCTATAATCAACCAACATAGTTGCTGGCTGGTGGATTATAAGTTCGTTCTGTTGACACAAGCTTTACAATTAGCTTTATACTTAAACTGTTATGTAAAAATCATGTTTATGTAAAATCCGTTTATGCTCTTGTTTGTATTTAAGCTGCTAATTTTAAAGCCTTCGCTCACTCTCGCCAAACACCATCATCGTCTATGAATGAATTTAACCCTTTAGCAGGCCATTTTTTTTGTCTGGGAAAATTATGGCAGCCTAGGATAAATGTGAAAAAGTCAAAAATGATATCGAAACCACCTCAACTAAATGTTACGGTCCCCTGGTACGACTAAAGGTAGTGTTTGCCGGCTTCGTGGAAGCAAATATTTTTTGGTTTTGATTCTCTGAACACAGATTTCGTTTCATTGATGAACAAAATTTATTTTCCAAGTCGTTTGATTTTCGGTAAATTCTCACTGCACCCTCAATAAACCCACCATTTTTTGTTCCAAACACAGGCAAATGAAAATTCGAACTACTTCATGACCCAATTCCTTATTTTCAATGGGTATTTTTGTGAATACTTGCACCCGATTAGAAAGCTGGAAGATTCTTCGTGTATTTATGGAGATGCAGCAAACAATGATGAAGAACACACATTTTTTAAATGTACAAGGTAGAAACTAGAACGGGATGAAATGTAAGATCGGATACTTGAATCCCGTAATAGCGTGGACATCATGCTTGTATCGAACCCAAACTGGATTTTGACTAAAGAAACCAGGCTAATATGGTCATATTAGCCTGGTTTCTTTAGTCAAAATCCAGTTTGGGTATACAAGACACCATCCCGAAGCAATACCCAAAGTAGTTCCAGGATGGTTCACTATCTGACAAAGAGGAGGTTTTTAGTGGATGTCAGTACACTCGGTGCATAAGGAAATTTTCTCTATTAAAAAAAATTAATAATTTCCATTGAATTAGCACAACATTAAATTAATCCAGTAAATTACAACCATTTACTTATTTTCAATGAAACATAAAAAAAAAGATAAATTTACAAAGTTTCGAAAAAAAATTACCGACCATTAAAAAAAATTTGTAAAATTCGTAAAAACTCGTTAATATGGAAAACTGGTTAATATGCATAAACTGTATTTAAAACATTATTATATTTCTATTTTTAAATAAAGAAAATTCTATTAACTCAACAAAAACAAAAACAACAAAGAGCGATTAAAAGAAAAGAAATTTCATCTAACAATGAAAATTTTCTAACTAAGTTCAAGTTCAATATTGTATTTGTATCGTAAAAGAGTTTGAAACTACTATACGATTATAAGAGATTGTGAAACCGTTAACTCTTTCTGCTTAATGACAAAAATAAATTAAAAGTAAAACTCTGAAACTCTTGGCTAAATTGCCATAAACATTTAAAAGCTATTGCCAGGTTCAATTATTGACTGTTCCAATATAAGTTGGAAATCTATCAAGTATTAGATAGTTTTGTTAAACTTAATAAATAATGAACTCGCAGAAGCATATCATACAGAACTGGCCCAACTTAATGATTGCTAATTCGTTTTTCCACACAAATTTAAATAAACAAAAAACCAAACTTGAATAAATCTACCAGTAATCTGTTAAGTTTTATTTCATCAAATCGATAATTCATTCAAAATGGAAATGATTATAAACACGTGACACTAAACTAAATTTTCATAATTAAATTAAAAAGTCATTTAATTTTACAAACGCTAAATATTGATTCATTACATTAGCATTAGAATACAATTCACAATATTTAATCTATTTATAATTTAAATAGATGCTAATTGTACAACTTCTACCTTAATTTTAGATTTGATGTTAAAATTAGCTAAACTTTGCTAATTTGACTTTTCTTAAAGTCACATGACTGTTATTAAAGTCAAATAATTATAAGATTTATTTTGTATATGACGATAGTGAAGTAACGAAATTCTATTTCAGGTTTTGTACTAGCAGCGATTTTAATTTCTGCATTAATCCAATATTCTAAGTTTTGAAGGCCTTTAAATGTTACTGATAAAATTTTGACTGCTAAAAAACACGATCATCATTCAATTAAAAATAATCTACTACTCTTCGTTAATCACTTCCTTTGGGTGAAAAATTTATGACCAAGGCAAAAATGGCTATACTAATATATTTGTAATATAATAATGTACATATTATGTATAAATATAACATAACATAATAAAATATGCTGAAAAAATTCATTCATGATAAGATTTTCATTATTACCGAATAATTATTCTTATATTAGTTAGTAACTGGGTAGGTAACCAATGTCTTATTCAATATCTAAAACTTAATTTTAATGAATAGCAACCAATTTATTTTATTGATTTTATAGTGAATAGGATACTTTCTAAAGAAAACATTAACAAAATTACATAACGTTGAATATGATATAGATAACGTCCCTTAAAATAAATGTGCCAGAGTTCAAAACCGGACAATAATTTAAAACTTTTTTGGATAGACCCATTTTTTAAACAGCGACATTGGCATAAAATATTTAAGATCAACCGGCAGACTTAAGTCTTACGTGAAATGAAAATTTGAACATTAAAAAGCAATTAAATTTGGTAGGAAGGAAGTTAAAGACTGAATCACAATTTACCCCTCTTATATTGTTTACCAACACGAAATTAATCACAGAATTTGTAGGTTAAAAGAATAATACCATATTGCCACAGATATATCGCATTTCATACTTAAAGTAGATAAAATTCGGTTAAAAACTTCAACAAATATAAAAGGATCAGGCAATACCGTCTCTAGACGGGTACACAAAATCATCAAAAACTTAAATTTTTTCTTTTAATCGCTATTCAAAATTACTTTAATAAGTTCTTTATACTATAATCAGGGTGTATATTTTGTAACGGTTACACCTAACCCTCGATTTACACGGTACTCGATTTACGCGGTTTCGCTTGTACACGGTTGACAAAAAATAAAATTTACAATATTAAATTTTCTAATATTTCATTAAAAAAGTACTAATATTTCGATTTCGAATTTTACGAACAAAAAAACGGAATAAAACGCGATCAGTAATTTGTCCAATAACGCAGACCACCGCCATTGATGAAATATCTATAAGTGATTCGGATAGTGATGAAGTAAAATGATCAAAGATTGAAATTTATCTTTACAATCGATGGTAATCTCTTTTCCTTCACCAATATGCGTAATAAATGTTCTAAAAATTTGCTGTCATTTTTAACACCTTCCCAAATATATAATTTTTTATAGATGCATTCACGATCGTGATCTTTCCGCATGCAGTACAACAGACACAATTTTCCGTAAATCTTCACCCAACTCGACGACTTCACCTCCAAAGAACTCATTGCAATTCAACAAATGTTTAAATGTTCATCAACAGCTTCGAAAATGTAATTATTTGCCATTGATACCTCGTCCCAGTTGGTTATTTCTGCCTTTCTAATTAATTCTGCAATATCAGACCGATAAGAAATATTACATGTGGATGTTTCATGAACACAGAGTTATATTTTAAATCGACTGCGAGCCGTTCTACCATTATCAAGTAATTGAGCAAAATACTGAGCTAAACTGAGCTAAAACTATTTTACCTTCTGATCTAATTTTACTCAAGATAGTAAATAAAAATGATTTCTCAGTCCCTCCAGGTCTATAAAACACAAATTTTTCCAACGTAATTTGCACTTAAAGATGGAATAATAATTTCAAATGCTTGTTTTGTTTATCATTAAAAATTCGAAGAATTTATGAGAGAATTTTATTTAAACTCGTGTGGGCCTTAATAAAGTTCCGGCTAAAGATCGATCGAACGTGTTATAAAGTACTAGGTCCCACCTGAATTTTATATTTTTCCATCGTGTTGTTTATCAATAACATCTTACGTCTTTTTTTTTTGCAATAATAAATCATTTCACATATAGTGGAGATATGTCCGATTATTTTGTGAAAAATAGAGCAAAATAGCGAAAAATAAAAAATAAAAATATGTAACATACACAAATTGTACGTCATATTATCGTACGATATTTTGTGTTCGCATCTATTTTCAAAATTATATTCACGTGATTTCTAGTTTATTGTTGTTTTAATTTTTCTAATCTCTATCTGTAAGTACACGGCTATCTCTTTCGGTGTACGTACATACATATATAGTATGGTGTGTTAGTGTTTGTCTGCAATAAGTGATAAGTCAATTTTACTATAAAAGCAACAACAAATTGAAAAAAACGAGATAAGTCTCATCGTGTAACACAGATCATATTTATTTTACTGCTGATCAATGTTTTAATGTGTGAGTGTGGTTCTTCCTTATGATGATCGGATTATTATATACATATAGTATATAAGTAGTTTTTGAAAGAATGGATTTATTGTGTGGACATTTACTTTCATTTTTGGTGAGTCATCTTATCGTACGTCTTCATGGATTGGAAGAACATAGTGAGATTTTATATTTTAAACTTTTTTTATGAATGTAAACTAATTGCTAGACAGAAAATAACGTTAATTCATGCTGTCGATAATCGTGTGATTTTATTTTGTTCGATTGTGCGCTTCTAAATAATTTATTAACTATACTTTACTATATACAGGGTTGGAAATGCGTATTAATCTATTAATCCCGGAATTACCAGCTGAGTATTTTAATTAATTTTTGGCACCTATATATATAAACGCATAAATATAATAAACTGTAAAGTAAAACTAGCAGCAGCTATAATCACAAATTGACATTTGAACACATTTAATTAAAAAAAAAAAAAAAAAAAAACTAAAATCTCCCATTCTGTAATTTATTATTTCAGATTTATAAACTAGTGTACGAACAACATTTTATTTAATCAAAGTTGAAATAAAACTATAAAACTATATTATGTGATGATAAATGTAGAGTCGGTAATATAATAGTGGTGCGGTAATAAAATATATAAAAAAATAAATAAATTTAAAATCATAAATACACAAAAAATATTATTATGATAACAACAAGTGTGCGCTACAATAATAACAACTATAAAATAGTTTTTTATAATTTTATTACTATTGTTTATAGTAATTTTTGTGATAAATCCCATTATTTATTCCCAAGTGTGTGATACATATAATATAATATATATATATAGAAATAAAATACATAAAGTGTTCTCCGAACAACATAAACACATTGTTGTTTTGTTGTGTGCCTATATTATCAAAAAAAGTGTATGAAAGAGTGCGATTTAAATAACTGGATTATAAAACTATAATGTAATGCTTCGATCACCGGCCCATATTATCGGACATTGTCCGCCAAACGAAATTAATATTAGTCATTCTTCATCACCGCCACTAACACGATCGAGCATATTCGATTCATGTCACAGAAAAATACGTTTGATTAGTGGTGGGCCCGTCGCGTTTTTGGGTGGTCTTATGGCGTAAGTTTGTTTTTTTTTTTTTAAATTTATTATTATTTATTTGTATTTTTAAAATTGTTTATGGCAACATTTAGTTTTTTGTAATGATCGATGCATTTTATTTAAAAATCGATAAAATTAATTTGTTGCAGATCATGTTAAAAAAAGAAATATTGTAACTCGATCGATCGATCGATCGTCTTTAAAAGATCACGTCTGCTATTCATCAATTATCATTTACATCACTTTATTCATGTTTGTTTCAAGTGCACAGACTAAATCGTGCTTGTATCACTATCGAATGATTCAGTAATCAGTGTTAGTAGGAAATATTAAATTTTATTTAATATCACAGTTGTGTAAGCATTTGAGACTAATAATGTGTTGGCTTCAAACACAATTTGGCTTCAAAATTTATTTAATAAGGGTATAGAACACGATCTTGAACCGTTGACTTCAAGAGTTTTACAATTTTGTGTAATGAGGTATAAAAATTTGGAATTTTTTGCGGTTTTTTCAGGAAATGTCATTGTTGTGTTTATCCGTATCGTCATGAGAAACAAGTGAAAAAGATTGCGTTGATTTAAAAATTTGGATGCATTATTAGAATCTCAGCAGTAATTCTTGTTCGTTTCCACCATTGTCCTTGATATGGATGGATGAACCAATATCATCACGAAAATCGTTATAAAAAATTGTAAAACCTCACCAAAATATTAACCATCATTTTCGCAATAGCTGCTTCACTTAAATTTGTATGATCATAAGCATTTTAAAGATATTGAAGTAGTCCTGAGAGATCCGTAAGTCGTTCTTGAATACGAAACTGTAAATCGGCTTGAAACTAAATTTAAGAGTTGAATCAGCACCATGAAAAGTTGTGTATCGTATACATACAACATCTTGGAAGTATTCTACTTCAACAAATGGCGTATTTTTTTTTAACCAATCCCGTATTTGTAGTCAGTAATGGTCCTACTTGTTGTTAAATTTTGGGATACTCGCTCTCTAATGATTGGATGTCCTACTAAATGCTTTAACGTTTAAATTCATTTTCCTAAATACCGACACATTTCACACTAATTTTTAGACTATCATTTCTTTAAGTATTTATTTTTATGAAAATTTGACATTCTAAAAATAATATATTAAATTTTAAATCTGCAGGGCTTTGTAAAATTTTAGAATAAATTCACTTTTGTTCGCTATGGCTTTGAGTCGGTCGAAAAAACTATTGCACACTGCACGAATATAATAGCTCACTTGGGATGAACGACACTTTGGTATTTTTTAGTACCTATACCTTGCTTTTTAAAATGCCCCAGATAGAGAAGTTCATCGCGGTTTTGCTTCTGGAGAATTTGCCAGGAGTTGTGTTAAATAAATAAAGTGCAGAACGCTATTTTTCATACATTCTTGATTTACGAGTGCGTTATACAATGATGCAAAATCCTGTTGGAAGGTTCAGGGTTTGCAGCCGAAATGTACCCAAGGCTTAAGCACAGCTTCCAAAATAGTTTCGTGATAAACAGTTGCGTTTATCTTCACGTAATTTTTAAAAAAACGAGTGAAGGGCGTCCATCGGCAGTAACGGGGGCCGAAACGAAGCAATTCCTTTGCTCTATCCAGTTTATTTTTTTTTATTCAGGAGCAAAATATTTTGCCTTTTGGAATTTTAAAGTCTTAAATCAAAGTCCCAGCTCATTTTTCGGAATATATATATCATAATTTCTCTGTATATGTTAAGCTCAGAAGCCAATTTTGTACCACTGCGACAGGAATTTCGTTCAATTCGAACCTTCAGCTTTCGAGTAATTTCGTTTAATGCTATTGTTCATTATTAATTTTTGTGCTCAACAGTGGTCCTATTCTGGTAATTCCACGAGGATGGAAATTTTAAATTTTCTATCAGTTTTATTTCTTTTTCCCTAAAGTGTATTATGGCGTTTGGGAAAAAATATAGGGTGTGGGAATGAGTTCCCGTTGTTTTTTGGTGAAATAAAAGACGTTTGTTTGGATCGAAAACGAATGACTGATTTATTCAAAGTATGCTCTATCGGCAGCTGCAACCTTCACACATCTTTCGGGCAATAAACGAATTCCACGACAGAAGAACTCCGATTCCTTGGAAGCGATCCAGTCATCGACCCATTTTTTGAGATCTTCGTATGATGTGAAGCACTGCTCTGCCAGGGCTGACTGCAACGACCGGAACAAGTGGTAGTCTGAAGGAGCAATGTTTGGTGAATACGGCGGGTAGAGTAGAATATCCCAGTTCTGCCTCTCCAAGTAGTTCTTGACAACTAAACAAAGTGTGGCCGAGCGTTGTCGTACTGCAAAATCAGCTTGTCATACCGATTTTTCCATTCCAGCCGTTCTCGACCCAGAGCTTGCTTCAAACGGATCAGTTGTCGTCGGTAACGATCTCCAGTGATTGTTTCGTCCCGTTTCAGCAGATCGTAGTACACGAGCTCTGAACCCACCATATGCACCATATGTCTCCTACTTCGAAATCACCATCTTTGAACCGTCGGAACCAGTCTCTACAGGTTGTATTCGATGGAGCATGGTTACCATAAGCTTCTACGAGCAACGGATGCGTTTCCGCTACACTTTTCTTTAACAAAAAATAATGAAGTAAAACTTCCCGCAAATGTTGTTTTTTGGCACAAAATTCGACATTTTCAATTAGACGCAAAAAATTGTTCTGAACAAATGTCACTAGTGATTATTAAAGCTTGATAAAAATTAGTATGCCCAATTCTCTTGGGATTACTAAAATAGTGCCACAGGAGGCTTTAGTAAACGACTATAGTATTTTTAAATGTGCCTACATTACTATCACTGTTCGCAAGTTATATAGATAAATCTAACAAAGTTAGATTTTAAAACTTTACAGGACTGACAAAATGTCATGAGAATCTCTAGAGGTAAAATTATCCTTTTACTTTTGAAATATTTTCGTAGTTTCGGGTTGCAATTTTGTGAGCATATTTCCAAGGAACCTAGTTGTTCCACTTCCACCTTGCCACGTTCTTTTCAAAAAGTAAAATCATTTCTATCAATTGGCCCGTTAAATTGCAAATCGTCAAGTGTGATGTCGATTTTCGTTTCACCATTATGGCAAGGATACTTACCCAAAATTCTTTAATGACAATAAAGAGGCTTAAAAAATCTTTGATTCCAGATTGAATGGAGTTGTTCTGGCATAAAGATAGGGTTCTTGCACATTCCCTAGCAAGTTGGTTTGATTGTCGTATAATTTATTAGGTTTTTTTACAACTAACACATTTAGTAATTTTTTTTTTCAATATCCGTTCTCGGAGCAGTGTCCAGAAATCTATTCTTTTACAACATAAAACTTGCCTTTGTGCCCAAATCCTTTATATTAAACGCTCTTTATACAGTTTTGAAAGCGACGACTGTGCACGAAAGTTACTTAATTGATTTTTGTGTGACTTTAGGCGACACAATTTGGGCTCTGCTAAACTGGTCTTTGAGCTTGTGGCTGGCGTGAGCAAAAAATTAAGAAGTTACAATAACCGCAAAAGGGGTGAGAGAGCTTCGGCCCCAGAAAATTTGAATGAATTAAAACAGTTTAATTTAGAAGAAACTGAGGCTGTCATACAGTTGGTTTCGCTCCACAATACCTGGCCAATAGATTGCTTAAATTATAATGCGGCTAAGTTCAATTTGATTTGTTAACGGTTTGGTAATAATTTTTGCGCTTATTTTTACATGCTTTGCTAATTTTAAGTATCTTTGCGATGTACCTTGGCTCGAAGCTTCACTTAAGCAATTTTCGTTGGAGAAGAAATTCTATCGCATTGTTCTTGCCCTCTATATTTTGCCGTGCAACGAGTTTTATAACCTAAGATATAACCACTGCTTCATTTCCTCATTTCAGTTACTTAGAGGTATACATTTAATGGCGCAGAAACTGTTGCAGGCTTCGAACCCTGAATCTTCATTTTTAATTACCACAGCTTTTACCATAGCGCCATTCGCTGGGTATGGTTATGTTTAATTAACCTCGCTTTATCGTTTTGCTTTCGACAAAATTAAGATCAGAGGTTCTAAAGTTGTTACAATTTATTCGTCTTTGTCATAACCTTGGCTGGGCTAAAAACATAATAAAAATATACATATATATTATACGCCAAGTTCAATTGAGTATTTGTCTTAAAGTTGAGAAAAATATATCTTGAAAATTTACATTTTTCTTATACACCCCCGCGCGAGCACACGTAAAATTCACGTGAATTTTCATTTTGCCATAGTTATTTTAACATAACAAAGTGATATAAATAAAACTAAATAATTTGCATACTATTTTTGACGTTTTTGACTTGCATAATCAATAAAAGAATAAATATGTAGAGAACAATTTTCTGTTTTCTTTTTTTCTCTGGCATCACTTCCATTTTTAAGATCTATTTTTATATAAAAAAAAAACACTGAATATATGAATAAACAGCAATTAAAATGAAAATGTTTTTTTTTTGCTAATTTCCCCTGCACTCGTTCTACAACTCGTACTTAAATATTTTAATTTTTTTTTTATATATTTTCTTGTTATATAGTGGGAAAAACTTGGTGTATTAATTTGTATTTGCTATTCACCTTGAAAATGTTGATAGAGAAAAACTTCAACGAAATTTTCTTTTATGCAACTTAAATTGGCACTGCAATATGTAATAGTTTAGTTACCTAGTATCTCATTCTCGTTCTATCCTTGGGTGTGAACAGCATGTACATATATAGATTATAATGTATGACATAAATTACATTATATGGGAAATTTATATTCGCGCGACATATGGTTTCGATACCTCAAGAATAAAAATGTTTTCCCATTGTCATTCAAAATTAAAACGATAAATCAAATCAATCGAATGTAAAATAAAAATTTTTCATATTTTTATAACCACATTGCTATACTCCTTATGTATTCTGTGTATGTATATATATAATATGTGTGTGTGTGTATATAATGAGATAACTATCATATACTCGCAGATGAACATAATATATTATTATGCAGGGCACATCTGGAACACAGAATACATAGAGGTTGAACAAAATTCGATCGATTTGCACATCAAGAACACGTAAGCTAGCTATCCCAAATATAATTTTATTTCGATTCGCTATTTCGAAATTTTAATATAAAAAAATATTCTATAGTAGATGTAGTAAAATAAAAATTTCCATTAAATTTTACAATTTTCTTTACTTTTCTTTTTTTTATATTTCATATATATGAAAAAAAAAACATAATAATAATAATAAAAACTATTTTCTCTAGATAGGTACTATGTATTTGATATGTCGAAAGCTAAAATTGTCTTTTAGATATGAAATCTGGGACAAGTATCAAATTTTTATTTCATTTTTTTTTAATATGCATTTGACAAAATTTCGGATTCGATATTTGATTCATTAAGGCCTGCTTCGATAAAGATCAATAAATTTTATTATGTAGATAAAATAAAAAATCTTCAAACTTTGGGTCATGACCAAAACGTGGGTCAAAATATTCTTAAATTATAGGTAATCTTAGTATTTTCATATGAATATTTTTAAGAGCCATATAATTCTTCATAATATAAACAAAACTATTTTAATACCTGTTTATTAAAAATGATTTAGTGTGTTTAGATTTGGTAAATGTGTCCCGAAACACATCAGCAATTTTAATTTTATTTGTTGGCAACAAACCCAACAGTTGTAAACAGTTATTTTATGTAACAAAAACAGACACTAGAAATAAAAAATAAAAGAAATTATCGGTTAAATTTTTTATTGTTGGCAGTTGTTTAAAATCAAATTTTAATAATTCGACACCTTGTGGTAGGTATTTTAACTAAAATTATAGTTTGTTTCAGTCCAATCATTTTATGTTTTATACAATGAGGCATGCTTATAGTTCAATCCTTTCCGCTATTTTCGTAGCAGCACCGCCGCGTTTGGTAATTGCCGCAAATATTATTGTTATTGTTTGTGTACAAATTTGATATATATATATATATATATATATATATATATATATATATATATATATATATATATATATATATTTATAATTGTGTAGGAAAATACAATAAATAAAAATCTTTATAAATACATAGTATTTAATATTTTAAAGCTATATGTATTGTAACTTAACAACTAATAACAACTTATAAATCCTTAAGAATTTCGAAATACTGTCGCATCAGTTCAAAAATTGTTATGTAATTTTTGAACAGACATTATACAACTATGTGAAATAAATCAGAGCTACAAAATAAAATAAAATTAATCTTCTTTAGGTAAAGCTTATGGCAAAACTTGGAGGTTGTAGGATTAATTGTAATAACAACAAAAAACCGTCAGATTGTCAGCCGAGTTTTCCGTTTATAACGGACCTTACCATGCACTGGAAAGCTAGAACGATTACATGTCGAACAGTTAATCTCCAAATTTTGACAATTTCTATAACTTTTCGATTTGTGTTTCAATTTCATGGACCATCAGATATGATACGGTTTTAAAAATTGTTGAGCTGTTGTATTTTATTCACAATTTTCATTGGTTTATATCTTTATGGCAATTATTTCTATAAACTTACAAATTTCTTTGAATTAAATTTTAACGATTACCGAGTAAATCCCTCCATCACTTTCGGTTCTTCATCTGGCCGAGACCAAAATTATGGACTCCGGTGATTATGGACTCCGGCAGCGATATACCTTTTTCCATTCCCAGTTTTTTTAGGCCAAAGTACGAATAATTATTTCAGCTTCATTTGAGTTCAAATCCATGTCTCGAAATACCTTCCCTTTCTATGTGGTTTTTAACGAGGGCCAAAAATCGCAAATAGCGCCGCTCATTTTGGATTTGATAATCTGTCAGACTCCATTGAGCGCATCTTTCAGAAGTCATCAAATGTTTAAATTGTGGCAAGTGATTTCAATGTCCACAATGAGAAATTGTTTCCTTATTCTAAGTCCGTTACACAGGCTGGTGAGGCGACTGAAATGTTTTCCTTAAACCAACTAACATAGCTTGTAGATCAGCCTATGAGAACATTAGATCGGGTCAAAAATACAGGTCATCTAGTGGATCTGTTTCTAACATCTCATGCGGCGAATACAGTATCTCTGTCAGTTCTCCTTTAGGAAACTCTGGCCATCGGCTTATTACAGCGAAATTTCCAATGTCGTGGTCAAGCCAATTATATGATCCTCCTAAATGTCGATTATTGCACTATAAAAATGGCACTCCTGTTTTGCTTTCGGCATTACTATGAAAGTGCAGCCATTCTGGTTTCGACTACCATTCTCACGGGAATGGAACAGTTCATTATTTCCAGTCTATCTAAGCCAAACAAATCAGGTAGTCCTTGGCTGTTTGCTTACTATGGTTTAAAGAGGTTAAGAAGAGTGGGCAATCTTACTCCTTTTTAACGTGGAAAAAATTTATTATATCACTGAGTTTTAATCACTTTATTGATGATGATCTGGTCGTGTTCTTTGACAAAAAAAAAGTAAATTTAGCCTAATCCGATTTTTTCGACTAAATTCCAGACTAAACTTTTCGACGATACATTACGCTATTAACCACCAGAGTTTATCGAAAAGACTTCTCGCTAGATTACTTTTCAATGTAGTTGTCATTATAGCAAAAATAACTTTCATTGCAAATATTTGACGGTGAAGATGAGTGTGATCTAATTTACTTTAGATGGTTATTGAGATGTAACTCAAGAAAAAAGTGTAAAGGCATTACGAACTTTTATAGATATTTTTTTGGAAACATTAAAATTCATTTAACACTTTCAAAATCCTGTAGCTGCAATAGGATCTTTATTCGGTGTCATGCAACACACCGAGACGTTTCTCAATCCAGATAATTTTTCAAATTTCGAAAAGACCAGTAGATTGGCTCCCTACAATTAAAGAAATAATTCATTTCTTATCCAAACGCGCTCGTATTTTAGAAGGCATGACTCCTGCTTTGATTCAGTCAAAATTTGACTTTGTAAATTAATTTACAAAGAAATTTTTTCTTTTACATATTGTCACTAGTGCCATCTATTATTGACTGAGCGTAATGTGCAATCGAAAAGTTAGTCTGGAAAAATCGAACTCAGGCACACAGCATGTGTGTTAATTTGGAACAATCGATGGTACGCATATTAAAGTTGCTTGTCCAAACTGCAAAATTGCATATTAAAATTGCTTGCAATTATTCTGAATTCCGTTAGAAGACAGCGGCTGTAACTGTAGGTTTTCACACAGCCAGGCAAAAACTACAAAAGAGAGTGCGTTCAGGCAATTAAAACACAATGAAACTAGAATTATTGCAAAAAGTTTCAGATAAGATTCTATAATTGTATTCTGTTAATTGAATTTCTGAAAGAATCCACCTTGATTCAAAACTGTTTCTCTATTTAACAACCCTGACGCGCAACTACCCCCAGAATTTCTCTTAAAAAGACTATAGGATTCCTTCATTTTTTTAATTTTGAAACTTTCAGAATTTTAATATTTGAAGAAGTTACATTGAGTTGATATAAATTTAATTAGTCAGTTCTATGAGTCCATTTGTGCAATTTTGCTGTTCTAAATAAAACACTTAATGTCTGAATTTAAGATCAAACCATTTAATAAAATTGCGATCATTATACAATGTATATTGCAAAAAAAGTTCTGCCAAATATGCCATAAAACGATATATAGACCAACATTTAACAAATAATTGTATATTTACGTACATATTCAAGTTTTTATTAATTTATCATAAGTTTCATGCCTTAGGTGAAATTAAATCCGTCATACTTGATAATTTATGTGTCAAATACAATTATGAATATCAAATATCGATCGGTGTGCAAAAGATCAAGGGTACTTTGTAATCTGATTAATTATTTTTTTGTAATTATGTAATAATGGAAATAACATTACGGCGATTACTAAGAACGATTTATTTGTCGATCACGCAATTTTTGTTGTGACGAACTGCAATTTATTTTTCTTTGCTATATAAAATAGGGAATTTTATAAATTCAATATCACTTATGGGAAATATAAAATCTTAAACGAATGTAATATTTTAGTATCGAATAATCATATATGAAAATTTACTGAAATTGGCGATAAGCCATATTGTCATTGCACTAATTTAGTGAAATATTTTGATCAATAATATTTGTTTTTTTTTTTTTGCTAAGCAAGGACGAAACTATTTTGTCATATCTACAGCTTAATATTTGCCAGAATTTACTAATAGGAAAAACGTATGTTTGTAATACTATCTATAGCTATATGATACCATGTCAAGGACGGATTACTGGTAATCAGGACGAATTTAAATATTTTATTAAACTTTAATGTTTAATTATTGGCAGCTCGTAAAGTATATATGGTGACTAAAGCTTGCAAAATCAAACCAATTTGTTTCGAAAATAACCATTGCAGGCTGCAAATGCAGCGAAACGAATGCAACCGTTTAGTGTTAATAATTGTCGGCAATCATCATTGAACAGTGTTAATCAAGTTTCTTATAAATATTTGTCTACTTGTAATTATCTTCAACAATTATCGTTTTATTTTAGTTAAAATGTTGTTTGATAATTATTTCGAATACTTCCATATAGGCCGGATGATAATATGATATAAACATACAATTGTCTCGCAATTTTAATTTATAATGTAAAAAAAAAAAAATTGGTCATCATTTTTATAAAATAAATTTGCAAAAATATTTAATTTATGTTGTGTGAGTAAAATTTATAAATATAATAAAGCCAGGTTGTTCTTATGTAGAGTTCTTTATCGACGGTAACTTGTCAGTTTTATTTTCAAAAAAATACGGTCCAATGACATCTCCAGACCATAAACTAAAATAATAGCCAGTAAAACGGCGATTTGAAGTGAAAGTTTTCAATGATTTTTTGGATTAACATTGATTACCGTATTATTTTAGGAAATGCAAAACAACGAAATTTATCCAAAAAAATGTTTGGTGATTAGACTTCCAAAACCATCCAATTTACGCCACAAAACGAAAAACTCCAAACCGAACAATCCCAAAATCAAGAAAATTCATGATGGCAAGCCTCAAGCAATTTATGAAACAAATTGCAAATTCCCTAAATTTAGAAAATCATGGTGGTTTGCCTCCTTAAACCAATCAACTTATGCCATCAATCGAAAAATTTCAAAATTAAGAAAATAAAGGGTGGCCCAAAATTAGTGTAAGATTTAAATTAAATAGACAACACAGTATTTAGTCTTTAGATTGTTATTTTTTATTGACTCATAAAGTACATAGGTTAGGGTTATTTATGAAATAACACTTCGTCAAATGGTCTTCACGCCTTTGCTAACACATACGCACTCTTTTATCGAAACCATTCTGCATAAATGTGGCTGAATTTCATCGTTGGAGCGTTTAATTTCATCCTGTCATGGTCGGGTGGTTGTGTGTTGACTAAGAGCTTTAAATTCAAATAACCCCATAAAAGGAAATCTAATGGTGTTAAATCACACGATCTAAGGGACCAATTCTGATCACCGATACGAAAGAGTACAATACCAGGAAATGTCACATAAAGTAATTGAATTGTCCACATCAATATCATCAAAGTTTGGCAGAAAGAACTGAGTTATCAGAACTGAGTTACCAGCCTCATTTTCAAACAAGTATGGTTCAATGATGTCTCCAGCCCAAAAACCGCACCAAACAGTGACACGTTGTGGATGTATTTGTTTTTCGACTATCACATGTGGGTTTTTCGAACGCCAAACACGGCAATTATTACGATTAACAAAGCCATCCAGGTGAAAATGTGCTTCATCGTTTAGGATGATTTTGCTCGAAAAATCAACATGGACTTGTTGATGTTCAATAATCCATTCATTAAACTCCCTTCGCTTTGCATGCGGTCATTAGGCTTCAGTTATTGTGTTAATTGGTCATTAGGCTTCAGTTATTGAATTTTGTAAGCATGGTGACCCAGACCTTTTGTGAGTATACGCTCTATAAAGCTTCTTGAAATTTGCAATTCTTGCCCAAGACGCCGAATTGATGTTTTGGTATTTTCACCAACACTCTCACGCACTGCTTCGATATTGACATTTGAACGGTTGGTTTTTGGATAACCAGTGTGTTTAGAGCTCCAACTGATCCAGTCTCCTTGTCAATTAATCTCTTCACAGTTGACGAAGTTAAAACACTAGTCTGACCATATTTTGTATGAATTTTTCGAACTGTGGCCGCCAAATTTTCATTATTTTTGAGATATTGTTCAATAATGAAAACACGTTGTTGTATCGTGTAGCGATCCATTTTTACAAATCCTTAACTCTCAGCTGTCAAATTGTTTTTTTCAGGGTTGCCAACCATTTACTGCACAAATGGCGGCAAATTCAAATCTTGCGTTAATTTTGGTATACCTTTTACATGGTGGCTGGCTTCCTAAAGCCATACACATTTATGCCACAAATCGAAAAACTCCAAAAACAAGAAATATATGATGGGAAATTGGCCAAACGATGAGTGTCGTTATGTGAATTTGCGCGAAAAATTTTGGAAATCTTATAGATTCTTAACATCGCAAACACTATTCCGATCTAAATTTTAGGAATCAGAAAGAAATGGGCGGTATGTCGTTTAAAAAATATAAAGTACTAATTGGATGTATGTATCCATGCTTGCCTCTCTCAAATGTCATCAGCCATACCACAATACTCGATCGATAAACCAATAATAAATCATATTTCTCAGATTATAATCAGTAATTGATCGTCCATGTGATATTTTTAAAGTATTAATTATTTTCGCAAAAATACTGAAACTGATCAGAAACACATGTTTCGGTGATCAATTAAATTGCAATATTGTAAACTAATAAATCCATATCACGACTCAATGTTAGATGAAATATAATCGATTCAAATTCAAGATCACCATAATACGAAATAACACGCACGAGATATTATTCTTGGATGATACTTTAAAAAATTTCACAA
This sequence comes from Tipula confusa, assembly GCA_963556175.1. Classification (NCBI taxonomy): domain Eukaryota; kingdom Metazoa; phylum Arthropoda; class Insecta; order Diptera; family Tipulidae; genus Tipula; species Tipula confusa. Next base: position 13,572,886 of record OY744476.1, on the reverse strand, counting down.
TCTTGTGGTTTAAAAAAAATTTAATCATTGACCCAATTTTATGCATTTCTAAAATAATATACATAATTTTTTTCGTTTTATACCATCGATGGAGAATCGTGAATTTTGTTACGTAACCGCACTACTATATGCAGTAATTAAATCACGATTGCCCACTTCACCACATAATCGTAAACGAAACATGGCTAAATTTTGATAAAACTTTAATATCGAAAGGCTTTAGTATATTTATTTTTTAAATCATTTCGAATATCGGAATAATAAATTATGTACAATACAAGGCAAAATAAAGGCACACATGCGTGCCCCAATTTCATTAAAATCACAAATACAAAACATCATTTATATATATTAGTATATATTTATATATGCCTACCGATACGGAGTTAAGAGAGAGTAAGTCGAAACTCGAAACCATCTGTTGTAATTTTATATTTTAATCCTAAAATTATTTATATTACACTTTTTTCTGTGTTGTATTATTTCTCTACCTTTTTTTTTTGTTTTTGTGAAAATTAATTCACGAATTATGTAAGCATAACCCCATATCGCATACACTCGTTTATATACATAAAGCATAACAAACGCGACGTAATTAGCGTGCTTTTTTTTTCTCTATCCTCTAACAAAAATATATGATGCGAGCTACACACAATACGCGGCTATATATATACGAATATATAACATCATCGCAATAAAAACCATTAAAATCGCGTTTCATCTTCATAATAATATACACAAAACAAACAAACAAACAAATAAAAAATATACAACACACATCGCACACATTATGTAATGGCGTTAATTTTAAAAACATTTTGTAATGGCCAAATAACAAACAAGTATTTTGTCGCGGCTGTTTTTTTTTTATGTTTGGTCGAAAGATTAGAAAAAAAAACTTTAATCGCGTCATGTCATCAAAATTGTAGAGAGGTCAGGTGTACCACTTGTCTGTATGATGCGACAATAGCACACCGATGAGGGTAAAATATAATGCAAAAGAAATACTTGATGACACACTTGAAACCAAAAACAATGTACACATTTCAAGGATGCTTAGGTGAAATCATTATAAACTCCAATTATTAATACTGCATATATTAAAATCATATAATAACACCTACACTCACACTTTAAACATCTCCAGGTTGAGTCAGTAATTAAATTTTTTTTGTCGTTGTTTGTTATCTAATGCCGCGAGGATTGTCAGGTAAAAAATATGCGAATATATTATAATATGCAAAAATTTACGATTTTGCAAAATAATTCTTTAAAGTGCAAAAATACAATTTTAACGACAGTAAAATCTGTACTTGTTAAAAGTATAACTAATTTAATGGCCACAATATAAAATACACTTAGCACACTATATATCAAGGTAACATCGTAAAAACTAGTTTAAATGTCAAATTAAAACTAGAAACACATAATGAATAGTGTCCATTGAATATTAGTGACAAAGACAAACACGTATTGAATCATCATTACTCAAGACAATCTGTGATTCATTTCTATTTAAATTGTTTTAAAAGTTTATCCCTGTGGATAGAGGACACTCCCATGCTTCGTAAAAGACTTCTAAACGAGCATAATATCCTTAGAATTCCACCACAGCATCCTTGCTTGGTAGTAGGAAGCAACTAAATAAAGTTTCGATTGCTGGGCTGACGACCCGCATCCGTAAAAAACCTAATTGTCGAATATATTAACAAAAATAAGGGATACCGCCAAAATTTTAACCGACCACCGCTTATGTTAACGGTCACGCAGTCCGTACTCCTCCCGACATGTGTTAATTTCTAAGGCAAAGCCTCGAGTCATCCAAGATGTGAGATCATATCGGTCGGCTGTCAAATTTGTAGGCAGTGATCATCAATTATGGTCACTGCAAAGAACGTAACATACATTTCAACTGCGAAGGTCTGATAAATGAAGATGAGAAAGCACAATATCAGAATCGTGTTAGCAATATCATTATAGAATCCAATCCTCGTTCTGATGATGTTAACGCTCTTTGGGAGGTATTGAAAACTTCGGTTGTCAGTGCTGCCCAGACGACTCTAAGTATAGTAAAAATTAAACTTAAAAATGATTGTTTTGATGAGAAGTATCGTCCGATAAGAAATGAAATAGCCTTATTTGGTAACTGTTGCAAAACCTTTCCTGTAATAAGATCATATCCTGGCGACTTTTTAGGATTTAATTCTCTCTATCACAGTTTTTACTTCAAAGTTAGGAATTGCAATGGCAATTCTAAATGCATTTGAATGTTGTTGTTCTCTTCGTCCGTAGTTTCTGATGGTTTGTAACGAGCGACTTTTGTGCTCGTTCCCCTGGGACCAAAAATCAATATATGTTGCCAAGCCCGTTTTTGTTTTTTTATATTTAATATATTTTTAATGTAAGTGTTGTTGTATACCTACTCATTTCCTCTACATTAATTTTTTTAATTGTGTAACGGGTTATGAGTAGGTATATAAAGTCGTGTTTTGGTGTTATTCGTGATCATTTGGATCAAAAATTTTGGAGTTTTTTATTGACAAGTCGAGATGAACGTTTTGAGAAAAAAGATTATGTAAAACAATTAGAATTAAAATAAAATTAGATTAAAGAATTTTTAAATAAAAATTAATTGTATAAAAAAAATCAGTGTGAATGTTAATTTTCGATAATTTTAAGTTATAAAAGTGATTTGTGTTGACTAGTAAAAAGTCAATATTACCATGAACATTGTAAATCGCCAGATATATATTGCGTGATACATTTGCATATAAAGTATGACCGGGATAATTAACTCGTCCAAAATATCGCCGTCAACAGTGATTGTCCTCATGCTCACGTACCCTCGCTAAACGACAGGGGCGTCATTTTAAACCACGTCACCATCAAAACAGAAGTATATCTATACCAATTGTGAACCAAAAATTTCAAGAATGATAGTTTTGAAATATCCATGGATACAAACCATTTTACGCTCGAGGGAATCACCGTAATTAGCTGTCAATATAATTTCTGTCGAAGGTAAATATGAGAAGAAAGAAATCAACATGGCTACATTTATCGTAATTTTTGTGTGACCATAATAAAATTTAACCATGATACAATTTAGTTAAGTTTTTTTTAATTATAATTATTATTATTTTTTGTTTATTTATTTAAAATATTTATATTTTGTTTTGTTTTATTAATTAAGTTTTAATCCAATTCGTTTAGTTAAGTTTATTAAAAAGTCAAGTTTTAAGTTTATTAAAAATCTTTAGTCAAGTCCGGTTGCGTGCCGAGACTTGTCAAGTCATTTGACCGTCTTCCTTTCTCGTCTTTTCTAGCCGGCTCTAATACCGCGGCAAGGCCTCTGCTGGAAGAATTCTGCTAACGCTATCGGACTGTGGCTCCCACTGGTGTCGTTTTTAATGACACGAATGGGACTCACACTTCGATCCGTTACAGGTTCAACTACTCTTTCGAAATGGTCTGCAAATATCTCAGCCTTTTCTTCATTATTTCTCGCTCACTGGCCGCTACTTTTACATATTGGCGGTTTATAATGTTGTGGTTGTTTCAGCTTCTTAATCGCTTTCCACAGTGAATAATCTGTTGGCGACAGTCGCGGCAATTATTCTTGAATTGACTGGTTTTTTTTTCATTGAGTAACAGTTCTTTTAACTGTTTGACTGCCTTGTTTAACTTGCGTTTATCTTCTTTTAGTCTATATCGTTGCCATTACTGCCTTAATTTTCTGTTGTCCTTAATCATTTCCTTGGTTAAATTTGGACATTCCTCATTATTTTTTTTCACGCTGCCGACATTACCTCTGATCTTTGTTACCTTAATATCTGAATTGGTTCCAGTCAGTTATTTTGTTGCTTAACATCGGTTGTTTGAATGCAATTACTTTGGACTCAGAAATCTATGACGTCTGAGATCTTTCTTCTAACACTAGGCCAGTAGGTAGGTTCACAGGTTCACACATGATTAAGGTTATTTTTTTGAATTGATTTAAATAAAGCTGGGCCTCTTGTTGTACCAAGTCTTGATCCCTACTCTTGGTGTTTTGCATTATAATCACTCCCTGCTATAAAGCGAAGAAGCAAAGAATTATAAAAAAGATCAAATTGTTCCATTTTTATTGCATGTTTTATGCCCGAAATTGTTATAAGACCTAGCGAATCTTCTATTACTACAGTGGTTGCTTGTAGATGCTCCTGATGATTATAGCTGCTGAGCCACCATGTGCTATTCCATCAGGATGGGTTGTGTCATAAATGGTGTATCTTGGTATTTTTAGAAAACTTCTGCAGGTGTTATACGTTTCGTATATATATTAGCATGACATCAATTTCTGGATCTATCGAAAAAAAATTTAACTTGTCTAGGTTATGACAAGCCGTTGGCATTCCAGATTCCTAATTTAGGGTTCCGAACATAATTGAATGATTTGGAGACAAAGATGCAAAGATAACAAAGATCTTTAACAAAGATCTTTTGTTAAAGATAGCATCCGTTTTGATCATTAATTTTTTCATCATATTTTCAACCGTTGTGTGGAAGGCTCGGGCTGTTGTTGGTTATCAGTTTTTGAATTTTCCGTTGGCTGATTTTATTTGGTATGATTTCCACCCGAAGTTTGACTTCTAATTAAGTCTTTGGGTTTCTGCGCATATGTTTTTCCACTAATAAGCCGATAACATAGAGTCGGATTTATTTATTTATTTATTCATTCATTCATTCGCCAATACTATGTAATAGACGCGGCGGTACAGTACATGATACTGGTAATTCGTTTCTTAAAAAGATCTCTTGATATGTTAAAATCAAAATTATCCATAAACAAATTAAAAATTCTCGAAGTATGGGCCACTGGTGAAGTATGGGCCACGGTGAAAATCAACCATCAGTATATTTTGTCTTGGGCGAAGTACCCTAGTGGGTACATAAAAAGAGTATGAATAAAGTAAATCAGAAGAGTCAATTTTCGAACATAATACGTCTCGAGTGAACATCGCCTGCATAGTATCTCTCCGAAATTTGAGACTCACAATGTTTAATAACATGCAACGTCCATCGTAAGGGGGCAGGATAAAACTATTTGTCATAACTGAAACTCCAAATAACCGAAGCGAAATCCAAAACTGGTTTAACAAAAGAAATGTATAATGTTTTAAGAGTGTAAGGGTCGGAAAAGTCGCTAACAAGCCTCTTAATAAAACCAAGCATCGAATTAGCCTTGGCCACAATCTTGTCTATGTGCTTAGAAAAATCAAGATTGGATATAAACAGGACACCCATATCGTTAATCTCGCACACCACCTCAAATACAACGTCGTCGAGTCTGTACAAAGAAGCAATAGGTATTCTATTTTTGGAATATGTCATAGATTTACATTTGGAAACATTTAGAGCAAAACGGTTTTACACAGTCCAATAAAAAAAAACAATTTAGATCCTGTTGAACTAAAAGCACATCCTCGATATTAAGTACCCCCGCAAAAATTTTAATATCGTCTGCATAAATCAAACATTTGCAGAACCGAAAGCAGTCTACTATATTATTTACAAATAGAATGAAAAGTAATGGTACGCCAGATGAAACCTGGATTTGCCTAGAAAATGTATCCCCAATATGGACAAATTGAGACCTATACGTAACAAATAGGAGGATATCCATTTTACGGGAACTTTATTCGTCTTCAGCTTTGTGAGTTTATCAATAAGTAAGTTATGGTTTATTTTGTCAAACGCATTGCTAAAATCAGTGTATTTTACATCCATTTGAATGCCTTTTTCCAAGCAACAAACTGTATATTTTACAAATAATGCAAGATTCGTTGTAGTTGATCTATCCGCACAGAACCATGCTGTTGAGAAACAATTAAGTTTTTCACGTCAAATATTAAAAAGTCTCTTACTAATTTTTCAAAAAGTTTAGGGATCACAGACAAAACTGCTATCCCCCTATAGTTTTCCACCCAATTTTTTAGCTCTGATTTATGTATTGGGATAATATAAGAGGATTTCCATAATTTTGGAAAAACGCCGTTAGGTGCCAAGCCAAAGCACTAAAACATTGCTTCAGCAAAATAGAGGAAATATCGTCCGGCCCAGTGTACGTCTTGGATTTCATATCAACTATAGCAGCACCAACTTGATCGACTGAAAACGAGATCCCATGGTTAGAATTATTGGATTCAGTGCACAGATCAGGGACAGTTAATGATGAATCATCTTAAGCATAAACCGCCCTAAAAAATTTAGCAAATAATTCAGTAACTGAGGACAAGTCCTCCGCCACACTATCCTCATAATTTATGGGTAATGGGTAACCACTGGTTTTTCGTTTATAGACTCAATATAATGCCAAAAACGCGATGGATTTCCCCTAATATCAGATTCGATTTCTAGTAAATAGTTGCCATGAAGAAACTGATTTAAAACTTTGAATTCCCTCCGAAGTTGCGAGTATAGCGCATATAGTCACTGGAAGACTCAGTTCTTTTATACTGCTTGTGAGCTTTCGATTTGCGATTATATAATTTAACCAGCCTTTTATCAAACCATGGTTCCCGATATACTGAAAGTTTCTTTTTCATTTTTGGAATATATAGATCCATTCCCGCATATAAAACATCATAAAATTGACCCGTCATCATTTCGATATCCGTACCTTCATACAAAAAATTCCAACAAACATTATCAAGGTATCTTCTCAGAAGGTGGTAATCACCATTTCTAAAATTAAAAATAACATTATTATTATAATATGGAATATAATCATTACAAGTTTTAAAAACTTAGCCGAATTAAAATAGGAGTCTTCCCAGTTAGTTGTGTACCTCATTGCACTGACTAAGACCCATTCCAAATAAAGCATCAATAACCATAGATGTAACGTTTGAATTGTTGAAAGGGATAAACATCCCGCCCTGATGTTCCCAAATAACGTCCGGAAAATCTCCCACAATACATAGTCTGTCATAATTACCAATCATTGGCTGGATTTTATCGGTTGTCACTTTAACAACAATGATTTCAACGTTGCACGATTCGAAGTCCATCTGTTGAAAATTATACTGCACATTTACAGCTATTATAATACCACCATTGGAGCAGTCGGGTGAATTCGGTCACAGCGAAAAACTGCATAATTTGATGGAAAATCTGCGTTTTTGTACTTTTTGGGGTAAACGCTGCAACTTCTATAGTTTTCGTACCATTTTTCCTCATATTGCAGATTTTAACAACATCGTGGCAGAAGTCAATTAACTCAATTCGTCAGTGTAGGTTTTGTTCACCTTCTGTTGGAACGAAGAGAATTCGGTGTTTCGTTCCGCTGGGCCTTTAATTGTCGCTGGGTATGTTTCGGCATCTTTTACCTGAATTTTAACCTGGCTAGTTCCAATTACTTTTAGGTCAAATTTGTCGTTAGTATATTCCTTTAATAAGACAGTTAAAGGATTCATAGAAATCAAATTTTTAAAGAGTTAACTTAGCTGTTTCGTATGTCTTAGGTTGTGGCCGATGCTCTATCAACTCAATCGTGTTTAAATTGTATCGTCCTATTTGACGCCGATCAAGTAAGACCATGAGAATTCGAACTCAGGACCTTCTAATCTAACTTCCGCAGCTTATTCAAGTACAACATTCAATTAATCCCGGTTAGTTATAATTATTCTGCTAATAAAATTATTCGAAGTAACAGACTATTTTTGTATAATAAAAAAAATGATTAGGGAATATTTGGCACCTAAAATATTCACCATATTTAGCGTAAAGTCTATTTATAAAACTATTCATTTTGGCACCAAAACATCTATTTTCTTAATGGTTAAATTATTGGCGAGCGCGGTGTAACTGCGCTTTGTACTTACCAGAAGAGTAATTAGCGTCACCGTGACTTCTTACTGTCGAGTATTATCGAAGTGTGTCCAAACAATGATAAGACATTCGTTATACAAAAAAAAAACAATCCAAAATTAACCAACACATATACAACAAATACGAGTATGTATCTACCTTTAGCCGGAAATTAATTAAATTTAAAGAAATTGACTTTTACCGTATTTACCACAAAATGTTGTCAGTGCAGGTGCTAATTTTTTTACCTTTTTTTATCATTATAAATTTTTGCATAATCACTCTGTATGTTTTGATCTTATCTTAATCGTATATTTATCGCGCGACATTTTACGAAAATAATAAAACATAAATTAATTTGTTCGTAAAAATATTAGACGTCGAAAACAGTTCGTAATTTGATGTGGTGCGTTACACGAGTACCATCCGGTTAGCCGTTGTTTAATTTTGCCAATGTTTTAAATATTTCGAAGTGCGGAAATTTAATTTATACGTGACAGATAAGATAACAAGTCGTTGGTGAAAAATAAAATCAAAAGTGTTGTGTATCGAAAAGAAAAATAGTTTTTTAATACTTTAATTGTGTTAGTGAGAATTAATTTTGGAGCATAAATGTGGGAAAAATTATTGCTGTGCCCTTTATCGATATTTATTAAAACTGGGTACCTCACGCAATAGTAGTGATTTAGGACTTAACAAGCCGCCTGGGTGGCAGGTGTCCATAATACCTGATAAAATAGGGGATGCAGTTGGTTCACTTGCCCGATATGCATTCGAAACTTTTAACATATTTTTTTGCCCCTCGTAAGTTATTTTATTGTGCACATACTGTGTACGTATCCGTATACATAAAAATGTATATAGAAAATAATAGTTTATTGTTAGTTTATTATCGATCATATGTATAATTTATTTATTTTGTGGTACCGGAAATTGAATATCTTACATATATACAAGTCGAGTACATTTAGATTTATATACAAAATTGATTGCGTCATATGAAATTGAATAATGAAATTTTATTTGTTTATAAAACTTAGAAATTGTGTAACAAAATTATTGATCTCGAGACAAAGATATCTTATGTCGCTTCATGTCGCCAATTTTCAATTAAATTTAATTAATTTATATACTATGTAATATGTAATATAAAATCTGGATATAATATGTACTTATTTATGTTTCGATATTAATTTCAGCATAAAATAATGTATGCCCTAAAACAAATCAATCAGTTAGTCTTATCTTTAAGTAAAATGTATATACGTTAAATATAAAACGCAAACGGAATAGATAACCTGCCCTAAAATTTATATAGTTGTGAATCATATAATCGTTTATGTATGTATGTAGTGTGTGTGTATATACAGCTGTTTAGTAAGATTTCCAAAACGTACAAAGATTTGCCGGTGTAAATATATTTAAGCTTTGTATACACTAGTAAAAAAATAGGTCTAAAACGACCATTGCTGGCCAGACCTGTATCAACAATCCAAAATTTAGTTTTTCTGAATTTGGCCTCTTAAGCCATGAGCATATATTTTGTTTTAGACTCATTGATTTTGTTGTGCAATTCTTAAGATTTTACGAGGCGTGTGAATACCCCCCCCCCCCACCTCAGTGGCGTAACATAGATTAGGAAGTGTTTAGAATAATTTTGTGGTATAATATCATATACATATTTACATATATGTATGTGATAAATTCAAATGGTATTAAAAATATATGTTTTTGCCGGAAAATCGTGTGCGATAGCGCGATTTGATTAAATTACAAGGTGATTACATTAAAACTAAATTCATATTACTTAAATTGTTTAGAACGATTAAATTAAGCAACAATAATTTAACAACAACAAATGTGCAGCGATCGCATTTAAATATAAATCGTCCGGTTAGGTTACAAATCACGTTTTTCATGATTTTAGCATAATGAGGAAATCATTAAATTAAATAGTGATCGTCGATCTTTTTTTAGCGGTGTCGAAATATATCTACAGTATATACGATATTAAGTCAACCACAGGGTGGCTGAGACCAAGTGTTACCAAATGAAAACGCTGTAATTTTTTTAATTTTGATTATTTTTTATTGAAATTTCGTGGAATATGTTGAAAACATACTTTTTTTTGTACCTCCGTAAGATCTTGAACTTTTTGTATCTTCTAGGGCTTCAAGTGTAGTTCATTTTTCAATATGGTTTGAATGCTGTATCGTAAAAAATGTAGACGTGCGGCTGATTGATTGGCACTTTGACGAGGATTTCGTTGGATTCGTTTCTTCACCTTTCGTATCATTTCTTTTGATGTTGCTGTCTTTTTAGGACCGTCTCTGTTGCGTTTAGCGATGCTACCAGTTTCGTTGTATCGAGTTATGGTTCGATACACAAACATTTTATTCACATTCAAATGATGGAGCTGACGAACTATTGCTGTTTGTGAATTTTCACCCAAATACAGTGCAATTACACTATTACGTTTGAATTCCATTACGATTTTTTTTATTAAGATATTAATTTAGGACAATAGTTGACCACATGTAAACAACTAACCAAACTTCAATCAGTCAAAAAATTGACGTGCGAAAATGACAACTACACAAATGACAGCAGAGTGAAGTCAGGAACATTTGGTCTCAGCCACCCTGTATAGTAATAAATAGGATCGCAATATTTATAGAAATTTAGCTACATAGTTAAAAACTATGGTTTAGAGAATTTATTGGTGTGGGCTATGAATGCTCGTTGTAAATGTTTTTATTATTAATGTCCTATAGTTACTTCCTAAACGAAATCAAGAATTTTCATTAAATTCCTGATCACGTAGTTGAATAAAAATCGGTAAGAGTCGTAGGATAAGATCTCACATCTTGGATGATCCGAAACCTTCCCTTTGGAATTAACACATGGTCAATTTGACTGCGGGACATCTTACGAGGGTGTCTCCATGTTTCCAAGTGGATATTTTTGTGTCGGGAATACGGACCTATGGCTTAACATATATCTTAATAGATGGTTAAAGTCATCAATCACTATTCTGACGTCGTGCTCCGTTATGGATCCCATCAGATCATCCAAATTGTTGTAAAATGAGTCTTTATTAACTGTGCCCAAGAAGAAAACTACCCGGTATTGAGTGGTTTACCCTAGACATAAGTCAACATTTTTAGTTCGGAGAAGAACTCAATTATTTCTTCAGATTGATGCAATGTTAGAAGAGAACGTTTTGTTGGGTAGACGTCGTTTAATAGAAAAACAAATAAGTCTTAGAAAAGATCCTAGAGGTTCAAACCATGAAAACAGAGGTTGAAAACATTGATAACCAAACAGGTTAGTGGCCCAAAACCTAAAAAGTTAGTGTATGTTGTATAGGAACTGATGGATAAATTAACGTCGGTGTCTATCAGAAACTTGAATTTAATCTGACAGTCGCGTAGAAATAGGCGGCTAGTAAACATCGGTCTATGATCAGTCGTAACAATCGATAGATCTACTAATTTGGGGAATTATTATCCTTATTAGTGGCCTTTTGCTTAGTGAAATGTTTGTTCCCAGACGTTTTTACCTCTGGATTAAGAAAATCAAAAGGTAATTCACATATATTGGCTTTTTGTTCAAATAATTTGTGATAATAACACCAGCTAGATTCTGGCAGATTTAGCGACGTTCGATCTTCGTATCTCAATAGTATAGCAAGTGCATTCGCCTCTTTATCCTGCTGTGAGATAGGGCTATTTAAATAAATTTAGGTAGCTTCTTAATCCACAGTTGGCTTATAAGAGTTGCACTAAATCTGTTAACGACCAGTGCCTTTATACGTCGAAAAATATCGGATGGACGTTGGTCGCCACCAGAGTTATCCAGCAGAGATTCTAATTTTTTTGTGTCAATTGTAAAATGATGCGCGCCACGTGCTGATGTTAACCACGTGGTTTAATTATGGACCGAAAAATGAATGTCGAGGTCCTCATTGTAGTGCTTTTATGCGTCGTAAACATCGGAAAGATAGTGATCATATAAAATAATAATATGGTTTTTTTCAGCCAACTGTTGGCTCATACTATATCAAACATATCAGATTTTATCTGGTCCCAGATTTTAGATGATTTATAATATTTTAGAGCAGTTATAGCACCACGAACCTTTTTGTCTTTAATATCCCGCTGCATTTCAATCATGTTTCCCCTGGCAATAAGCAAAGAAAACATTATCAGAATTTATATCAGGTATCACTTTGTTTATTGCTCAAATTATAGAGAACTATTCTGTAGTTCTGTAGTTTCACATGTGAATTTAATTTTAGTTAATATTTTACCGGTGCTGACGCTCTCGCAGCTCTTTTACAATATCGTTACTGGCACGAATTTACTGCTGCCGATTTTCAAAAATGGAAAATTTATATTTCCTACGTCATCAAGAATAAGGAGGAAGAAGATCAAGGTTTTCGTGGAATGGTTTAGTAAGACCGTAATTCCAGCCAGCTCTTCCTTTGTAGTTCTCGATATTAGGATCCAACCACAATTTTTTCTGGGTTTTAAGCAGCTTATCAAAAATTAACCTCGACGCAGAGCATGCATTTTTGACCGAAATTCGTGGCTTCGAAATGAAAATACGATTTTTTTTAATACTCACCATTGCTCATTTCATCTTAATACAATTGAACAGAGATCACGATTGAGTAAACAAAAATCATTATGATTTTGTCATGATCGTTAGATGTTAAGTCTGACCTAAAATCGATTAAGTGTTATGGTGACAGATTGCTCAATAATGTTTTCATTTAAAAATAAAAACATAATATTACATACAATTATGGTGATCGAATATTTTGTGTCGAATTGTATTAAAATTTAATTTAATTTTTCACAATTTCAAATTGCAAGAGAACTAATTTCATAATATGTACATTTGTAATTCGATCGCTGATCGCAATGGTTGTGATTTTTATGATAAATTATAGTATTTTTGTCTAATTGTAATTTGGGTAATATAAGTTAAAAGATTACCAGAATTTATTTTAATAACTTACAGATACTAAACTAAGAACGGTTCAAACTAGATTTTGTCAAACATTTAAATTTAATTTTAATGAACTTTATATTCACATATTTTTTAAGAAGCAATTACGTCACTTTCTAAATCTGTTAGATCGAGCAAGATATGCTAAGTATGTATCTGTATATTATGTGGTCAATACCCTTACTAGCAATTCCAAAACGAAAGGTATTTAAGTTACAGTTATAATGTAACATTTAATTTAATCCCGATGGCTATTCAACTAACTATAATACCGGGCCTAACTCTGCTGTAAAATTAGAATTGGTTTTTAAAGTTTATTTACGAGCTCTCGATATATTTGATGATAATGTTACGTTTTCTATTGCCGGTTCTCTAACAGACGCTACACAGCAGTTTCCACTTCAAATACTCGCACACATAATAATTTTCACAAAAATAATCCAATTATTCTTGATTTTAACAACAATAAATCACTTCTTATAACACTTTTAATTTCACTAGATTTGCCGCTTGTCACTGGTGGCGGCTATGTCACTAATCTATAACTCTTAACTCTTTCGCGTTTAAAGTGTCACTCATCTCTGTTTTCTAGTGTTTCATTCTACTTTTTTTGAGATGTCACTACTCTATTTTATTTGCTCGATTTTTAGTACACATGCTAGTACTAATGCTATTAATGGATGTCTCTAGGCTCAACTCTAGAGAAATCGTAACAGTATTTTTGTCACATTTGATAAAAACTGATAGTGAACTTGATAAAAGCTAAGATATATTGAGAGTGCGATTATCAGATAAAACCAAGTTGGTAAATAAGAATTAAAGTGATAAGCATAAATGTATATAAACAAATATGTTAAATTTATGTAGATATAAATAAAAAATCTTTATAATTTAAATCGAAAAATTGTCAAAATGGAGTTATTTCTATTTTCATTCACCAGATGTCAATACCATATGTCAATGATAGATTAAAATTTGACATGATCGAATTACACTGAGTTGTATGGTAAATTAAAATAAAATATTGCTACGTTCCTGCCTTGTCACTTACGGTTCGTGTCTCTGAATTGTGAATAACTACCCGAATACAACTGTTCACTAACAAATTTCACAAAACTACACAACAAGTCCCACTTTAAACACTTCACTTTCACAGACAATAATTTCCTCAATAAAACACTTTATTTATTACTCGTTTTAAACAGCCGACTTCTAATTTAAGGCTCTGCCATTGTGCCCAATAAGCCGTTACAGTGGGGGCTTTGTCCGCGATCTTACTCCATGTTGGCCAGTACTTCCTCTTCTTATATTCCAAAATTATCGACAAACTCGGATCTCGTTGTTGTTCATATAGGTATTTGTGGAAATATTTGACACATTCCACAATAGCCAACAATTCCCTACATGTTACACAATAGTTACGCTCTGGTTTCGATAAGATCTTTGAATAATAAACTATAACTCTCTCTTTGCCATCGATTTGTTTTGATAAAACTCCGCCTATACCGTCATTACTGGCGTCAGTATCCAATATAAACTTCACATGCGACGACCGGCGCTATACATAATCTCCTCCTTAATTCCACGAATGCATCTTCTTGTTCCTCCTTCCATTCAAACGGTTTGTTTTCCCTTGTTAATTCATGCAAACTCTTTGCGATATTTGCAAATCCCGGTACAAATCGTCTATAGTATGTGCACAAGCCAAGGAAACTCCTCACTTCATGTAAATTTTTAGGTCTCGGTCACTTCTTAACCGCTTTTTCCACTAACACTAGCGGTGAACTCCACGGACTGTTCGAAGATTCAATTACTACTGCCTTCTGCATGTCCGTCACTATTTGATTCACTTCATGTTGTTTTGCCAATGGTAATCGTCTAGGTGGTTGACGAATTGGCATCCATCTTGGTTCTTCCATTATTTTCGGGTGTACTGCAGAAAATGGACATATACCGATCGAGTAACTGCTGTGCAGAGTTTTTTTGTGCCAAGGCAAGATCATTGGTCCATTTCTGCATGAGATTTTCAACAATTTATTTCTGCCTTTCCTCATTGGATTCTCTAATAGGACTTTTCTGCTCACATTTGATTATTGTTAATACCTCTTCACATTTACCGATTATGGTTCCCTTCTTGATGGTTTTCGTCTTATCCGATAAATTAAGAGTCCTAATTGAAACTCGATGATCATTGTCCGGTTAAATTAAGGCTTTGCCTATGATTATTTCTCTGGCTCCTTTTTCGTCTTCTATGGCTTCAATAACCCACAACCTGGGTGACCCAAAACCTCCATCCAATCGTCCCCATACAATTGTCTCCGAGCTCAATGGCAACTTCTCCCGATGATCAATTATCACTCGTCTTGCTAATGCCTCTGTGCCGTTTAACTGAAGTGGCAGCTCGATATTACCTTGGTATAATACTCCTTGTC